>OENG01000009.1:600000-1122087 GCA_900239735.1 Blumeria hordei DH14 | reverse complement strand
TCAGGGGAACGCGGTTTCCCACCGGAAATTTCTCACGATATGACAGCAAATATCGCAGAATTACGGTGGCGGCCGACAACATATTACGAGGACGCGAAAAATCGAATTTGGGTACCAAATTATGAGCCATTGCGGACGGCAATAATGCAAAAAACGCACGACAGTTACCTTACGGGTCATCCGGAAAGGACACCATGGTAGGAATACTGTTACAACGATGGTTCTGGCCTAAGATGAGACATTACGTACGTCAATTTATACGTAACTGTGACGTTTGCGGCCGAACCAACGTTTGGAGGGAGGCTAAAGCAGGATTCCTAAAGCCGCTCCCAGTTCCTGAGAGGTTAGGAAGCGATTTAACAATTGACTTTGTCACTGATTTGCCAGAATCAAATGGGTGTACAAATGTCATGGTTATTACGGATAGACTGGGGAAGGATGTATTCATGTTCGCCGCGCCAACCATGGACGCCGAGAATTGCGCACGTATCTTTATCGACAGATATTATAGATACTACGGATTTCCTAAATTTTTGACGAGCGACAGGGGAAGCGATTGGCTTAGTCATTTCTGGAAATTCTTTTGTAAATCGCTAGGAATATCGCAGCAGCTAACCACAGCTTACCACCCCCAGTCAAATGCTAGTGAACGTGCAAATCAGGAAATGTTCAAATACTTGAGGGCGTTCACCTGCTACGCACAAAGTAACTGGGCAGAACTGCTACCTATGGCCCAGATGGCCTTGAATGCTCGACCAAGCTCGGCAATTGGGGCATAAGCCCGTTTTTCCTCCGACACGGATATGACGTCAACCCACTTCCAGAGCCCACAAAAGAAAACGACCTATCACGTCACCCAGGTAAAGTTTTAGCAGAAAATTACATTCAACGTCTAAGGAACGCACAAGACTTCGCTCAAGCAGCCATGGCTTCTGCACAGCAACGGTATGAGGAAAATGCCAACAGACTTCGAAGGCAACCGGAAAGATTTAAAGTCGGGGATAAAGTTTGGTTAAATCTGCGAAACATCAGTACCCCGCAACTTTCAAAAAAATTGGCCTGGCTGCACGCCAAATACAGGGTAACGGCTGTACCCGACGCACTAACCGTAGAACTTGATGTCCCAGGTAACCTCCATAAACGTTTCCATGTCGAACTTGTCAAGCGAGCAGGGGACGACCCATTCCCAAGCCAAAAACGCGATGACGCGCAAAACCCGCCTTTGATTGATCAGCTAGAAGAACCAGAATATGAAGTGGAGTCTATACTGAGAGCAAGAACAGTACAACGAGGACGGGGAACTTTCCGTCAAGCACTAGTCAAATGGACAGGCTGGGCTAACCCATCATGGGAGCCAATCGAGCTCATAAAAGACACCATAGCATTGGACAAATACGAAGAAAAATATGGACAAATAGAATCAAACGACGGACCTCCCGAAAACAGTGCAGGTGCGTATGTTGGACCAGCAGAACCCCACGCTATGGAGAAACGACGAAGCAGGCGAAAACGGCGGTCATCTTAACCCCACTTCAGCGAGGAAAAGGAGGGGGATTGTAACGGCTGGTGAACCGATAGTAAGCCCTGTAGCCTACATTGGCCAACGCAGGCACCATTTCCACCCGCCAGCAGGTCCCAGCTAATAGAAAACTCACTTCGCGGCTCGGACTACTTACGGCACTTAGACGTGCACGGAGATGGTTGCCTCGGCACGGGGTTCCACATAATGAAAGGACCGTGCAATAGACCGTGTGGTGAAACATCCACTCAGATAGTTAACGGCACTCAGACGGGCACAGGGAGGATTGTTTCGGGCACGGGAGGCACAATGTGGAAGGTAGCCGAGTTACAAATTTCCTGTCCGAAGTGAACAGCATCGTAGAACTCTAAACTTCCTACAGGTACATCTGTCCGCTTTGTAGGAATGAATGTTGGTCACGAATGGGAGGAGAGCGCGGGTATAAATAAGGCTTTCTTGTACATACAAATTCTCTCCTTAGAAGAATCGTAAACTATTGATCGTGCATCTCAAGCCAACTTGAGAATTCCCCCGACTGTCACATACGATTCTTCTCACCCCCTTCCCCACAAACGAACGAACGAACGAACGAATTTTTGTAGACGTACGAGCGTCAATATTTCCCTAACTCTGATTGTCATACGAAGATTTGCTATATTCATCATTCTCTAACGTCGTGTTATTTTTCCGCTCAATTTCCATTTTATTTTTATTTTTATTTTTATTTTTATTTTTATTTTTATTTTTAAAATTGTTTTGGTCTTGGAAAGTGTGATTGATATTTTTATATCTTTATATATAAATTTTTTATTTGTATTATTCTCTTTTTTTCAAGTTTTCATTCTATTTTATTTTGTTCTTAACTTCCAACTAAGTCCTGTCTTTCACTTCTAACCCCTACGTCATACATTGACATGGCTACCTACCATGATCCCATGAGTGAATCGGAAGCGGAGGATGATAGAGTTCAAATGTTGCAGACGCAGATCGACGTACTAAGGGCTGAACTAACACGTCGTCCTATTGCCATCGAAAAACGCGTAATAATTGAAAAAGACCCCGTCCCAGCCGAGGGTGTAAGATTTCGCCCGACCAGTTTGCCCGAATATGACGGTAACAGGGCACATTACCCTGCCTGGAGACAAGCTGTCCTCGATATCTTCAGGATGGATTGGAACGCCTTTGGTTACAGCGACACTCGGGCTTTCCTAATAATTTACACGTCGCTGAAGGGCGAGGCCAAGACAAAATCAGGGTCCTTCTTCGAGGTTGGAGGCATTGGTGGAACACGACGCCCAGAAGATTTCATAGCCTTTCTCGATCGGGGAACCTAGACGATACACGCTCAGACAAAGCCTGCGATGAGTTATACGCAATGAAAATGGGTGAAAATCAGAGATGGTCATCTTTTTTTACGTCCTGGGC
This sequence comes from Blumeria hordei DH14, assembly GCA_900239735.1. Lineage (NCBI taxonomy): Eukaryota > Fungi > Ascomycota > Leotiomycetes > Helotiales > Erysiphaceae > Blumeria > Blumeria hordei. The sequence goes on along the minus strand of OENG01000009.1, from coordinate 1,119,143 downwards.
AAGCAAGCTAACCGAAGCGGAGGGAGATGCTTGGAGTGATAGGAACAAAATCACGATGCTTCGAAATGCCCTTAACGAGACCATAAGACGTGCTCTGTCCGGAAACCACCTCCTGCCTAGAGACAATTACGCGGAATGGGTTGGAATTGTAGGGCAGGTCTCTCAGCAAGTTGAGGAATTTGCTACCCGCGGACGGCGGGTAGTACAGATGGAAAATTTGGAGAGAGGTGCTAATAATACAAGGAACTTCCAACAACCCATCAGTAGGGACAGGGGTCGATATGTGGGTAGGATAAGTCAAGGAAGGCCCTACGATGGGCAAGGCGATGTCATCATGGGTGGAGTGAACACGGCCCGACCTAGACAGACGTCAGACAACGAGTCTGGCTTGAACCAATACGCACAGCAACAAGCCCTCCAAATAGGCGATCTCGTTGGAAAACTCCGGATGAAATTAGGCAGCTACGCAACGAGAACCGCTGCTATCGCTGTGAACGAAAGGGATGCAATACTAGGGTATGTCCTGTATTGCCAGCCATCAATCCGGTCGGAAATAATGTGAGGACTAACGCCGTCGCGCTCGATCCCATTGATGAGGGGGTCTACGAGGAACACGAAGGGTATTACACGGCCGGGCAAGCGGAAAACTAGTCACTCCTGGGGAAAGTCGCCCTCAGGAGTCAAAATTGGTCCATAGTTCTGAATTTAAGATGGTTTCTACACCGTTTCTCGTCAATGCATTGTTAAATGATGTGACAATGGTCCAAGCATTAATTGATAACGGATGCTTGTGTACTGGAATTATTAATGAGAAACTTGCCATCAGACTAGGTCTACCGCGCCTTCCAATTGAACCTCGTCCTTTAGAGACAGCGGAGAACTCAACTAAAGATAAACCCATGATTCGATTTATTACCCACGTTTCATTGGACTTGGATGGGTTCGTGACCCCAAAATTACTACTTTACGTAGTGCCGGGTAGCACACACCAGCTCATTCTTGGTAAGAGGTGGCTCGAAGACCAAGACGCCATAATACACTCAAAAGATCAACAGCTTCACCTTCGGAAGCTTGGTGGGTACGTACAGAGCGCCAAACGCTGGCGAAACGACCTAAAGGGCACTCCAAGACCGAAAGCATCAACTGCAAGCGAACTTACAAATATGCTCAAATCGGTACCAGTGTGTAGAGCGTCGCTCGAGGATATCAACAAGGCACTTCGATCAAAGCCTCGACTAACCATTGGAGAAGCTCGCAAACGACTACCAGAACAGGTGAAAGACTTCGCCCACCTATTCGCCGACGACAGTGGAGCAGACGAACTACCCCACTCCGAGGCTCACTCGATCACGCTATCAATCTCATCACAAAAGACGGCAAACCAGCGCAGCCCTCCTGGGGCCCATTATATAACATGTCTAGGGAAGAATTACTGGTCCTTAGAAAGACGCTAACAGATCTTTCCGCAAAAGGGTGGATACGGTCGAGTAATTCGCCAGCAGCTGCCCCAGTACTATTTGCCAAGAAACCTAATGGAGGGCTCCGTTTTTGTGTGGACTACCGTGGGTTAAACGCTATCACGATACCAGACAGGTATCCGCTTCCCCTCTTCAAAGAAACACTAAGACAATTATCAAAGGCGCGATGGTTTACGAAGCTGGACGTAAAATCAGCTTTCCATCGTATACGTATACGAGAAGGAGATGAATGGGCTACGGCATTCAGATGCCGCCTAGGGTTGTTTGAATGGCTAGTTACTCCTTTCGGACTTGCTAATGCACCTGCAACTTTTCAACGTTATATTAACGAGCAGCTACGGGAACATTTGGATCATGACGCGACAGCCTACATGGACGACGTACTAGCATACACGAGTGGTATCTGTGAAGATCACTGGAAGACAGTACGAAGTATATTAACCCGGCTAGATAAGGCTGGCCTCTACCTAGACATTGATAAATGCGAGTTCCTTTGCCAAGAAGTTAAGTATCTAGGGTTTATTGTACGTGCCGGAAAGGGAATCACGGTTGACCCGGAAAAAGTAAAGGCCATTCAAAGCTGGGAAGCGCCCATATCCGTCAAGGGGGTTCGTTCATTCCTAGGCTTTGCCAATTTTTACAGGTGTTTTGTAGACGGATTTTCTGAGATTGCAGCTCCCCTGACTGATTTGACTAGGAAGTCAGCATTGTGGAAATGGGGACACGAAGAAAATGCGGCGTTCGAAAAACTGAAAGAAATCTTTGCATCGGAGCCCGTACTAGCCCAGTGGGACCCAGAAAGAGAGACCATACTAGAAGCAGATTGCTCTGGGTATGCCCTTGGAGGCTGTCTTTCTCAAAGAGACGAGCAGGGAAGACTCCGGCCAGTAGCCTATTACTCAAAAAGGCTGAACGGGGCTGAAGCTAACTACCCTATCCACGACAAAGAAATGCATTCCATAGTGACATGCCTCCAAGAGTGGCAGGCGGAGTTGACGTCGGTGGCTAAACCATTTGTTATCATGACTGATCACAAGAATCTCAAATTCTTCACTACGAAACGCCTTCTCAATGAACGGCAAGTTCGATATAACGATGTCTTGCAGCGATTTAATTTTGAGTTAAAATGGCGCCCAGGTAAAGCTTGCGAGCGTCCGGACGCTCTCTCACGCCGAGATCAGGATAAACCTACGAGATTTGACGACGAACGTACGACAGGGCGGGTAATGCAGTTACTCCCGAAGATCCCTGTGCACTCAACAAGTGCCAAAAGAAACGACGAAACGACCCAAATCAGGGATACGGCCTCAACGATGAGGATATTTGACGACGACGAACTTCAACGGCTATGGGAACATGGAGTTAACGAGGACAAGCAATGGCGACGTGCACGAGATGCTGTTCAGTCAGGGGAACGCGGGTTCCCACCGGAAATTTCTCACGATATGACAGCAAATATCGCAGAATGTACGGTGGCGGCCGACAACATATTACGAGGACGCGAAAATCGAATTTGGGTACCAAATTATGAGCCATTGCGGACGGCAATAATGCAAAAAACGCACGACAGTTACCTTACGGGTCATCCGGGAAAGGACACCATGGTAGGAATACTGTTACAACGATGGTTCTGGCCTAAGATGAGACATTACGTACGTCAATTTATACGTAACTGTGACGTTTGCGGCCGAACCAACGTTTGGAGGGAGGCTAAAGCAGGATTCCTAAAGCCGCTCCCAGTTCCTGAGAGGTTAGGAAGCGATTTAACAATTGACTTTGTCACTGATTTGCCAGAATCAAATGGGTGTACAAATGTCATGGTTATTACGGATAGACTGGGGAAGGATGTATTCATGTTCGCCGCGCCAACCATGGACGCCGAGAATTGCGCACGTATCTTTATCGACAGATATTATAGATACTACGGATTTCCTAAATTTTTGACGAGCGACAGGGGAAGCGATTGGCTTAGTCATTTCTGGAAATTCTTTTGTAAATCGCTAGGAATATCGCAGCAGCTAACCACAGCTTACCACCCCCAGTCAAATGCTAGTGAACGTGCAAATCAGGAAATGTTCAAATACTTGAGGGCGTTCACCTGCTACGCACAAAGTAACTGGGCAGAACTGCTACCTATGGCCCAGATGGCCTTGAATGCTCGACCAAGCTCGGCAATTGGGGGCATAAGCCCGTTTTTCCTCCGACACGGATATGACGTCAACCCACTTCCAGAGCCCACAAAAGAAAACGACCTATCACGTCACCCAGGTAAAGTTTTAGCAGAAAATTACATTCAACGTCTAAGGAACGCACAAGACTTCGCTCAAGCAGCCATGGCTTCTGCACAGCAACGGTATGAGGAAAATGCCAACAGACTTCGAAGGCAACCGGAAAGATTTAAAGTCGGGGATAAAGTTTGGTTAAATCTGCGAAACATCAGTACCCCGCAACTTTCAAAAAAATTGGCCTGGCTGCACGCCAAATACAGGGTAACGGCTGTACCCGACGCACTAACCGTAGAACTTGATGTCCCAGGTAACCTCCATAAACGTTTCCATGTCGAACTTGTCAAGCGAGCAGGGGACGACCCATTCCCAAGCCAAAAACGCGATGACGCGCAAAACCCGCCTTTGATTGATCAGCTAGAAGAACCAGAATATGAAGTGGAGTCTATACTGAGAGCAAGAACAGTACAACGAGGACGGGGAACTTTCCGTCAAGCACTAGTCAAATGGACAGGCTGGGCTAACCCATCATGGGAGCCAATCGAGCTCATAAAAGACACCATAGCATTGGACAAATACGAAGAAAAATATGGACAAATAGAATCAAACGACGGACCTCCTGAAAACAGTGCAGGTGCGTATGTTGGACCAGCAGAACCCCACGCTATGGAGAAACGACGAAGCAGGCGAAAACGGCGGTCATCTTAACCCCACTTCAGCGAGGAAAAGGAGGGGGATTGTAACGGCTGGTGAACCGATAGTAAGCCCTGTAGCCTACATTGGCCAACGCAGGCACCATTTCCACCCGCCAGCAGGTCCCAGCTAATAGAAAACTCACTTCGCGGCTCGGACTACTTACGGCACTTAGACGTGCACGGAGATGGTTGCCTCGGCACGGGGTTCCACATAATGAAAGGACCGTGCAATAGACCGTGTGGTGAAACATCCACTCAGATAGTTAACGGCACTCAGACGGGCACAGGGAGGATTGTTTCGGGCACGGGAGGCACAATGTGGAAGGTAGCCGAGTTACAAATTTCCTGTCCGAAGTGAACAGCATCGTAGAACTCTAAACTTCCTACAGGTACATCTGTCCGCTTTGTAGGAATGAATGTTGGTCACGAATGGGAGGAGAGCGCGGGTATAAATAAGGCTTTCTTGTACATACAAATTCTCTCCTTAGAAGAATCGTAAACTATTGATCGTGCATCTCAAGCCAACTTGAGAATTCTCCCCGACTGTCACATGCGGCAACGTAACTTTTTTTTGAGGGAGGAGGGTTTTCGTACGTTCCAGTTCTTTTGCGGCTTTTTGTGTAGGGGTAAGTTCTTTCTTGCGAGATAACGCGTCCGCTAGAATATTTTCCTTGCCTGGTCGGTACTGAAGGTCGAAACTGAATTGCGATAGCACTTCTGACCATCGGATTTGTCTATCGTTGAGTAGCTGCTTCTGACCAAAGTATTCTAGAACTCGGTGATCAGTCAGAATCACGAACGGCTCCCAGGTACTGGTGAGATCTGCGCGCCATTCTTTCAAACATTGGATGATAGCCAACAGCTCCTTATCATGGATCTCATAGTTTACCTCCGGACCAGTCAAGGTTCGGGAGTGAAAAGCCACAGGATGCCACACGCCGTCCTCCTGCAATTGACTGAGTACTCCTCCTGTTGCTAAATCCGAACAATCGGTCTCTACACGTGAAGGCTTTTTCTGATCAAAGTACAGTAAGATGGGTGGGCTAACCAATTTCTCTTTCAGGGCAAGGAACGCTTCTTCAGCTTGCTCGGTCCATTGGAACAAACGGCCTTTTGGGATTGCCGTCAGGTTATACAGTGGCTTAGCAATCCGGGAGAAATTTTCAATAAAGTTACGGTAATAGTTGCAGAACCCCAAGAAGGATTTAATGGCAGTCTTGCTAGTAGGTCTCTCCCATGCGCGAATACTTTCCAGCTTCTTCGGGTCTGGCAGGAGTCCGGAAGTGTTAACAATGAAGCCCAGAAAATTAACAGATTTTTGATTAAAGTGGCACTTCTTAATATCCACCTGCAGTCCAACTCTGTCCAAACGCTGAAGGACCTCGCGTACTTCTGCCACGTGTTTACTTTTATCTTCAGAGTGGACGCATACATCATCCATATATGCGGAAACGTAACGTGCAAGCAGATTGCCTAGGACCGAATTGATATTTCTTTGGAAAGTGGCCGGGCCACCTAACAGACCAAAAGGTAATACGCGGTAACGGTATTGACCGAATCGAGTACGAAGCGTAGTCCATCCCACGGAGTCTGGATGCATCCGGATGCGGTTGAACGCATGGATGACATCTAGAATGGTGAATTTCTTAGAACCAGCCATCTTGGCTAATGTCTCGCCAATGAGGGGCAGAGGATAGCGATCTTTTCGCGTGTGTGCGTTTAATTTCCGGTAGTCTACACAAAATCGAAGGTCTCCATTCTTTTTCTTGACAAACAGGAACGGTGAATTGAATGGAGAATCGCTGGGTTCGATGAACCCGTTCGCAAAGTTCTCCTTGATGTAAGCGTGTACGGTATCTAGCTCTTTCTGATTCATTTTATAGAGGGGAGCTTGCTTGAGCTCAGGCTCGCTATCAAGATTGATCTTATGGTCGAACTCCCTATGCGGCGGCAATTCATTTGCGCGTCTTTTGGAGAAGACATGGGCAAGGTCATGATATTCAGGAGGTAATTGGGCCAACAATTGTGTCCTCTCTTCTTCTTCAGTGAGCTCCGCAATATGCGCAATCTCTGTACCGTCGCAAGCGGTTTCCATTTCTACGAACCAGCATTGGTCTTCCCCTTCAATTGTCTCAACCTCGACGGCTGAAAGCGCAGGTGTGTCCACTTCGTCTAGACCCAGATCCTCCTTTTTCTTATCGTAGGCTTCTTGTCGCTCCTGCAGGGTAGGCCGGGGAGTCCGAATAATTGAAGGGGTCGCCGGCGCTTCTGCCACCATTGCTGGGCATTTCAATATCTGCTTTGGCATAAAATGTGGAGATTTTTTAGCAGGAGGTTTGTTGATTTCTAGAGGGGGCAGTTCAATCAGTCGGTCACGACGGTTAGCGTCCCACTGATGATCCTTGCGGTCTTCTGGCCACAACAGCCGGTGTCGCACGCAGTCTGGGAGTACGTCATGATAGGCCAGCCACTGCCGACCGAGGATTACATTGTTCTTGTTACCAAGTGTGGTAGCAAAGAACGGCATGTTGACTCGGTGCGAGTCTATAGTCAGTGTCATCACGTAGGCATGGCGTAGAGGTCGGGATGAACCGCCGTCGAAGCCTCTGATAGGGAGTGGATGACGGAGATTGTAGCGCGTCATCTTAATCTTACTATTTCGGTACCAATCACGCAGCTGTTTACGATCTGCGAAGGCATATCCATTAGCGCCGGTATCGATGAGGGCAGAGATTGGAAATTGGGAATTGTTTTTAGTTTCAAGGGTACAATTTATAACTAGTGGCCTACCGCCAAACAAATTTTCCAAATCAATGCCATTTACTCGATACGTGTTATTCTCTAGGAAGGCGACTTCTCCTAGAGACAATCTTTTCCCTCATCGGAGCTCATGGTGAATTCCGATCCAGATGCTTCAGCTTCCTCCTTCTTCTTCGCATCCACCTCATTGACTTTAGCAGTAGGACACGCGTTAGCGTAGTGACCAGTCTTGTGGCAATGGAAGCAGACACCAGCGTTTCGGGCCAAGACTTTTGGCTTGAGTGGACCAGATGCTCTTGGAGGTGCAGTACGAGTGTGGTCCGGCGGGAGAAGTGGCTTCTTGTATCTGTCCTTGCGTTGTTGGTAGCGAGCGGCTTGATCCTCCGACTTGCGCGCTAGTTGTAGGTACGGTTCGATTTTCAAGCAGTGTTGAGACATCTCTAAGGTAGATTCAAAATCCAATCCGGCGATGACATTTTGCAACTTAGGACTCATCTTCTCACGAAGTTCATCCATGCGGTCTTCGTCTCTAAGTTGTAATTGAGAAGCGAAGGTCAAGAACTTAGTGAAGAAGGCTGAGAAGCTGTCATCCCCTTGTCGGAGTTTCATGAAGTTGGCACGAGCTTCGGATCGCTTCTGTCCTCGGGTCTTGCTATAGGCTCCTCGCATAACTTCGACAATGGACATCGCAACAGTGATATGGTTGACGCTTTCTGGCTCGAGGTAGGGTTTGATGAATTCCTGTGCATCACCACCAATAAAGCCCAAGAGATAATTGATCATGTGGTTTTCATCATCGAAGTAGATCGAATCACCGTTCAACTTGCGCTTAACAGCGTGTTCCCAGTTCTCGAATGTAGGATTATGAGAACCAGTGAAGGTGGGTGGGTTCTCAATCTTCTGGCGGTGGCGGAGTCGCTTAGCTTGTGGGTCACGGACCTCTTTGTTGCTTAGTGGTGTCTCTGAGGCTTCACAGCCGGCGGCGTCTTTCTCAAAAGTGTTATAGGCAGCAGATACTCGCACCGACTTGGATTCCTCCTTCTGTTAACCCTTGTCCTTGGCCTTGAAATCTAGAGTGACCTCTGCAAATGCAGCCTTCCATCGCACAGCTTCCTCCGCCCAGGATTGTGCCATTTTCTCTGCCTCTGCCTTCTGCTCCAGTGTATCTCGAAGGTAGTTGCTGATGTTGTTGGCGCGATCAGCCAGGGCGGTACACATAGTCTTAAGGGTATATTCGTGACGTTCTTGATCAGTCTCCTTCTTGTCTTCAGCAGTGCGGCGTTTGTTTCTCTTGTTGTAATCCTTGTCCAACATATCAAAAGTGACTTTCTGATACCATGGAACATCAATCTTCGTAGTTTGGTCCTCCTCTTCCCCGGGTGCGCGGGTGGTGTACACCGAGGTTGTGAAGTCTTCCTTCGGCCACTCTCCTGGCATCTTCTGCTATCCTTTATGAACGAGACAATTAGTCAATGACTGTCCAGATAATCGTGAGCGAAACGCTGTCCACAGATTACTGAGTCTGAAATTAGTATTTTACCTCTCTACAGAGGTCGCGTTGAGTCGTTTAGGGAGCTTAGTATTATGTCACGGCACAGAATAGGCACAAGTGAAAGTACAGCTTGTATGGCAATAATTCAGTCTGTGAAGCAAATACTAAGCTGGAGAGGTATGGAAAAGAACAGAATCTAATTACAAAATGCCCTGAGGCTATTCCTATTCGGGCGGGTTTCCACTAAATCGCCGCGCACGTGCTCCTTCCCGCATCAGCCATCAATCTCCCATCCTCCCTCTACGTAATTGTATATCATGATGGGGTAGAATGCCGTGCCGTGACAACAGGCCAAATTTTCGGCCATGATAATTTGAATAAATTCTGGATCAACATTGATTGCCAGTGTCATTTTGACAAGCTCGTTTGAAGTCGTCCAATCTTTATAGCCAGCTTCCTTTTCAGAGTTATATATCACCTCAGTCTTTACAGGATCAATCCAATCAGAAAGAGAGTTTGTCGCAAAGTGGATTCAATGAGTAGCATCCAGTCTTTTAGGTTAGCAATACCGTGGAGTTTTAAGGCCGGAGGAAGCGCCATGTCATTGGCGCGAAGATTAGAGGGTGCCATATTAAATAAAATGAAGCAGTCTAAATAGAATAAAATAAAATTCTAAGATAAGTGTATAAACACAGAGAAGTGATAGAATCAAGAGAGGTGAGTAGCGAGCCAGAGATACCTTGTTTGATAAACAAAAATGACTGAGAGGTAGAGGCGTGAATGCAGATTCAGAACGAGAACACCGTAGTACTGGAGACTGAGTGGTGATTAGAGTCACGAACAGAAGAACAATTGAGTTACAAATTGTGATTCCACAGGAAGCGCAAGGGTCATAACCTCTTAAAGAGAAAGTGGGACACGGTTTATAGATTGTAAATGTTAACTAATGAGGTCTACTGCTACAGATGAAATCTATGTACTGCTAGGAAGGTCATGTGACGTGACTAGCTTAGTTTCCATGAATAGGTGAAATCCTACCCTTTGACAGTTTTCTCCGATCTATTACTGACACACATGTATTTAGCTTTATATTTCTGTCACATATATCTGTATGTATATAGATCTACATCTACAGGGATCATAACTTATGATCCATGGAGATTGATAAATACTGGTCAAAAACCACAGTTGATAAGATATGCGCACACGCAATCTCACTCTTATCAGCTCAGTTTACTCAGAACCATACATCTCAATACACTTGTTTCCAGTCAATTCTTCCTTCCACAACTTCATACAAGACTTACTGTATCGGTCTAACCACCGACACTGATTCCGCTCTAACCTTCATATTCACTCAAGCTCACAACTTTAACAGTTACTACTGATACATGATGTGTCTCAAGGAAAATATCTTTTTGGTTGGATTTTACATGACTTATACTTTGAGCTGGGTTCACAATCATGTTTCTGATGATACACTAATCCTCTTTGTCCCGAGCGCATTTTGGTATATTTTGATAGTAGTATTACTGCCAATGAGTCATCTAATATGGTTTCAAGTGAGGAAAACTATGAATTTTAGATACTCAATAGCCAGAGAATAGAAAAGTAACCCTTCAATCATTTGTTATCTTCTACTCCCATTTCTAAAATATTCCAACACTGCCTCTGTGACCTCAGTCATGTTTGGTGTCTCATCTGTCATTATAACTCCATAACTTTTGTTAGAGCTGTAGCTTAGTGAACTTATTTCAGTCACAGACGAGGACGAAGACGAAGATGGAGGCAGTGGCTGAGAATAAAGACGAGATATTCAGAGTAATGATTAGATTCTAAAACATAAGTAATTTACAAGACAAAAAGCTTCAGTACAAATCCAGTTCTAGTGTTTCTCCAAGTATACGAGCATCAATACTATAACCTAGGTTGTAATAATCTACAGCTTCAATGCAGCAACTAACTAGTACTTCGAATGGCAACTATTGCTATCACAACACTGTAACCATTACAATTTCTAAATTATGTTATTGTAAGTACTTCACGTCTCGGTTATCTGGGTGTGACGCAAAATCCCAGATATGGTTTGTGACAATTTCGCTGTCTCAGCGGTATCATGGCGTATAACAAGCATAAGTGAAAGTAAAGACTGTATCACTGTATATGCAGTCTATTGAACAGATACTGAGACAAAGGAGAAAGAAAGTCTAATGACAAAATAATCCACGGGCTTTTGTGTGTATCCTCTCGCTTGCATGTAGTAATTAGTTTTTATTTTTGCATCAGATTTTAAATGCGTATGTAGCTATCTAGCTATGACACAATATCTAAGAAAAATTACAGAAAAGATGACTCAATATACAAGAAGAGCACTCATGCTTTGGATTTTATTTGCAAGTACCACTGCAAAGTTATGGCGGCTTTTTCTTCATCCCAAGTCAACCCTCATCCATGAATACCCACCCAGGGAAACGTCTCAAAAACCCTGAGTTATCCAGACATTCCTCTATCATCCATCTACTTTTCTCCGTGCAATAATTTTCCTGACGAGTCTCCTTCCCAAGTGAAGTGGATGCCCAGTGTAATGGCTGGTAAGCCGGTAATTATCCGCTGTCTCATGATTGTAATCATGCGCTGTAAAAATATGTGAAACTCTATATTCTTTCATAGATCAATAAGGATGTCACTAAAAATTTCTAGTAACTAGTTATAAACTATCAACCTGTCACAGGGGCAACTAGTTAGGGCGTAATCACGTGAGAACTATGGCGTAACCCTAAGCGAGGATACTTAGATTTAGATCTCTGCTTGTAGATTAGCTTCGTTCCTTGTACAACTACAATTATCTATTCTGAACATCCGAGTATTTATACAACGCCAGCCCGTGATAGTTAGTTGTACCTTTCTTCGCACGCGTTTCATATCAAATTTTAGGCTACCAGGAATAATTATAGCGCGTAGCGATTTAAAATAAGCCTTATGGTAGACTCAGTGATTCAGAGATTTTGCTACTAACCCGAGACCGAGTAAAGACCGAGATATATATCATAATCCGAGACAAGATAGAACCGAGTAAATAAAATAAAATAAAAAATGGATAATCCTTGGGGAGAATATAGCAACATTGAATCCGCTCCTTCATACACTCATGACGATAGACATGAGAGGGCCTGGAGAGCTTTAGTGGAGGTGATAACCAAATACCTTGCAGTGCAAGAAATTTTTATTGATGTCAATTTTGAAAAAAAGTCGACCTTTCTATATTGGCTAATGCCCCAGCAGAAGTGAAAGATATTTTCTTTAAACTTTTCGGACTTATTAATTGACACTGTGTGGCCCAGAGGCAAACTCTACATGCCTTACAAATGACGAATGAGAAGATAAACGGCGAGGTTCAAAAACTAAGATCAGTGTACAACAAACAGAAAAATGAAATTTCGTTGCTCAAAAGTCAATTATCCGAGGTTCGAATTAAAGAACAGAAACCCCCTTCTGTAGCTCCCACAGTTCCCCAAGCCTCTGTCATCCAACAACACCCGGCGCAATCATTTTCGCCAAGTATGATTTACTTGGAGAAGCCACCATCCATAGACCTATTCTCAGGTGATCAGAAAGACGTAGTAAAAAGGCACAATGATTACAATGCTTGGAAATTTAAACTAATCTCTAAGTGAAATACTAGCAGTGGAAACTTTGATTCTGAGTTCAAGACGATCTGTGATGCAATCAATTGGCTCAAAGGCGATGCTTATACTCGCCTGCAGTCTAAAATTGCTTTATTTTTCTCAAGTACCAATGATCCATCAGGCTGGCCATGGTCTACTTCTGCAGAACTTTTCCGGGAACTCGACAAAAAATATCTTACAGCTGACATACGCTCTATAGCCAGAGGAAATTTGAATGATCTGAGAATGACTGGGAAATGGAAAGACTTTCCTTCATTAATTTCAGAATTTGAAAGACTTGCAGATCAAGGAGAACTCAGTCCTTCTATGCGAGTATATCATCTCAGGCGTAAGGTTTCAGAACCTCTACGAGCAGCGGCAAAAAATCATATTCCCTTGCCTTTCGAAGATGACGTATATGCATGGATAGAGATTTTTTCTCAATTCTGGAAAAATCAGGAGTCAAACCGCCATATCGAAAGCAGCTTCTTTGGCAACCCAAGTGGAGGGAATTTTTCCAAGTCCCATAGTAGCGAAATGATTTCAACAAGTGATCCCATGGACTTGGATCAAATGCACTTGACTAGAGTCACTGTAACCCCGGCTGAATGGCAATATCGAAGAGATCACGGTTTGTGTAATCGATGTGGTGGGAGAGGTCACTATTCAAAGGAATGTACTTCCGAAATTGCGAGAAAAAGCAAAAGGGGCCATGATACTGCCGATCGTGAGTTAGCATCAGCGGAACTGAGTCGCGGTAACCGTGGAGGTCAACAAGGTAATTTTAACTATAACGGAGTAGTCAACGAGGAGCATTCAGTGGTGATAATCAACATAACTATTCTTCTGCTCCATTTAGTCGCCGAAGCCAAGGTGGAAGAGATCCTCAGCTGGGCTATGCAAGAGGACAAGGTGGAACTAGAAATGCTAATTCCAGTAATTTTCCGCATTTACCGATGCAAAAAGTAAACGACTGGGGCCACAATTACGATTCCCCATATGAACAGCAACATAGCCTTGGCAGCCCTGTAAATAATTTAGGCCACAAGAGTGGTCGAGTTCTGGGAGAAGTTGAAACGGAAAATGGGCATGTTAATAAATATCAAATTGATAGGAACGCTCTTTGGAATCAGGGAAATGGAGAGCCCCGGCATTAAGTCGCGTGCGGGGCGTCAATGTACAAAAGTTAGTTTATTTACAGAGAAAATGTGTACATCAGGATTCAACTATTGGAAAGCCTATAATCTTAAATAAAGTTGGCCAAAATTCTATATCATTAACTGGAATCTTTCACTCTACAGTACAGCGCAAAATTTCTTTCTCAGTGTCTATACTTCTTGATACTGGTAGCACCGAGTTCATGTTTGTAAGAAAAGCTTGGGCAATTGCTAATAAACTATCCCTAATACCCCTTACACGTCCTCGCCCTCTCTATTTAGCTGATGGATGTGTTTCGGAGCTAATAACGCATCGTGTTTCTGGTTCCTTAGAATTAAGCAATCATTTCGAGGAAGTGGATGCTCTAGTTACCACACTAGGACCCGAACATGATGTTATTCTGGGATTTCCATGGCTGGAGCGTCATAATCCTTCCATTGACTGGCAATTGAAGTCAGTTAAATTTGACAAAGAATTTTGCTTAAGTAACTGCTTTATTCCCGGAAATTCAAATTATAAGTCACCTTATTTTGAGGAAGTTATCGATCATGAACATGTCACTGTAACCGAGAAAGACGCACCGGAGCTTCCAACTACACTGGCATCGACGAGTCCAATTCAAGTCAAATCTATTGTTGGTAGACGGGTCAAACAAGCGACGAAGAATAAGCATGAAATGCTACATTCTCCGCTAGAAGTCTTTGATGAAGTGAATTTTAGTGACATCCGTATTCTCAAAGCACCAGGATTTTTTCAATTTTCAAGACAAAAAGGTGTGCAGGTAATGCGAATTATGGCAGATGAACTCGAAATATTAGGGGAAGAGCGAGAAACCGATATCAAGGTTCCTGACTTAGTTGAGGATGAATACCAGAAATTACTCCGAGGACAGGGAAATCCTCGTGAGTGGAAAACCAGATTCCCCAATTATTTTCATGAATTTATAGATTTAATATTTGATACTAACAATACAAAGCTACGCAGAGTCACTGATGAAGATGTAGTTAAGTTTTTTAAGAAGGCTAATCGTCATCCTCCCTCTATGGAGGAAATAAAGATGAAGATCCCTAACGTTTATCACGATATAGCAGATGTAGCGTTTCCCCAGGAGGCCACAAATCTTCCTCCCCATCGTTCTTATGATCATAAGATAGAGCTCTTACCAGGAAACCATAAATTCCCTAGATCTAGAGCACGTCCCTGTTCTCCATCAGAGCTGCATGTCATCAAACGCTGGTTGGACGATCAATTGGGTAAAGGATGGATAAGACCATCAACGTCGCCTATTGCAAGCCCAATTCTTCTAGCCAAAAAACCAGGAGGAGGTATTCGTATTTGTCATGACTTTCGTGGTATAAATAATATAACAATGAAAAACCGATATCCTCTTCCACTCATCAAGGAAACTCTGGACCTTATTTGTGGGGCAAGAATATTTACAAAAGTTGACGTTGTTTCGGCCTTCAATAGAATCAGGATAGCAGAAGGCCACGAATGGCTGACAGCCTTCATAACCCGTTTTGGCCTCTACAAACAACTGGTGACACCCTTCGGACTAAGTGGTGCACCCGCGACATTTCAACGGTATATTAACGATATATTATACGATGTATTAGATAAATATGCCACAGCCTACCTTGATGATATCATAATTTTTTCAAATTCTATAGAGGAACATGTCAAGCATGTTAGAGAGGTACTGAAACGGCTTCGCGCCGCAGGGCTTCAAATTGATATAGATAAATGTGACTTCCATACTACAAAGACTAAATACCTTGGTCTTATTATTACACCTGGAGGTATTGAGATGGATCAGGAGAAAGTCAAAGCTATACTAGAATGGGAACCTCCAACTTCAAAACGACAACTCCAACAATTCTTGGGGTTTGCAAATTTTTACCGCCGTTTTATACGCAATTTTTCTGAATTGGCGCACCCTCTATACGGCCTCACTAAAAAAGACGCTGTTTGGACCTGGACTTCTATTTGTTCGTCTGCATTTCAAAGTTTACGAGAGGCATTCAGCAAAGCTCCTTCTCTCGCAGTCTTTGATTGGTCAAGAAAAACCGTTGTGGAAGTAGATGCAAGTAATTGGGCATGTGGTGGTTCTTTATCACAATGGGTTGGAAGCGAACTTAGACCTGCCGCATATTTTTCGTCCAAACATTCAGCTCAAGAGTGCAATTATGATATTTATGATAAGGAATTACTCAGTGTTATCAAATCACTAGAAGAATGGCGTCCAGAGTTAGAAGGACTACAATCCCAATTTGAAATACTAACAGATCATAAAAATCTCCAAACTTTTCAGACAACTAAGGATTTAAATCAAAGGCAATGTGTTGTGGTTATGAGCTGTGAGGTATATGGCGATTAAATGACTCTGCTGTCCGTCGGTGGAGTGGCACGGGCTCATGTGCAATGGTGAGTCGCGGAGATGGCGCGCTCACGCTGGGTGATGGCACGATGGACACTGAGTGCGTATCACTGTGGCCAAATGGGTGTCAGTAGGTATCAAATGTGAACTCTTACTGACAGTGGTGATCTATGAAGGTGATGCTAGATGTGTATCCCGACGATTGATAATATCATCTAATGGATGATGTGAAGTATGATATTATTTGGATAGATTGTTTCACTAAACTCGGCAGGTGAAGAGATTGTAAAGTACATGAACAGCGTCTGTACACCAGCCTGTATTTTCCACCCTTTCCTAATACAGCAGCCCATCCTCCGTTCCCCTGTCTCCTAACAACTCAACCGAGCCAGCACAACACAATGCGATGGGCGGAATTCTTATCTCGATTCAATTTCCAGCTTATATATCGGCCAGGTACAGTGAATACCCGAGCTGATGCCTTGAGTCGAAGGCCGCAAGATGCTCCGAAGGATATATTAGATGACCGCCTTTCCGCAAGACGCGTTCCTTTGATTCCAGCTTCCAAATTTGATCACAGTTTTGCCCATTGGAAATCCATTAAAATGTACAAAATAGACGTCTCTTAACCAATCGATGATTTGATCTCGAACGCATACAACAACTCCTTCATTATGCAAGATATAATAACTGATCTATCAGATTCTACCGTTAGATGCTGGAAACCTTCGCTTGCGAGACTGTTAAAAATCGCATTTAGTGAATGTCGAATAGTAGCTGGACGCGTTTATTATAGAGACCGTCTAGTAATCCCACCAGACAATGAGGAAATCCAACTTCAGGTACTTCGCAGAGCACACTATT
The DNA here is from genome assembly GCA_900239735.1 of Blumeria hordei DH14. Taxonomy (NCBI): domain Eukaryota; kingdom Fungi; phylum Ascomycota; class Leotiomycetes; order Helotiales; family Erysiphaceae; genus Blumeria; species Blumeria hordei. Next base: position 1,102,429 of record OENG01000009.1, on the reverse strand, counting down.
CAGGAGCCGCCGGACACCCAGGAAGAGAGAGAACTATTGACTTAGTAAATAGAACGTACTGGTGGCCCGGTATGACAGACGCTGCAAGGAAGTTTTGTAAAGGCTGTCTCCTTTGCACTAAAACTAAGACACCTAGAAAAGCTCCTACCGGTCTGCTTAAACCACTAACATTACCATTCTAACCATGGTCTGATATTTCCATCGACTATATATCACCATTGCCAGAATGTGAAGTTCGACATTGAAAATTCCGACACATTGCTGTTGTTGTAGATCGACTTACAAAAATGCGTCACTTTCTTCCAACGGAAACTTTATCTGCAGAGGAGCTGGCCGAAATATTTGTCGAAAAAATTTGGTCGCTGCATGGTTCACCAGAACGGATTGTCTCCGATCGAGGGTCTCAGTTTATCTCCACATTCTGGGAATCTCTATCCCAAAGACTGGGAACTATTCTCAAGCCCTCTTCTGCATATCACCCAGAAACAAATAGACAAACAGAGCGGGTCAATGCTGAAGTAGAACAATTTCTACGAATATATGTAAACTGGGCTCAAGATGACTGGACTATGTGGCTGCCGCTAGCCGAATTCGCGGGGAATAATGCTATATCCTCAACAACAGGGGTTAGTCCTTTCTTTGCCAATTATGGCTACAATCCAAAGTTGGGCATTGAAGCCCAAATACCAGCAGCCCCAATGCCATCGGAAGCTCAGCGGAAAGAATATTTTAAGACTCATGAAATAGCTAATAGATTTAAAGTCATTCTAGATCATGTTAAGATCTTGTCCAAGATTTCTCAAGACCGTTATGAAAAAAATGCAAATTTGCATCGTTGGGACGCACCAAAATATCATGTTGGAGATATGGTTATGATAAGCACTCAGAACTGGAAAATGGGGCGACCTCTTGAAAAACTCAACCCACGATGGGAAGGTCCATTTCGTGTCACAAGAACCTCACCACACACCGTAACGGTAGATCTACCACAAAATATAAATATTTATCTAACTTTTCACGTCTCTAACGTTCAATTGAGATCGAGTAAGCGAGCACCAGGACAAGAAGACGAGGATATAAAGGCAAATGAAGGCAGAACAATTGTAAGAACAGATGGCCAGAGAGATGTGGTAGAATATCACTTCGATAAAATTGTAGGATACGAAAAGATGCAAAATAATTGTTGGTACTATCAAGTTCAGTGTACTGCAGGCGACACAACATGGGAACCTGCATCGCATTTAAAGGGGTGTGATGACGCACTCTGGAAGTTTCATAAACTAAATCCACAAGCAGGAGCACCACGGCCATGGCTAAAACGCAAGTGAGAGTGTTATCTTTTTATCCAATTGCTTCTCTTTATCTTTTTTTTTTCTCATGGTACAAGAGTGAAACTCTTGTTTAAAGGGGAGGTAGTGTCACAGGGGCAACTAGTTAGGGCGTAATCACGTGAGAACTATGGCGTAACCCTAAGCGAGGATACTTAGATTTAGATCTCTGCTTGTAGATTAGCTTCGTTCCTTGTACAACTACAATTATCTATTCTGAACATCCGAGTATTTATACAACGCCAGCCCGTGATACAACCAGCCTCAGGGGAAAATACTAGAAACTGGTTACAGACAAGAAGAATATTCTAGATAGAATAGAAAGTGTGTAAATAGCTGAAGTAGGACATGAACAGATAGCCACAGATAAAATAATAAACTACCTTTGTATATCTGATTGCTCCTGCATGGACACTCAAACTGTGACAACCAGGCTACTCAAACTATACTTGAGAACACTACCAGGAGGCGTATCACGGAACCCTCCGTTGTTTTCTTGTTTTTTAATGTCAGCTGCACCCTTAGTAATTAATTTAAATAGCGCTCAGTTACTAAGTGGGTTAAATCATCAACTCCTTACTATAGTTTTTACTCTTCATTCTCCAAACTAGCTTCACTGGTTGATACTAAACACAAGTTTAACAGCTTATGCTACTCTAACCAACTTTCATTAAAACAATATCATAGGTGATGAGAATGACCTTGCAACTATAGGAGTGGTAGCTGTCACGGTTTCATTACAAGGTGCATGAGCGATCTTATAGGTACAGTATATTTATTATAATTCTCTGAGGAGAGAATTCCTGAAGCTAAAGACTACATATATATACATTCTGAACTATTGCCTTTCGAGAAGATTCTCCATATAACCTGAATGACTGAGACTATTCGACAACTACCTAGAAGGTTCTCGGTACACCTGTCATCCTCATGAACCTTCAGTATGTTTCCAGAAGGTTCACTGAGAATATTGTAAGCTCTGTAGCTTCCGAGACCTCTCCCAAATATTCGCTTTGTGTCATAGCCTACGCTAGCCAGTGTAGGCTACAGGAATCCTTCGGCTCCACAGCCATTATAGTAGCTGGCTAAAATACATATGGATGCCTCCGAGGTATCAACACTGTCTGTATCCACATGTGTGTCCGAGGCATAAATTCAACCTCGGGCCTACCGGAGCAAGAGCTCTAACAGCTCCACCTGTCCTACATCTAAATAGATAGAAGATTACGGCATGGAACCTTGAAACCAACTAAAATAAATAAATTGTTAAACATTAGTGCAGCAGATCGATTATTGTGTAGTAACTAGATTACAAAAGAATGGTCCCTGATCATTGAGAAGCTTACTGACTCGCGATGCTCGCCTAGCTTACTAATCAATAATTTCACATGATATTGAAGATTTGGTCTGAAACTACCTATTTCAACACTTCCCCTGATCCATATTGTTTATTTAATCTATTCTTCATTCAATACAATCTGAATACATGAGAGTTGAATGGTGACTGGTAACCATGTATAATTTAATCTTCAAGCGCAGAATAATAAGATCCTGGCTTTCATTTGCTTTGTTGGGTTTGTTCAGGCACCAACACGTTGGATAGTTTTATTTAGACTGAGCTAACCAGCACGTGGGGAGCTCACGTGCTGTGCGCGGACACGACTTTAAGTATTATAAATAATTAAACACTTCCCCTTGGAGTAAAGTTGCCTCCTCAATTTTTCTATCAATGTCCAACAGTCCCATCTACCTTTTAAATCTCTGAAAAGCTATGCATGCAAGCGGCTTTGTCATCCCATCTGTAACCATTTGTGACATTGAAATATAATGAACCTGAAGCTTTTTACTCTCAGAATGTTCACATATAAAATGGTAACAGATGTCAATAAGCTTTGAATGCTCATGAAGGTAGGGATTTTTCACTAAAGCCAGTGCACCTTGATTGTTGCCAAACATTTGGACAGTTTTCCTATTTGGACTTATGTTGTTGTAATGGAAGTTCTGTAGAGAAGCTTAAGCTGTTAGGCTTGTGTTTAATATCACGTAGTGAAGCGAGTTGGGAGATTGAAGAGTCTGAAAACTATAGTGGAGAGTTGTTGATTAAACCCACATAGTATCAGAGCGCTATTTAAACTAATTACTACAGCTAAGTGAAGGACACGATTCAATACTTTATGCTAGATAATTGTGAGGCTGGTCAATGTATGAGTCCGCATGAATGTGGCTAGAAATACTCGAACCTTATTACGTTCCATGTTAATACGGCTCTTCACTGTCAAGTAGCGCCAATTTCAAAATATGTACTCTGGGAATAATATGTCTTTGAAAACTTGTGCGGCCCACTGTCCCTGTTTGGCATACATCGCCTGTGAAATATACTCGGATTCTACGGTTGACGTTGAGACAGACTTTTATTTCTTAGATGCCCACTGTCGAACCTTTTTAGCTGGATCGGAAGCTTTAATGATTGAGTCTGGAGGTATCTGGGAGAAAAGCTCCCACAGGAGCTTTCAATTGAAGTAAAATAAAAGATGTGATTGTCTGTCTGTCCGTCCCTCTTCCTCTTCCTCTCAGCTTATATATCTATACATCTCTACTACCTGACATATGATGATAATATCTAGAAATAGCTTCCTTACATCACAAGGTACAATCCAAACATGTTGTAGTCAAGATGTAATCCTAAAACGGCTCAATACCAGTCCACCACGTCTGTTACATGGACGCCAAGTATTTTCTAGCTGAAAACTACCCAAAACGCCAATGTTTTCCTGAGGCAATCACAGATTATGTCAGGTACCAGCTTGGCATGTTATTCTGACAGTAATGTTACGATCATGTTAGAAGAATGGAATTTACATGAATCACGAAACATCAAGTCAAGAATACGGATTCCATCGGGCTCTGATCCTGGTCTGACACCCACAACAAAGGCCCTCCATAAAACATTCCAACTCCCCCAGAGATACTCTTCCGATCGACCTTATTGCTTGCTCAGTCTGCATCAGTAAAGATGGTAAAATTTTCGTCATAATTACTCTCAGGTCCGAAACGCAATTTTTGTTTTATGGTTGACTTTAAATATCGCATAAGATTCTTAAGCGCGTAACCATGATGATTGACAGGCGCTTTCATGAACTATGATGGCCTTCCTAATGCAAATCCAATGTCAAGTCTCGTGAAGATCATTGCACACATTAAGCTACCAATTGCCTTTGAAATTCATTTGGATCAATTGATTCATTGTTTTCTTTCCCAGGTTGCAGATGTACGTAGTCGACTACAGATATCAATTTAGGTTTATGTTTCTCTTTTGTAATACCAAATCTATTGAGAACCCTCGAGATGTACTGCTTCTGATCGAGATTAATTGTCCTAGTTTTTCTTTCTCGAGTTATTCGAACTCCAAGAATCTTCGAAGTCTCCCCCAGGTTCTTGGTGTTGAATCTATATGATAGTTTTTCATAAAACCATTCAAGTGAGGTAGCATAGTAAGAAGCAGCAGCAATATCATCGACGTAAACTTACAGCCAAATTTCCATTTCGGCATTTACATAAAGACGAGGATCAGCTCGACTCTGGCTAAACTTGCATTCTACTAAGAACTGCTTCAGTAATTGATTCTAATCACGACTAGCTTATTTTCGCCCATACAAACCCTTAAGCGCTCTTAAAGCCTTGCTTCTTTCAATAACGACATCTTGCGGAGCTGATAGATATATTTCCTCTTAGTTTTGATTCTATAAAAGCATTTTTTATATCAAAATGCCAAACGTCTATGTTTCTTTTGGCCACTATTGCCAAAAACTTCGCAGAGTGTCCATACGCACAGTAGGAGCGAATGTCTCTGTATTATCACTTCCATATTGCTGACTAAACCCTCTTGCAACGATTCGAGCCTTGAACCTCTCTAAGATTCCGTGTGGATGAGTTTTGATGGTGAATACCCAGCGTGTCGAAACCAAGATGACTCCTTTAGGCGGTGTGCATTCTATCTATGTCCCATTTGACTCAAGAGGATGTAACTCTTCTTTTATGGCCGCAATCCATACAGTGGCATGGATTGGATCATGCACTGCATCATTGTATAATTTTGGAATTTTGATACCAGTAACTTCATTTGCAGAATAGGCAGAATGTATTTTATGGCTCTGGAGGTTGTATCCAAGTATCATTGTAATCATAGCTTTAATTCCCTTGGCTTCTCGATCATTTTCATTGCCAAATATTTCTTTTCTTTTACTGAAGAAATATCTTGGCTTGAGATTACTTTTACTTAATGAACTGCTTGTGTCTGGTGCAGTATTGTCATGGTTGTCGGATAGAATCTGGTCATCTAGCATCTGATCTATGTCTGAAGAAAAATTTCTTTAATGGATTTCATTCTGACTCATATTTGCATGATTCACAATGGTATTTCCCGAATTTTGAAATTAAAATTGGGTCAGAAAATAGTTCAACACCTGTTGAATTATAAGAGCGTTGGTCAAACATAATTATCGCTGCATCTTAACATAACGGAGTTAGGTTGTGATTATTATTTACATAGGAGTAAAAAAGGGTAAGGCGTTTGGAGATCTTATATACCCTGTATTAGTAGTTCCATATCCGCGTGTATATGAGCCTAGTAGGGGAACGTTAGTACGAGCTAGGCTGCAGCATTCTTAGGGAATTCTGAGACTGTAGTAAGGACACACGTTTGTTTAACCCTATACTTTATCAAATCTACTTCCAACCACACTGTTCTATCCATCCAAAGGAATAATAATCTAACAGGTTACGGCCCCGGTTTGCCATAGAATTTGATAAAGCAAGGTTACGCGTCTACTCGCATTAACACGCACTCACACACACTCACACGCACTAACACACACTCACACGCACGCACTCACATGAATTCACACCAAACTACCCGCATCTACCCACATCAATTTGTAGACACTTAGTTCGACTCACATAGTCAACTTCAGCCGCGTTCAAACCAGTAGAAAAGTCACACAGAAGCTAATTCAGCAAGTAAAATGGCCGATGATAGCTCAGAGAAGGGAACTGGTTTTTGGAAACTAGTACCCGTGTTGACTAAAGCAAATAAAACAGAATGGTTCCAATTGGTCGAACAAGTACTTGAAGGTGATGGGATACAATGGTTACTAACGCATACTAACAGAGAGTACGCTCATATCAGAGATTCATCTAGAAAAAATGAACCCGAAGCAAGTTGGAAATCGTATACCGCAGAAGATGAAGGTTCATTAGTCAAATGGTGGATTATTCCAGAAAGGGACATGCAATACAAAAAGGCTCAAATAAATTTTCGCCTCAACATCCGATTAAAGATATCTGAAATAGATAAGGATATAATGGACGAGAAAATAGGCATACCAGCACAGTTCGCTTTACTAAAAAGTAGGTACAAGCAGACCACATACACTTCCGGACACAGCACAATTGTAGCTTTTACTACTTAGGAAATGAATGTCGAACTTAGCCCTTCAATGAACTACACACAGTTAAGCAAGCTGAGAAAGGAAGTTCATCAGTTCTCACCCAGAACAAAATTCTCAATTGATTTTATGTGGAATTTGTTTGTTGCCGGACTTCGTCCAAGGCACGAATACATGACCCTGGCTGAAGGTTTTCCCCAGAACATGTTAGCCACTGAGCGCCTCGATAGGCTAGATGAAAAATGGACCTATCTGCAAATGGAAGCGCGCGGTAACAAAAGAGCCTTCCAAGCAAATATAAAAGGTAGTGAGCTCCGGACCAACGGAATAGATAGTACAGATTTTGGGTATGCAGCTAAGAAAGAACGCGACATGAGTTGCTTTAAATGTGGCTCTAGTCGTCATACTAGCTTCTCATGTCCATACGCTGAGATCGGTTTCCAAGCTGCAAGAAAGGCTCGTATCCGAAGAGAAGGGGAAGAGAGCGATGAAGATTCCAAGGTTTACTTCCCACCTTGTCGACACTATGGGAAAGATAAGCCTCGCAAGGTGGAGTATCCTGCCTCGCCTGAACGCAGCAATAAACCTAGGTCTTCATCTAACTGGAAACAAAATTCGTCAAGAACCCCTCGTACTTCGTCACCTTTTCGCCGCCACGAACAGGCACAATATGCTGAAAATGACTCCGATGATGAGTCCCAGTCTGATGAAGAAGAATTTGGTGGCCTCTCATGGGAAAAGCGCAGTAAGATCCCACCTTCCACTTGGGCCGCTGACTCAGGCTGTACATCTCCAATGACTGACAACAAAAATCTCTTCAGCTCACCATTAAAACCTTGTCGGAGAAGGATTCAAGTTGGTGGAGGTGTTCTCTATTCGGTCGGTATAGGCACAGCTATGTTGAAGTTAAAAGATGAAAGATACATTTTACTATCAAACACTCTTTTTGTACCAGGACTAGGATGTAATTTATTATCTGTAAAGAAAATGGTTACAGGAAATAGTTGCCTCTGCCAGTTTAATTCTAATCAAATGATATTTATCAATATTCATTCCAAAAGTAATCTTATTGAGGCAGAAACTTATAGAGGACTTTACCTAGTCTCGTAAATATCTGACGATGCCAATGGTCAGATATTTGGTAATGCTGAAATTTTACCTGAGATTGCATCAACACAGGTCAAAACTCAAGAAAATAGCATACCTAAATCATTCGAAGCAATGGAGGATATATCGGTTTTGAATACTAACCCCACAGATAAAGTAGAATCAGATTCTTCCCTTGACAACTACGACTTAACCGGATAGGTCACTGATAAATCAAAAGACGGGAAAAATGAATTTGGAAATGAAATCAAAAAGAGGAAAAATAATGCTGTAATCCGAAACATTAGAAAATTAACGGATGACGACCTTAAAGGCTCTAAAAGCTTAGAGTCTTCGTTTAAAGAAAGAAAGATGCAACGAGAACTTTCTCGTTACTCCTACTATCACAGGAGATTCTGTCATGCAAGCTCTCAGGCGCTTTCTCTTCTACATACAGTATGCAATATAAAGAAAATTGTGATTCCTGGAAAAATACCATTGTGTGAAATCTGCGCAGCACAAAAAATTAGGAAAAGACAATCAAAGAAACTGGCTGAGCACGCAGCAGAACCCTTGGCACTGATATCATTTGACATTGCTGGCCCGTTTCCACCCTCGTACCGTGGGTATAGATACTTTGGGGAATTGATAGATAATTGGAGCCGCAAGACTTGGACCCTACTCCCCAAAGATCGCAAGGATGTACTATCCGCATTAAACCTATGGAAAGCCAAGGTTAAAATGCAATCAGGAGCTAAAGTCAAAGCTTCTCGTACAGAAAATGCACCAGAAATTCTACAAACTTTAAAAGAATGGGAAAAACAAGGTGTATCAGTGCAGCATACTGAACCTTATATCTCAGCACAGAATGGTCCTGCTGAACGGTCAATTCAGTTGACAGAGACAAGCATAAGATGTATGCTTGACGATGCAAAGCTTCCCGTAGAATTCTGGTGTGAAGCTGCACAGGCACAGGGTATACCCGTGCTCGGATGCGGCGTGGTCCAATGGTTGTAGAAGAAATTATTGACAATACAACGAAAAAACCTGTAAAAATTGAGTATCAGATATCTCCTGAGGAAGCTTTCACTCGTAAAGTCCCACTTGTTCACATCATATTAAAACATGGGGCTGCAAAGTTATCACACATGTCTCCAGATCCTCTTTACCGGGCTGTAAAGACAAATTTATGCCTTCTGGGAGGGAAGGAATTTTTATGGGATATAGTGATGATACAACGGCCCATTACAGAGTCTATGCACCGGATATGCACACAACTATCACATCAAGCAATGTTATTTTTTTCGAAGATGTGCCTGGGCGAGCTATTACTAATTATCAATTATGGATAGAGCTTTCTAAAGGTAAATTTAAAGAAAGTATTGGTAGCTATAATGTTATGCCCATTCGAAATAAACGAGGTAGACCAAATGATGATAAAGGTAATGATAATGTTGTAGAACCTATTGCAACCACTGGGTCTGGTTACACCGAAAATATATTAATTCCAAATACTACACATAAAAATCAGTCTCTGGAGCCTCAAACAAATCTTCCTTTTTGCAAGAATTATGAAAATTTCGACAAAGATATATTTGCCTCAGCCTCAGCCGATGACTTGGATCAAGCTACCACAAAAATCTCTTCAGATGATATTTCAAACACAATCACAAGTAAAAATATTTCTAGTGCAATTGTGGACTCTACCATCTCTGAAAATATTCCAAACAGAACTCCAAATACTTCAATGATTGAGAATAATCCTGAAAACTCTCAGACTAATGACATTGGAATCGATCATGACAAATTTAAATCTCATGACATACCAAATCCGGTTATAAAGGAAAAGACTGTAAATTTTGATGGCAGTGTCAAGACAATTCCCCGCGGCTTGTTGAGATCTGGTATTAAGAGACGACTTGAAGACAACCATAATAGTGATAGGAAAATTTCGAAAAGATTAATGGTGATGAAAGCATTACTTGCCTGGTTTAACAATACAGATGTCGACATCAAAACAAACGAATCCGCAATGATAAGTAACACCATACAACATGATATCCCAATCCCAACATCCTATAATATGGCAATTGCAGATCCTGAATATGGTCAAAAGTGGAAAGAAGCTATTGATGTTGAGCTTCAACAACTTATTGAGAATGGTACATGGCATGAAGATGTCCCTCCAGAAAATATCAATCAGATCACATCCAAATATGTCTTCTCTCTTAAATTTAATGCGGATGGAACTTTAGAGAGATTCAAGGCGCGACTAGTTGCTAGAGGGTTTAGTCAACAATACGGTATTGACTATACAGAGACATTTGCACCAACTGTTCGAATGGCAACATTCCGTACCTTCCTTGCCCTGACCGCCTGTGAAGACCTAGAATGTTTTCATTATGACATAAAAAACGCATTTACAGAGTCTGAACTCTGGGAAGAAATTTGGATGAAAATTCCAAAGGGTATCAAAAGAACAAAACCAGGAACAGCGCTCCGCCTCAAGAGAAGTCTTTTGGCTTAAAACAAGCTGCTCGTGATTGGAACCATTTAATTAAAAGCGAGCTGCTAAATTGGGGTTTCAATCAAAGCAAGGCAGATCCTTGCCTTTTTTTACATGTGCAACGAAAAATTTGGTTACTTGTATATGTAGATGACTTGGCGGCTGCTGCACCAAATACAAGGGAACTTGATTGGTTTTTCGGAAAACTTAACGCACGCTTTAACGCCAAGAATCTGGGGGAGCTCAACAAGATTCTAGGAGTTCGCGTGACGCGTGATCGAGCCGCAAGATTGATAGAGCTTGATCAAGAACTATATTTAGACAAAATTCTCACCAAATTTGGATTTCCTGTACCAGCACATTGAGAAATAGTAATCCCTATGGAAAACTACAAAGATCTGCGTAAATCAACGGCAGGTGACAAAAGAATAGATGCCACCTGGTATCGAGAAGTTATTGGATCCTTGATGTATGCCATGGTCTAAACACGTCCAGATATTGCATTCGCACTTGGCAGATTGAGTCAATACATGCAAGACCCAGCTGAACATCATGGTAGTGCTGTAAAGAGACTCTTGCGCTACCTTCGGTATACAATCAAAGCCGGAATTAGATTTGGGCCATCAGGTGGACTCGTTACTTACTCTGATGCTGATTGGGCGAGTGATAAATTAGATAGAAAAAGTATCACAGCATGTGTAGGCTTGATCGGAGGGGGTCATGTTTTCTGGGGGTGTAAGAAACAAACAACTGTAGCCACAGCAACGGTAGAAGCTGAATATATTGCTTCGGCATACAATGCTAAGCAAGGACAATGGATAGCTCAAATACTAAGAGATTTGGGATTTGGTGGTTATGTTTCTAAGAATCACCAAACAGTAGAGACCTGCGGAGACAACCAAGGAGCAATTGCGCTTACAAAAAATCCTCACCTTACTGAGCGCTCGAAGCACATCAATATCTCCTACCACTTTGTTAGAGATTTGTACGAAAACAAGAAAATAAACCTAAATTATTTTCCGACAAAAGAAATGGCTGCAGATGGTTTCTCAAAGCCATTACCTAAACAACAGTTCAATAAATGGATGCGTCAAATTGGGATGATACTAGTCGGGCAATCAGAAAAGGCCTAAATTATCAAAATCCTTGGTAAATAAGTTTAGTGGTCAAGAATTAGAAAAGTGGTACAGATTATGGTGATGTTTGGCCAATGGGGGAGTGTTGAATTATAAGAGCGTTGGTCAAACATAATTATCGCTGCATCTTAACATAACAGAGTTAGGTTGTGATTATTATTTACATAGGAGTAAAAAAGGGTAAGGCGTTTGGAGATCTTATATACCCTGTATTAGTAGTTCCATATCCGCGTGTAGATGAGTGTCAGATTGGGGCGTAGGCGTTTGACCTGAAGCAGAATTGGAAGGTGAGAAGAGGTCGGATGGGTCGCAAGAGATGACTGAAGGTCTAGTGGAGATAACTAGGAGGAACTAAAGGTTTGAAAGATGGGTAATATAAATAGCTAGAAGGTCTAAAGGTTTGAGTGGGTACTAGTGGTAACTAAAGGTACAAGAGGTAATCCGAGGTAATCCGAAGGTGTTGGGTAGGACAGAAAACTAAGCGTGGAGAGCTCAGCTTCAGTAGATCAAGCCCTTATTTATTTACATGATTTCCTTCCATTGTTCCATCATGACATAAGTCTTATCCTAATAATAGAGTACCCAGTGCCAAGAGCTACGGTATTGTTATAGCCGCTTGGAAGAAGTCTAAAAATATATACTAAATTAAGAATGAAACAGGGAATCCTTACGATGAGCCTAGTAGGGGAACATTAGTACGAGCTAGGCTGTAGCATTCTTAGGGAATGCTGAGACTGTAGTAAGGACACACGTTTGTTTAACCCTATACTTTATCAAATCTACTTCCAACCACACTGTTCTATCCATCCAAAGGAATCATAATCTAACAACACCCATCATATGTTCTGGGTACAGAGTTTGGTCCACATCTCCAATTTCTTCGACATTTTGACTTTTGACCAAAGAACAATTGATGCTAGAATTTTCAGGCCTAGAGATGACACTGGATAAAGGTCTTTTTTTGTTATCTGCTTTCTCTAGGATTGCAGAGTGTTTCATTGTAACTATGTTTTTGGAAAGGCAACCTTGTTTAATCCCATTTTCGGTATCCTCATTGGGGATATCTAAATTTGGTGTCTTAGCTCTTTCAATTTGATTTAACACTTGAATCCTAGCTTCGTCAGCTTCAGCGGCAGGTACAGTCACTGATATATCGTCATGAACTTGGGGCTTAGGCGATATTTCTAAGGGGTTGTCTTTTCTGGGTCTTCCTCGTGTTTTTCTTTCCACAAATACGTTGCTAGTGCCTTGAGTGCCGCTAGGATTGTCCCTAATTTGAAGCCTAACTGTACCACCCTTAGTTTTTTCATCCACATACAATGTACTTGTACGTCGAGTATAACCTAGATCTGGTGCATACACCTTATACTGTTTAGTTGTGCATTCGACTGGTCCCATAAACACACCCTCACGTCCACGTAGGACCAATTTATCGTGTCTACTATTGGCTGGTAAGGTTTTTGGGTTCACATAATCTTAACATTTACTCCCCCATACCCGGTGTGACAGAAACCGAGTTGGTGATGAGTAAATCGATTTATTAAACTATATGAGGAGAAAAGAAAACTCTAGCTACTACTAACAGGTATTTATAAGAATTGATCTTCGTGAGTCTACAGACTGATGACTTATCCATAGGCACTGTACTTGCTACCCAGCCACACAATGACAAGTGCCACCTAGTCGTGCTAACCCTCCAACCTCCTAATTAATAGCGCCGTTTCGTTCAGCTTCATCTATCTCTCCCGCGCAGCCATATCGTAAACATTCTTAGGATTACGCTTAGGTATCCGCCTAAGCTTAAACAACGGTCAAACCGTAACATTACCCCCCCATTTACCCTCTTCTTCTCTCCTTCCCTGACGCTGGCCCATTATTTATCTCTGCCGAGCCCCACTTTTCCTCCCAAACGTCGAGTGCTATAGCATCTTGTAAATTTATGAGTGATGTCCACTCTGGTTGCGCCATTCCTGTCCACTTAACCAAAGCCTGTCTTTCTCCTTTTCTCGTCCTGCATCTAAGAACTTCGTCAATCTGGTACTCTTCTTCGCCATCATCACTAGTGATGGGGCCTGGATTTTCGTCCTCAAGTATTTGGGACGGCAACGGATTTTCTTCTGCTGGTAACAGCATGTCCACATGGAATTTATTATGTATCTTTCCGGGGACATTAAGCTGTACTACTTCAGGCGAAATTACTTTTGTGACAGTGTATTTTGCATGCTGCCACCCCAACTTTTTGGAAGGTTGATCTTCTAGCCTTATGTTTCGCAGAAGTAGCCAAACTTTATCACCCACCACATATCTTGGTGCTGGCTGTCTATTTTTGTTCGTTAGTTCCTTAAATCGTTCTTGAACGGCTGCCATTGCGGATTGCATAAAGATCGTAATTCCTTCCAATCGCTCGATGAATTGCTCAGCCCTTTCTCTTCCTGTAGATGCGGGAATCATTGAATCTTCGGAAGCAGTTTGTATAGGGTTTACATGGTACCCATGTGTCGCAAAGAATGGACTTATGCCGCCTAGGGCTACTACATCTCTATTATTAATCGCAAGTTGAGCCGCAGCGAGACAATCAGACCAATCATGTTGGGTATAGGAAACATATGCCCGCAGGTAGGTTTGAACTTCCTGGTTCATTCGTTCCGTAGCCCCGTCAGTTTGAGGATGATAGGCTGTGCTCAACCTTTGTTCAATTCCCACCAATTCACACAATCGTCTCCAGAATTTGCTTGTCCAGTTAGACCCTCTATCGCTAGTCAAAGCTTTCGGGAACCCATGATAACGCCAGTGACATTCCAGAAACCGCTTAGCACAAGATTCTGAATCCATTTTCTCCATTGCCTCTAGTGTTACTGATTTCAACAATCTATCAGTAATTACCATAATATTTGTTGCCCCATTAGAGTTTGGTAGCTCTACCATGAAGTCAATAGAAAGTTCTTGGTGAAATCTATCGGGTACTGGTAGTGGTTTAAGAAGCCCTTTTTTCTGATGTCGCCAAATTGATGATCTTCCGCATACATGGCAGTTTTTACAGAATCGTTTTACCGACTTGCTTATTCCAGGCCAAAAGTACTCTCGAGCCACTTGAGCAAGTGTTGCATCTCTTCCTGGATGCCCAGCGACGGCTGAGTCATGAATGTGCTGTATAATGGCCGTTGTGAGAGGCTCGAAGAGAGGTACCCATATCCGTCCTTGATACCTGACCACTCCTAACGCTTCGTCAAATTCACATGCACCGATCATTGCTTTAATCGGACTAGGATCGTCCGAATCTTCCAATTGTAATTTGAGGTTCTTCGGCCATACACGCTCTCCACTTTGTACCGCATTCACAACTTGAATATATGTTTTGTCGTTTTCCATCGCTTGGTCCCAAAGCTCCTGCAAATCTCCATTGACGAATATTTCCTGGCCTTCTGCAACATTAGTACCATTTATACATAATTTTGAAGCATTAATTGGCATTAAAACTTGGCGTTCGCGGCTCAAGAGACGGGGATCGCCTTCCACTGGTCTATCTTGATCCCTTCTTGAGAGTGCGTCCGGACGTTCACTATCTATTCCTTTCCTGTACACTAGTGTGTACCTGAATCTAGATAGAAATTCAGCCCATCGAGTTTGCCGCTCTGTCAGCCTTCTTGTGGTCAGGAAATACTTCAAGTTCATATGGTCACTTAGGATGGTGAAAGAATGCGCTAGACCCCTTAGCTCTGCATCCCACTCCTTCATGCTAGCTACAATAGCTAGGAGTTCTTTATCATGAATTTCGTAATTCATTTCTGCTCCAGTTAACTTCCGAGAATAGTACGCCACTGGTTTCCATGTAGTATTTTCTTGTTTTTGTAACAAACAGCCACCAAGCGCATAACCAGAGCAGTCTGCCTCCAACATTGTTTCGCGATCAGGATCCCATTGGGCCAGAGCAGGCTCTGCTATAAACTTTTCCTTTAGCAATTCGAATGCTTCATTTTGTTCAGCGCCCCACTTCCAGGGTGTACCCTTGCCTGTAAGAGAAGTTAAAGGCGCACAGATTCTAGAAAATCCTTTGATGAAGCCACGATAGAAATTGGCAAACCCTAGAAATCCTCTAAGCCCTTTTGTTGTTGTGGGTGCCTTCCATTCCGAAATTGCCTTAACTTTTGCCGGGTCCATCTTTACGGACGAATTCTCACCATCTGCAGAGATGATAAAACCTAAGTATTTAGTTTGTTTAACACTAAATTCGCACTTATCAATATCCAATCCCAGTCCAGCTTTTTGAAGCTTTTGAAGTACCAATCGCACGTGCCTTTGATGTTCTTCTTCGTCCCCATCAGTGAAGACGAGAACATCGTCCACATAAGCCGAGCAAAAATCATCTAGGTATTCACGTAGGGCTTCGTTGATGTATCTCTGGAAACTTGCTGGTGCTCCATTCAACCCAAACGGCATCACAAGCCATTCGAACAAGCCAAATCGTGTTCGAAAAGCCGTTTTCCATTCATCGCCTTCCTTGATGCGTAATTTATGAAACGCCGATCGTACGTCTAGCTTGGTAAACCATTTGGCTTTACTCAGTTTGGCCAGTGTCTCCTTTATTAACGGAAGCGGGTAGCGATCAGCCTTAGAAATTGAATTCAAGGCACGATAGTCAACACAAAATCGTAAGCCCCCACCTGGTTTCCTAACAAAAAGCACTGGGGCCCCTGCTGGTGAACTACTGGCGCGAATGTAATCTTTGTCAAGTAAGTCTGTCAGGGTCTTTCTCAGTACCAATAATTCATCCCTTGACATTCCATACAGGGGTCCCCATGGTATTTCCTTATCAGACTCAAGCCTTATCTCGTGATCACTTCCTTGGCGATGAGGTGGTAGTTTATCTGTTAACTCTTTTCGAAATAGATCTGTAAATTCTTTACAATGACCTGGAAGCTTATCCAGATTTGTCGTTGATTTCTTTGATGGCGCAAGCGCTTTCTGAATATCTGCCAGTGTCACAGAAAATATTTGGGTCGTGCCAGCCCTTGACTTCCTTGCTTTCCTAACCGTTGCAAGAAATACTCCTGCCGACAAACTTTTGATATTTGCTGTCTGGTGAGAGGAATCCATTCTTTCTTGTCGACCCTTTTCCCATACTCTCAGTGGTTGATCATTCACAACGGCTTCTCCAATGTCCATAAAATGTTCCCTTGCATTGTAGATAACATCTTCCCGTTCCATCCATGGTTTTCCGAGTATTAGATCATGAGATAAACCCGGTATCACGTACGCATGTAACGTGCGCTGATAACCATCAATGTCAAGTTCCATTCTAACCATTTCCGTTATAGAGTCATTTTGGCGCCGATTTTTCGTAGCCTCAGTAAGCCGTCGTGGAGTTATTTTTATGCGAGGTATGTTAGCTTTACGTACAAAGGAATTACTAACCGCGGCTAGACATTCGCATCCGTTATCGATTAAGGTAGGAATCGAATAAATTCCGTCAACAACAGCATCTATAATGAAAGAGGACCCATTCATAGAGCTCTCGGCTTCTTTATCTTCCACTGACTTTGAGCTAGTGACCTTATTTATGGCTCCATTATTCTGCGTTTGGAGACAATTTGGTTTGGGAGCCAATCTTTTTTCTACCAGTTTCTTCCCAGCTTTGGCCTTAACTGTATCTGCAATGTGTTCGGCGAATTTTGCAACTTGGATAGTTGTTTCAGGATGCTTGGCTGGAAGAAGTCGACAATTAGCTATAATGTGTCCTTTCTTTCCACATCGCAAGCATGACCCAGCTTTTCTGCGCTCGTTCAACTCAAAATGTGATACCAACTCCGCACGGACCTTATCGACACCGATCGTCCTTGAATTGCTGTCTACGTCTCGTGAGATTTCACCTAGTAATCTGCCCCCAGCAACGCCTCGTGTTCCGTCGTCGAAGTAGCCAGTCTGACCTAGCAGGTATTCCCTTGTATTTTCTATACCAACCTCGTCAATTTCAGAGCCCAGGATCGACAGGTAATCAATTAATTCTCGAAGTGTTTTAGGGTGCATACTGCCGATCATGTAATTTCTCGTTGTCTTGTTCAGTGAGTTCCGCAACAAATAGATCTTGCACTTCTCATTCCCTTTCGAACTGGGACTTCGAGAAAGCAACTGCTGGAAGCGCGGTAGATATGAGGATAGGTTCTCATCCCGGAATTGTCGACATGCATGAAGTAGCGCGGCTGCCAGTTGTTCTTCGTTTCTGTTGCGAAAGGTATCATCCATGGCCTGTAATAGCCCTAGCGCATCCCATTCCATACTATTTGCAAGCATGTTTTGAAATTGGCCGGAGATCATATCCTTCGCAGTTCCTATTACAGCATGACTAAATAGTTGCACGAAAAAGTCTGACGGTTGAAGTATACATCGCTCCTCTACATCACGCCTGTATATGTAGCGAAGTATTCCATGTGTAATAGCCCACTTACTTCTATCCTTGTGGTCGTACGCCTCTGGCCATTTGAGTGGTTCCTTTTCAGTAAAACATCTTCTGCGTTCTGATAAGCCTTCCATATCACCTCTTAACTGCTGCAGGGGTGATTTCTTCTCATTCTGCGATCGTTCCTGCATCCTTTGCATTATTCCGTTCATCTGAGATTGTAGCATCCCAAGGTCTCTTCTGTGTTCTATTCCCCTTAATCTCATCTCTTCGACCATTCGCTCCATTTCCGATTGTATTTCTCCATGTGGCATCGATTCCTGGTTCGATAACCCAGTTGCCATGGAGTCCATTCCGATATTAAAATTGTTCATTTCCGAACCCATTGTTGATTCTTAGAATCCCTTTGCGATGTAACCAATAATTAAAGATGCCCTAAGTCACGGTCATATATGACTGCGATTTACTTAATGACGGGCAATGAATATGAAAGATATAGTTTAAAATGTGACAGAAACCGAGTTGGTGATGAGTAAATCGATTTATTAAACTATATGAGGAGAAAAGAAAACTCTAGCTACTACTAACAGGTATTTATAAGAATTGATCTTCGTGAGTCTACAGACTGATGACTTATCCATAGGCACTGTACTTGCTACCCAGCCACACAATGACAAGTGCCACCTAGTCGTGCTAACCCTCCAACCTCCTAATTAATAGCGCCGTTTCGTTCAGCTTCATCTATCTCTCCCGCGCAGCCATATCGTAAACATTCTTAGGATTACGCTTAGGTATCCGCCTAAGCTTAAACAACGGTCAAACCGTAACACCCGGACATTTTTTTTATCAGGTTTTTTTCCTGTATATGCCTGCTCGGGGCAAGTTATCTCTCCTTTAATGATAGGACCCACGGGTAGCCTATTTCTGACATTTGCATCAAATTCAACTGCTTCATCCCAGAACTCAAGGGGGAGATCTTGACTATGTAGCATTAATCTCATCGCATTTTCAGCAGTTTGGATTCTTCTTTCAGCAATTCCATTTTGGTGTGAAGATGCAATAGTTGTAAACTCTGCAGATATACCTTCTTCCTTTTCCCAGTGTGACAGGACCAATTTCAACTCAGGAACATTATCTGAACAAGCAGCTTTTACCTTTTTTCCTGTTTCAAGTTCTACTTTGGTTCTCCAGTTTCTCAGCGCTGAGATAGTAGAACTTTTGGATGGAAGTGGAATAGACCAAATTTTACGCGTGAAGCTATCAACTATTTGTAGAAATACTCTGTTACCCCTTAATGATTTTGGGAATGGGCCCGCTATATCAAGTGATATCAGCTCAAGTGCTTCTGATCTATGCTTAGCAAGGCATTTGCTTATAGAGTTTCTCATCTTGGCAACTTTACAAGATTTGCAAATCCTACCTTCCGGAGGTGGAGTTAGGGGTTTCTTTTCAAGACCAGAAACTTTATATAAGTTACCAATGAGTTTAGGTCCATAGTGACCGAAGCGTCGGTGCATTAATCTATGAAGGTGTCTATCCGCTTTCGATTTGGCTCCCTCGGGTTCTGAGTCATCTGGATCTGGTTCTGATGCGATCTCCTCGCCATCATTATCGTAACAATCATGAATACCTTCCATTGCGGGGTTAAAGGTTGATTTCGCCGCAAGTGCTTTACCATGAAAATCACTTGAAATGTGAGTAACAATGTACAGCCCTTTACTCTGTTTGGCAGTAATCACTCTTTTGTTGTTTTTCATAATGTGCATTTCATTTTCATTGAAAAATCCATTCATCCCTTGCCTACATAGCTGCTTGGCAGAAACCAGGTTTACCACTATATTTGGTACGTACAATGTGTCTTTCAGAAGAACAGATGATCCATCTCTACAGAGTACTAACGCCTTTCCGCGTTGATTAGAGTATAATTCTACTCCTCCAACTTGAATGGTAACTTGTCCTGTCTTTTGTAGAGGTCCTCTAAATAAATGAATTCGGTCAGTCATTGGCAAGGTAGCTCCACAATCTAGACCCCATTCTGCTGGAACATTCTTATAGATTAATTCTTTAGATAAATGTAATCCCTCATCTTTTTGATGTGGGGCACATGAATCGACGCGCCATTCCATTGAATCAGAGCCATTATGGTTAATTGTTTTATCCATTGGTTCACTACCTTGAGCTGGATAACCCTTGCTCTTCTTACCCCAAAAGGTTGGGGTTGAGTTGCCTTTTTTCTTGTAGTACTGGGGTCCCTTACTAGACTTCTGAAACCTTGATGTATCTTGTCGTTCTTGCCCAATTCTTAGTTGCTCCCCAAACTTCCGGATTTCAGCAATAAATGGACAATATCTGTGAAAATGTCCACCTTCACATAAGAAACACATCTGTGAAGGAGAAATTGGATCTTTGAGTGAATCTTTCATTGAAATGTCAGAATAGCGCCGACGTTGGGGCGATGAAGTTTTCCAACAAGTGGCAATATTTGCACTTTCTTTGCTCCGATCCTCTTTATCAACCAATCTTTGTATCTTTTCTTCTGCAGTGAGATTCTCTTGTAGGTGGAGGCCATTGATGGTAGGTGAATATAGTTCGGGAAGCTTATTCATGAGTACAATAAGTAACCCATCATCAGGATAGGCGTTCCTCATACTTATATTTGCTGCGATAAACTTATTGCGGAGACCTTTTATCCGCGTCCATGAGGCTTCGATGCCGTCGTTCTCGTTGAAGTGAAAGTTTTGAATTTTGGTAAGATACATATTAGCAGCAGTGACACTGATCTTCTGGTATTTACTTTTCAGACGTGCCCAGACCTCGATGGCTGTCCCAAACTCGTCAATTATCTTCTGATCATCTTCAATCAAGTAATCAGCTAATGTTGAGAGGAATTTTGCTTGATCTTTCTTGAACTCAGCTTTCTTTTCAATGTCCCATTTTCCCTCTAACTTTTCAGCTCTTGGTCGTTCTGTGTCACCATTTTTAGAGAATTTAGCCTCAGATAGCAACCTAGTCCATGCATAAGCTTCTAAAGACGTCTCAGCTTTGTAGAAAATATATTTTCCTTCTAACCGTGGTTTCATTCTACGAAACCTCTCTTCATGATTATCTCGGTTCAGTACCGGGAAAATGTTTTTAGGGATATCTGGTTCCATTGCGAGATAATTTATACTACTATACTCTAGTTAAGTAGCTTGAGTTGTTGCTTCCACTCTTCGTTATCAGTGGCCTCCAATTCGTATTTGCCCTTCGTTTCAGCAATGAATTGAATTAAGGACTAAGTTATTTATAAAGAAGTCTTAATCGTATCGCATACCGGTGGTCATAACCTGTTAAACATTAGTGCAGCAGATCGATTATTGTGTAGTAACTAGATCACAAAAGAATGGTCCTGATCATTGAGAAACTTACTGACTCGCGATGCTCGCCTAGCTTACTAATCAATAACTTCACGTGATATTGGAGATTAGGTCTTTTTTTTTTTTGCATCAGATTTTAATTGCGTATGCAGCTATCTAGCTATGACACAATATAGGAGAAAATGTACAGAATAGATGACTCAATTTACAATAAGTGCACTCATGCCTCAGATTTCATTTGCAAGTACCACTGCGAAGTTATGGCGGCTTTTTCTTCACCCCAAGTCAACCCTCATCCGTGAATACCCACCCAGGGGAACGTCTCAAAAACCCTGAGTTATCCAGACATGCCTTCATCATCCTCTGAATTTCCTCCGCGCGAAATGTAGTCTTCAGTGTCTCCTTCCCAAGTGGAGTAGGTGCCTAGGCTACTCAAACTATACCGAAGAACACCACCAAGAAGCGGACCACAGCACCATCTATCGTTTGCCTGTTTTTATAGTGTCCGCTGCACTCTTGCAAGCGAAGTCTTGGCGCGCACAAAGCTCAATTCGTAAAACTCTGCCAAAATTCAAAATTACACGCCCGTCGAGAATGTATCCATGCTCCGTATCATCTTGTTTACTTGTCCCAATCCCTCTCGCGTCCATCCCAAAGAACTATCTCCCAGATTTGTGCGCCATGCTTTGCTTCCTCCGTCGGGTATAAATATCGGCATGGGCGTGTATTTGGCGGCTAGCTGAGGCCAGAGAATAGTTGATGAGAGGTGTGGTCATTGAAATGAGGATGTACTTGGTCGTACTTGTAAACTTGATGAGACTTAAGTAGGAGTCGAACTGGTTGGAAGCGAAAATTTGACATGGCGGAGTATTTTCAATCATTGCCTCATGGGCCAACTTGTTCGGTATTGCGAAATTTGACTGAACTTGGCTCTGGGAGAATATTTCACTCCCAGGTTCGTAGAAGGCACCACGTACAGGTGTCAGTCTTGCCCTCCGGAGATTAGGTCTGAAACTTCCCAATTCAACATAAATACTTATATTCCCTGGCTCTAATGCTAACACAAATTGTAGACTAGTGCATTTATGTAACCAAAAATTTCCGGTCAACACCATCAATTATGTAGCTCCAGGGTGGGCCACTGGTGCAAAATTACAAAACTTTCCAACGAAACCTGAAAAGGGCCTAATCCAATCTGGCGATGCAAATCCGCAGTGAACACATGGGGCTCAACTCGTCTCTATACAGAAGAAAAGTACCCGGAGTCTACAGTCCAAGCTGTCCAAGCTGTCCATGTGGCTACCAATCGCAGAGCCCCAAGCACATGATTATGTCCTGTCCTCGATTGTCAGATGGAAGAGGAGAGATTTGGAGACATGCAAAAGATCGGTCCTACGAAGTGATGATCTATAATCCTGGAGACATGAAAAGGATAGCACATTGGATCCTAAATCATGGCTGTATTGCGCAATTCAAGATGACAATAGTGGTCGAAATGCTGCTAAGGGAAAGGAGCAGGTCAAGGGATGCTTGGGGCGGTTAGAGATGATGTGATTGGTTTACATGGATGGCAATATAGTGTAGCTGCGCTTCTTGAAGAACATGTGTGAAAGCTAAAGATAATAAACAGAAAGGTTTGGCGGTTTTTCAATACAAAGGCTTCCTCCAGTACAAGTATAACAGTTTGTAGACACCCGCACGCGCTCATACGGCGCCTCATCAGGATCATGTAATCAGAATCAAAAACGAAGACTAATTATCCGCTCTCCCACCCACACAGCTCGACTAGTTCAACTTTGAGCTGTGATCCAGCGCCCTGTGAAACTTTTTCGCAATCGCTTTCGCGAGAAGTATTCAGAATATCTAGACTCAGCTTGGAAGATGGGCCTGGTTGACGCATCACCGCGCCATTCAACCATGGCGGTGTTTGCAGTGTCGCCTACACTATCGTAATAAAACTTGGATGGCGCAAGATGCTCCATGTGCAAAGCTTCCTTCCAAACATCAGAATCTTACTTCTTGCTTCTTTTTCGTTATTTGTTCCATCATGTCGGTGTTTCTTGATACATCTGACTTCCATCCCAAAGGTCTACCTCTCAGGTCTGTTTGACCAATTTGTCTTCTCTTCCGCGGATAAATATCGGCGTGTTGGAAATATCGCGCAATGAAATGGACGCAATATTTATGGAACGAAAGTAGAAGTTGACAAAGAGTGTCATGTTCGGATTACAACTTAAAGTGTGCGCTACATGTACAAGTGTAAGCGACACGGAGACTAAGCCACAGCATAAACGAGTGTGGCGCCATCTAGGCATAGAAAACCCCCAATGACCTCCTTCTGCCCATGCCATACAGCCGCTCATGTAGACATTAGGTAGCCTAAAGCGCTACTTTATTGCCCATTCCAACCTCTTAAATCACACAAGATCGTGTCGGGAACCTCGACGAAATGGAGGTCCCGTACGTCCACAACACTCTGTATCTCCATTTCCAACACGGCATGGGCCGCACTGTCAGCTCACGTAAACCGGAGAGGACCCGGAGAGCGGTATGGTCATTGGAATGAGGATTTACCGAGCTTTGGTTGTAGAATTGATGAGGCTTTGGCGGGAATAGACCATGTTGGCAGTGCAAAGTCGACGTGACAGAGTTTTGAATCGTTGACTGGTGGGCCAGTCCCTGGAGTACTACAATGCTCGGCTCTGGGAGAAAATTTCACGCTCAGGTACGTGCAGGGCGCCACAGATAAATGTTTAGTCTTTGTCATTCAGTTCACATATTAGCCTCAACTTCTACACAATATAATAGGTTCCGACCCTCAGTGTCCATGAGAGCACGGTTGAAAGTTTGTAAATTTGAATTTACAGAATCTAGCTAGTCTTGTGGTGATGGATACTGGGGGCCTCCATCGTCATAGACTCATCTAGGAAAACATAAATCTAACCTAATCGAGCCAAGTTCGACAAAAGATCATTTTAGCTGCGAGTCACGAGACGCCGCGTGATGAGGTTTGGCAATTATTATAATCACCCCTACTCACTTGCTAAGTTCACTTTACGCGACCGGAAACCAGGTTAGGTTTTTTGCCATCTTTGGTATAGCTTAGCTAATACTGGACCTTTCCAATCCAGGGTAGCGCCCAGTCGCGAGCTACCCTCTGCCTCAGCCTTGTGTCATTCAACCAGATAAATCAGCACCATCGCAGGTTCAGATTCTTAATATCCACCACTGCATCTCGAGCGCGCATCACGAGCTCTTCCAGCGCATGCGATGATCCTTCCGACTGTAATCCATGATTCTCTACCCTACATTGACGCCGAGATAAATGCGGAGGAGCGTGCATCCGCATTATCGCTCATTAGCGCCGAACTGGATGACGCTGCGAAGAGTGGTATCGCCGACCTACCCGCACCAGCATCTGAAAACCTCTCTGCCCTCGCCCTTGCCGAGATCCAGAGGGTCCAGGAGAAGCGGCCCCTGAAAGCCATTGAGCTCACGCGCTACGAATCCAATGAATTCCCATCAGCGCCTTCCGAGGCTCATCCCGAATCTTGGCACTCGGCTCTCCAGGCAACCTATACATCGCAAGTTTACCTTCAGAACCGGCAAAAAAACTTGGAATTCCTCGCTGAATACGGTAAAAATTCCTGGCTTCTAGCAAATGCGCGACTAGAGGGTACTCTGAGAGATTTGGAGCAGGAACTGACGGCCAGCAAGACGGAGCTCGACGTGTGCGTACTGCAGAGGAAGTCTGCTCAAGAAGCTGTAGAAGGCGAGATAAGGGGTCTTGAGGATACTTGGAAGAAGGGGGTGGGCAGACTACTCGAGACCGAGGTCGCTGCTGAGAGGCTAAGACGGGAGATCCTACAAAAACTGAGAGAGAATGCAAAATGAGTCTATCTCACCATTTCATCCCAAGTATCAGTGCCTACAACATTGAACCTCACGAAAAGGTGGCCAATCCATCTTTCTAGGCATAAAAAGACCCTTACAACATACGCCTTGATATCATGCCAAAGCTATCCGTCTAGCCCCCTATTATCAGTATTTCAGTCGTTCACCAACTCTCGACAAGAATACATTGTGTTGGCCCAAATATCAAGGAACACATTTGGTGGGGAATCTGTTCTTTGGAATATTACAAAGGCCCTTTCTCCCATAACCTTTCTCTAAAAAGCAGCACGAATGCAGTACACGCCAGGGTTTTCTTTCATCCTCAGGTGGTATCACATTGATGGCCCCTCCACGCTGTCATGTGTAGGTCAAATCAAGATAGTCTCGTTGTCAGTAAACCTAGTGTTCCTATTGAGCTACAAGTCATCAACCTTGGCATTAGAGGGGCCCCTTAGTAGGCAGAGCTATATTCGGCTATTTTACTTCGTGTTAGCATATAAGATAGACATTATGAAGAAAAACCTTTAATAACCTAATCTAATACACCTTCCAAGTCATCCCATCTCTAGCAGTAACTGAGCCCAAGCCCCATAGATTACAGCGTTAAAAGTGGCCACTTAATGGAGTTTCATGTGAATAATTGGGGTATCAGATATCTCGATGGTTATTGGTGATGACTGAAATTTTGAAAGCTTCGTTAGCGCAGAGGCTAATCACCACCAATTACCCTATTCGAACTCCTCGGGGCTGGATTGAATCCATCACTACTAGATAGGAGTGTGAGCTCTCGTTTCTAGAGATTGCAATTGGCGCGAGCACCGATTGAAACAGGAATCAATTGTTCCGTATCACACAGTGCTGAATGCCTCAGCATCATCGTTTTTAACTGGGCTTACGCTGCACTGTTATCTTGGGATGAAGCGGTCCAGAGGCTGCAGAGAAAAAGTGGGCGTGCTGCAGTCGCAAGTCCTCTTATGAGGCGTCAAGTTTAAGGACACGCAGAGACACACGGGGCTCAGAGCTGATCAGACAAATCTGCTAGTGAGCGTGCGCAGAGTTGCGATGATCGTGGGCCCGGGAAGGTTTTACTTCCTCCACAGCTCCCCAGAGCCGATTTCATGCAGTCGCGACAAAGTCGCTCGTTTAGGAAATTTGAAACATTGGTTGGCTATTCTACAAGCTGATACAGTACGTGCTTTCTCTATTAAACCTCCATGGACTAGGCAATCAGCCTGATGACTTATTTTATTCCGAGAAGGCTGGAAATGTAGAAATGACTCAAGTCAGTTAATTAGAGCAAAGGCATCGACAGAACGGTAAGAAGACCTCTACCTCCGTGTACACCGCATGCTACAGCTAAAGAAGCTCAAAGAAGATGGGCATCCTATCTTCTTGCGGTCAAAGCAGGCTCTGGAGATCTTGCCAATGAGCATCGGTGTCGCAATTAAAAGATAAAGACGCAAAGTCTATGTTTGAAGATGAGAGGCCCAGGCATTCTCCAAAGTGTCCATCTGCCGTGCAAATTTGAAGAAGCTACAAGCAAGTAGTCCTAACTTTGGTACGGCCAATCATAGGGCTTAATGGATAGTAGGGCTTCTTTCTATACCTGACTACAGTTAGACGTTACAGTCTGCCGAATAATGAACATGGTAATAAAATACCATGTTGAGCCTGTTTTCGACTCTAGGTGCAATATGTTTGATATAATTCTGTTGTAGCGCACTACAGCACAGGACTCTCTACTTTTTTTGCCTCTAGCTTTATTGCCCGTCACGTAGGCAGCATTTGACTTCAAAGGCCTATCAAGCAATGTCATGTCTGAACGCTGTGGGGTACGATACTAGATTCAAGGTATAGATTCATGTTTCTTGTCATTTATTAGTTTGCGATTGTGTTAGCTTCTACTGTGATCTCCGGCGCCCACTGAATTTTTACAGCGATTGGAACATAAAATTCTAGCCAATTCAACGGGGAGCGGCGTTCCTATTGTTCTAGGAAAATCACATCTTCGGGCGGTCTATCAAGTCGACACTTAAAGTCAACCTCTTTTCTCATTTTCTAAGGGATTACTGTGATAATAGCTTTCCTGATACATTAGCGATTCCTCAAAACCAATCGAAGCAGAGTTATTAGATTCCTCCTCATATATACTTTGTTCTCTATTCCCCTTCATCGATGCCTACATAATCACGCTTAGCTTCACATCTGGATCATTTGAGCCATTTCATTTTGTAAAGTCAAACAAAAGGATATCGTTCGTCGGATAAAGTCTTGGTAAATCAATCTTAATTTAAAAGTTATTGATTAAAAATCGTGGAATCTCATTTCAAATTCGAGCTAGCTTCTA
Source organism: Blumeria hordei DH14 (assembly GCA_900239735.1). Taxonomy (NCBI): domain Eukaryota; kingdom Fungi; phylum Ascomycota; class Leotiomycetes; order Helotiales; family Erysiphaceae; genus Blumeria; species Blumeria hordei. The sequence goes on along the minus strand of OENG01000009.1, from coordinate 1,074,938 downwards.
AATGAATATAAATAAATATCAATTAACATAGCTTGAATCGATGAATATTCATGCCAATTTTTCTTTGATCAAAGTATGACACAAAGTTCAATTTGAGTGACAGAGCATAAGCCGTCTGGATCGTGTATGCTTTATTAAAATAGGGCTTGGGCTCACAAAAAGTGAATAGAATTGAAGTATTTTATTGGATGCCCCAGCCAGTAGACCCAGTCTCTGTGTCACAATAATATAGAAGCTCCGGTTAACGCCATTCTGACTCAAAAAATTTCTTCGTGTACAGCGCTGTTACAATCACTTCTGGTAAAGAGGATCAATTTCTTCCACTCCTTCGTATTTCGTTCGTCTCATGATGCTCTCAACAGGGCCTAAAAGTCTTTGAAATCCATCTTTTCCTAGTTTTGCTACCTTGACCTCAGTCTTGCTTACCACACTTGCAGCCCTTGGGGCATCATTGAGCAGAGCGAGCTCCCCAAAATAATCACCCTTGCTGTAACATTTAACAGCATTTTGGCAGCCGGCCTTAAATGCTTCAGCTTCACCACTTTCTAGAAGATAGAATTCTTCGCCAACGTCTCCTTCCTTTATTATTGTAGTACCTGCTGGATACTTCAGTGTTACCAGGGCATCTGCAATCTTAGAGCGTTCATATTTGGTTAATGTTGAGAGTAGAGTTACTTCTTCAAGAAAGCTTTCGTATAGGCGACGACGCTGAAAGGTCGAGTCCATTAGTATACGACGGAATGTAATCCGGTCTAATGACCACAGTGTGCATGACCCTTCCGCAGATATGACGGTTGCAGCTCTAGGAGCATTGTACATTAGAGCCAACTCTCCGAAGGAGCCTCCAGGCTCAATTGTAGCAACTTTATTTCCAAGCCCTCCGAGACCTGGTTGTACAGAGCCAGCAGGATTGACGTAGACATCAAACGAACCCTTCTCGACGACGTAAAAAAAGTCTCCTTGGTCGCCTTGAGAAATAACCTGTTTATATTAATAACTTAAACTTTTGTGGAAACGAAACTGGCAAAGACGAGGGTAACTTACTTTGATGTCCTTGACCGGTATAGGTTTTTCGACCAAGGCACCTAGTACTTGAGCACTTTGTTCGTCATCCAGATGATTGAAGAGGAAATTTCCGGAAATGGACTTTTTTAGTCTTTCAAGCTGTTCGGGTGTCTTGCGGTGATATGGAGGTGTCCAGCTCTCGTTTGATGATGCAGTTGGGTTCAAAGATTCAGCAGACACTGAAGTCCTTCTTCCCATCCCGTAGTGTTCTGGAAACCCGTCCGAGGCACCTAATTTGAACGCTTGTAATGGTGTATTTGTGGCTCTATCGCCTGCAAACTTTTTCAGGGGTTTATTGTTAAAAGTAGGATTGACCTTATCCTCATCCCTCTCAGTAACTCGCACTATATGACTGGTACTAGGTTTTTCGGTATTTGCAGCTCTACTTTCGGGACCAAAAGGATTTATTCCGAGCCTGCCGGGAAAAGTATTTTCGGACATAGCAGAATCCTTCGGTTTAGCGGAGAGAAGTTGAGTGCGTTCTTTTTCCAAGCGTTTGGAAAAATAGTTTGCACAAAATTGGAGAATGTCGGCTGGCTTAGCCAGAAGAACCTCTCGGGTGAGAGAGTCGATTTCCGACAGGAATACTGGTGGTAGTGACATTAAAGCTTGGTGTAAAAACAGGTTAGTAATCTCTCTCGAGGTTGAGCAATTTTTTGGACAAGTTTCTTGGAGGTACTCTTTTGTTGAAAAGCGTCTTTATATCGTCAATTTTTATGCAAGAAGGTTTCAGGTTACTTCCGGTAGGCTGCAGCAACTTACAAATGACGAGCAATATAACTTGGCCGTAGCAAAACTGGTGGAGCTTATAAAAGTGATGATAGAGACGGTGGCAGGTAAATTTACCTCCTTCTGATGCTGAATTGTGGTTTTGCTGTGTCGTGGGGAGGTGAATTTGGATGACTTCTAATTCATGGCATGTTGTTCTTTGTTGCGAGATTCGGGGGAAAGGGGAGGGAGGGGTGCTACTAGGTGCTTAGACGATGACGGTAAGTGGACACTGGGCACTTGGAAGCTTCGACTTGTCCTTCTGGAAGGATAGGTGGATGCCTTGTAAGTCACGCGACTGTCCTGAATGCTGACAAGAATTAGGCGAATTTACCTTTGTTTTAATCAGTTTTGCATTAGTTTGCTTCTAGATGCACTATGGGACGTGCTAGCCCCTGAATGGCGAAATGTGGCCACAACTGCCTTATCTCCAGATCTTCCATGGTGACGATTGTAAATAGCGGAATGCCGACTAAAGATTTATTTGTCTCAGGCTCCGCAAGCTCAACCACCACTTTGATCTTGACAGGCATGGCACGGTAATAGATGAAGTCTTACCTCGACTGAATGTATGAATGTTTATTCGTGATGGGAGCAAGCCTAGCATCCACAGAGGATGACACGCAGAAGGCTGGTCCTTCCCCGATGACTAAATTCGATAAAAACTTTGTTTGACATTTGGACTACTCGTGTAGTTGGTGCATTCGCTGGCACCATTTGAGACCTTTGTGCTAGAGACTTTCACAGTGAGTATGAACCAAAGAGAAAACAGGAGAAACTTTGTCTGCCCTAAAATGTCTTTCCCATCTTGAATATATCTACCGCGCGTCCTTCAAAATCATGGGCTCAGCACTGACATCAGTTAAATTCTATTCTGTTCTACATCCACCGCGCGATTTAGCCTCACAGTCCTCCAGTTCTCGAGTGAGGTAGGTGTCCAGGCTACCCAGACTTTAATTCGGGGAGACGACGACCAGGAGGTAGACCAAAAAACCTTCCACCGTTGCCTATTTTTAGAGTGTCGGTTACAATATTCGAAATAGTCGCCTCTACGCCGTGACACCCTTATGTCGAAAACACTCGAAGGATATACGTCCCAGTTTGCCTAACTGTGACCTCTTCACTCGTTCGTCCCACATCTCAGCTACCTATCCTCCCTCAAGATATAAAGCTCCATTAGAGCAACGGCCCCCCATTGACCAAGACCCGAGCTCTGTATATTATGACTTAATTTCCTCCTCGCGGGTATACATAGCATCGTAATTTTTTAGCGGGATATGGCCGGTTTTTGATGAGGCGAATTCCCGATTGCAATTGGAGTAACGCCATTATCGGTGTTTGAGGAAAGGTGATGTAGTGAGATTGATGTAGAGGGCCCACATAAGTAAGATAGGTCCGACATTGACGAGAAGTCATCGATTTTAGATATGCTGGAGGTTACTTTCGATTTCGATTCGGATGCGATCCTTCTTGGCTATCCCAGATATGCAGAGCATGCTGAGAAATTACGCCAGCACCGCTGGAAAGTGAAGAGATCGTCTTTACCGGCGTCTAACCTCGTTTATTTGAAACAAATCAGATTTTAAGATCAGAAGTTACTTGTGGTGGTTATTTTCTCGTCCTGATATTGGCGCCCAGACTTACTTGAAATGAATCAATTCCAACCTTTAATGTCTGTGTGCGCCGGAGAACACTTCATGAAATTCATAGTCAATTTTAATTTGCTTTCTCTGTAATCTTTGCCTAGAAGACAAACGAAATGGGTTGGGTCACGATGAACCCAAAGCAGCGCCAACCCGCCGTTCATCAAGTCAACAACAGAAGTACCCGGAGTCTGTGATTGCGGTGGGTGTGCATGGTTTATCACAACACTATCTAGCCTGTTAATTTCTCTGATATGGGGAATAGTAACACTTTACTACTCTACCAATAATTTTGATGGGCAGGATGAGCTGCAAGAGTATCTATGACAAACGTCCACGAGAGGAACTTTTGGGCATGGTGGAACAGCTGCTGGATATTAGACCCAATCTCCAACCCCTGTTATTGTAATTACTAGCAAGAACTAAACCTTGCTTCTTTCGTTCACATTGATTTCTTGTACAGATAGCTCCACAAATATGTACCTACGCATCTCAGTATCCTGGCTGGCAGCTTCTACAAAAATCCCTGGAATCCTGATGCGAGACCTACTACGAAAGAGCAAATCCCTTGCTCCCGAAGGAGCCAGGGCTGGCAGGTCAAGCATGCTGGCACATTCTCGATTACTAATATTCATCGACCGATATAGTTGTCTCATGATAGTATCATAAATTTCGCAGCAAGAAATGTTGATCGTTGAGTGAGTGAGTGTTTGTTTATTGTACTACTTGAGTCATAGACTATCTAGCACATTGGGCTCCTCTCTGACCCCGGCCACACCTTGTACAGAGCTCCTTGCCTCTTATGTTGCTTGAAAGATCATTGATATATTGCCCTTGATGAATAGCCATTCAGACTGTCCTACATAGTTAGAAACTGAAATAGGACATAAATGGATTAATAATAATAATAATAGGAAAGCGGCAAATTTGTACAATGACAAGAAAACAGGTAGGCTTATGATGAACTACAGAGAGTTACCCATCCAAATCCACCAAAACCTTAGCAGGGCCCAGAGCAGCATTGCCACACAAGTAAGAAGCGAGCACATTGGGCTCAATGCTTACTTATACCGAAGAAATGTACCAGGAGTAGGAAAACCACGTTGCCAATGTGGATATCCGTCCCAAAATATAAAGCACATGGTGATGTCTTGTCCAAGATGGGCTAAAGGAAGAGGCGAGTTGCTTCGTAAATCGACGACCCGATCCTTCGAAGCAATGGTAAATAACGTCAAAGATATGACTAGAATAGCGCAGTGGATTCAGAAGGAAGGATGGATAGAACAATTTCAGATGACGGGAGAAATCGAGGCGTTAATCAAGCAAAGAGGGGAAAAAGGGAACGCAGGACAAGGACGGAATCCACACTTGCAACAACAGTGTGAGTGCACTTCCTAAAGGTAAGACTATAATGGTACAGAATCTAATCAGATAGCTAAGGGGGTTTTTACTGCAAGGCTTCCTCCTCTATAAATTAGATAGTTTGGTAGACACCTGCATGGGCCCATAGGGCGCCAAATCAGGACAATGAAATCAAATTCAAATTCAATAATAATAATAATAATAATAATAATAATAGCCATTCAGCTCAGTATTCACCCATGGAATTCAGCCACCTTTTCCACGGAACCTTCTACCCAAAAATATAAAAATGGTAGCAATGGAAACTGCGTGCGCGGGAAAAAGTCTCAAACAACCTGCAGCCCCAGCCAGGCGAGGCCTAGACACCGGGACTACACGAGGTGCGCATATTCATCTATATCTCCCTTCTATGTAACAGTCGAGGCCGACTTGATCCAATCAACCATCTCCGTATCGGGTGCTGGGTACGCTCCGGAAACTCATCGGATGGCTTTTCTTCCATGATCAAGGGTTGGTGATGAGTAGGGCTCCGACCCTACCATCTGATCTGATTGTGGTTAGCTTCATGATAATGGTGATAGGGGGATGTGTTTATGGATGAAGACGATACAGACGGCGAAAGCGATTGGGAATCCTCATCGAAGTGAGGACTTTGTTACTCAATCTCGGCTCTGCAGACTCTACAGTGAGAGCTGGAGGTTCGTAGGGGACACCACTGGCAGGTGTTGAGAATAGTCCCCCTGTTGATCGTTGAGGTAAAGGTAAAAATCTGAATATCAGCACTTAGATTTAGATATTCTTGCATCTCAGTACGTAACATGCCCTTTGATCTTAGAGCCAGTTTACGGTCCTCAATGGAAGAGTACAATGAATCAGATTAAAATGATGAATTGTTTAATTGACAGTACATACTGCTGGCCTGCCTGCCTTAACGTTTGAGTAAATATTCCCTCTCACACCTTGTGACCTGGGTTCAGCCTCGGAGGGCATAGACCGAACACCTTTACTTGTTGTCCTCTGCGAACCTGGCAGTGAAATATTCCCACAGAGCCAAGTTCAGTTTTATTTCGCAATTCCGAAAATGTTGGCCCACGACGCAATGATCCAAGAACCCTCATCAAGTTTACAAGTACGACCCAGAGCATCCTCGTTTCAATGACCAAATCTCTCATCGACAATTCTCTAGCCTAAGCTGGCCACCAAATATACGCTCATGCCAATATTTATATCCGTTGGAGGAAACAAGTCTAAGAGATAGATCTTTGGGATGGGCGTGAGACATATCGGGACAAGTTTAAAAAATGATGCAGAGGATGGGTACAACATCGACGGGCGTGAAACTCTGAATTTAGGCAAGGAGTTTTACGAATTTAACATTGTGTGCGCCAAGACTTCGGTTGTGAGAGTGCAGGCAACACTATAAACATCGCCATGATTGGATGGTGCGGCGGTACATCGTCTTGGTTGGTCTCCCTAGTAAGGTGTGGATAGCTTGGACACATATCCTACTCGTAGGAGACTGCTGGATCGAATCCAGTAGAACTAAACTACGCTTTTCACGGTGTTTGTATTCATGGATGACGAAGGCATGCTTAGATTTTCAAAGATTTTAAAACGTCACTTTGGCGAGTACTTACTAACGTGGGTCGACGGGTTGTGTAAGCAAACATACTTGATATAATTATTTACTAATGAAATCCAGAATATAAGTGTTTCTAACTTCATAGGAATCATCCCATATGTTCACCTATTACTGATTATGTATTATTAATTAATTTATTTGGTCCTAAGTTAAAGCTCTATGTCCATCATAAGTGCAGGACTGGTGGAGCCGGCATGGTTATCTGTAATTTTCCTAAAGCCCAACTCGTTCCGACCTCGTGAATCGCTGCCAAAGGTGCAGCTGATTAAACAGAAACGAAAAAAGAAAAAACGCAAAAAAAATCAACTCCGAAAGACAGATGATTCCTTCATTTTGGACACAATTAATGCGCTCCTCACATATTCTTTCGCCCATCAAACCCTGCAAATGACATTTTTCTTCATCTCTGCTGCTCAGTAGCCTTGACAGAAGTAAGTTTTGTTATTATACAGTTATCAAGCCTGACAAGGGCAGAGAACAGTCTAGCGATGCAAATCCGCAGTGAACACATGTGGCTCAATTTGTTTCTATACAGAAGAAAAGTACCCGGAGTCTACAGTCCAAGCTGTCCATGCTGTCCATGTGGCTACCAATCGCAGAGCCCCAAGCACATGATTATGTCCTGTCCTCGATTGTCAGATGGAAGAGGAGAGATTTGGAGACATGCAAAAGATCGGTCCTACGAAGTGATGATCTATAATCCTGGAGACATGAAAAGGATAGCACATTGGATCCTAAATCATGGCTGTATTGCGCAATTCAAGATGACAAAGGCGGTCGAAATGCTGCTGAGGGAAAGAAAAAAGAAAGATTTCCACCCATGTTAAGTGAAAAGTATGATAGACACCTGCATGTACCCGTAGGGCGCCAAATCAGGACAATAAACTTAAATTCAAATGTACAATTATCTAAATACAGCAGTGTTACCCGACAGTAGAGGCTGGGCTGACCTACCGGCCCAGCCTTGCATGTAGGTGGGATTCGACAATATTTCTACCTGTTGCTCAAGGCACGACGCTAAGTAAGTGCTTGTAAAAGCGGGTCATCAGCATATATTTCAAGTTAGTACAGTCACACTGGAACTATCCCATCATATAGAAAAACGTAGATTATTTTGTGGCAGCCATTGCGTTCAGTTTCCGTGATTCTGGTCCCTTTACCGATATATTCACCGGCCATGCACTACCTTCCAGGGCTACCTTGGCTGAGCACAACAGTTTTACGCTAGTCATGATAGTGATCTCGAAGGAGACCTGCTCAGCATTGGCCGCTACATAGCTGCGCGGTGTAACTATACTCACGGGTACGTTTGAGATCCGCGAGGCGACCAGATCCGAAGATGCTTCGAGTTTGGCGTTGACACTCACAAGCTCCGTAGAGCACTCTAGAATCTCTTGTCATATTTTTTCGTTCTTTGCCAGAATAGCAGAGCCGGTCCTCATTCGATTAAACGAGCTAATATTATCGCGCGTGTTGCGGAAAGAATTCATCATGTAGTCTCTCACGACACTCATGTACAGCTTGCACTCCAGATGTTCGCTCTCAAGGCGAAGGAATAGTTGTTTGTTGACTTTCGCCTTCGGCCCGACTTTCTTTAAAGCTGTAGCTGTAAGTTGCGGCACAGCTTTCATTGCGGGGACTGCATTTTTTGCGGTCAATTTCATGCCACTGTGGCCCAGGTGCTTTTTACAGGCAGCACTGGGACTGCGGGTGTAGTTTGACTTCTGGCGTCGGGAGCCCAATGGATTGGGTTCGCCGGGCGAGGAGGGAGGACGGGTGGCGTAGAGGCCGGGCCCGTGGCCATGTATTACGCAATGGCGGCGCGTAGGTAGACTCTCATCGAGTCTACGAATTGTCTGTTTGACCCGTTGGTTAAGGAAAGAAGAGTTGCTCGGATGACAGAGATGGCGGCGGAGCAGAGGGCTAGATTTGCCGCTGTTTCGGCGGCGAGTCATTCTTCGGCTTCGACAATGGGTAGAGGTTCGGGCGGGCAGTCTGCTTTCGTGGCAGCTTTTAGCTGCGACGTAGATTTTAACGCTGCTTTGGGTACAGCGTTCTCCGATAATTTTGCTTCGATCGAAGGAGATTTTGATGATTCTCCAATCCCGTGAGGGACGGAGGATGGTTGAGGAAATTCCTCAACAATTTCAACTGACCCGATCATGTCAGTATCGGGCTCAGTGACGGCGGGAGGGGCTTTTTCCTTTCCTTTTGATATAGCCTGACCAATCTCCGCGCATTTCGGAGATTGGCCAAGGCCAGTTTATTTTTCGAGAGCTCTCGGGCGGACTCTCGTGTTGTCCAACGTGGTGTTGGGGCGCTTTTTACGAACAGGAGGCATGGTGAAAATGCCTGAGCTCGATCACAATTCACATATGGATGCGACGAGTTCGAGGGGGTTTGAAAAAGAGAAAAAGGGGATTTTCGAATTTCACGAATTGTGTATTTATTGGTTCATCGACTTGCTAGTCAAAGTGACTCCTATCACACTCCTACTGGAGCTTTAGCACGGGTGTGGCCGGGCTGAATCAGGTGAACTACTGTAACGTACAAGTGACTCCCACCAAAATTACCGGAACTGTGATGAAATCAAGCTGGTTGTAGTGTGCTTTTAGAAAGATTAAACTATATGAAGAGATGAGTAACACAACAACGGGTAATGACTATTTGTACATCCTTCCAGCTCATCCAGTACGTACTCCATTGGTGAGCATGATGTATTTCTCCGCCACCACCCGTCGCTATCTTTGTGTAAGAATTCTAAACAAATGCCTTATGCAGGGTACATGGGTTCCTTGTTTAGTCCCACTAGACTTTTTTTTTTATTTTTTGCATCAGATTTTAATTGCGTATGCAGCTAGCTAGCTATGACACAATATCGGAGAAAATGTACAGAATAGATGACTCAATTTACAATAAGTGCACTCATGCCTCAGATTTCATTTGCAAGTACCACTGCGAAGTTATGGCGGCTTTTTCTTCACCCCAAGTCAACCCTCATCGGTGAATACCCACCCAGGGGAACGTCTCAAAAACCCTGGGTTATCCAGACATGCCTTCATCATCCTCTGAATTTCTTCCGCGCGAAATGTAGTCTTCGGTGTCTCCTTCCCAAGTGGAGTAGGTGCCCAGGCTACTCAAACTATACCAGAGAACACCACCAGGAGGCAGACCACAGCACCATCCATCGTTTGCGTGTTTTTATAGTGTCCGCTGCACTCTCGCAAGCGAAGTCTTGGCGCGCACACAGCTCAATTCGTAAAACTCTGCCAAAATTCAAAATCACACGCCCGTCGAGAATGTATCCATCCTCCGTATCATCTTGTAAACTTGTCCCAATCCCTCTCACATCCGTCTCAAAGAACTGCCTCCCAGATTTGTGCGCCACGCCTTGCTTCCTCCGTCGGGTATAAATATCGGCGTGGGCGTGTATTTGGCGGCTAGCTGAGGCCAGAGAATAGTTGATGAGAGGTGTGGTCATTGAAATGAGGATGTACTTGGTCGTACTTGTAAACTTGATGAGACTTAAGTAGGAGTCGAACTGGTTGGAAGCGAAAATTTGACATGGCAGAGTATTTTCAATCATTGCCTCATGGGCCAACTTGTTCGGTATTGCGAAATTTGACTGAACTTGGCTCTGGGAGAATATTTCACTCCCAGGTTCGTAGAAGGCACCACGTACAGGTGTCAGTCTTGCCCTCCCCCACTAGACTTTATTGCTTTGCGAGGACCGTTATGTAGTTTTCATTTCCGAGACTGACATTTTGACGCTTTCTTTTCTGTCTTTAGGAATAGGTACATAATTCTAATCACATCTCACTCTCGTCCTCTGCCAACCATAGTGACCTACCGTCACCTCCGGTTACTTTATCTAGAACGACTCACCGCTTTCCCACTTACCACTTCCCTAGAAAGCCCTCCGCGTTCCCACGAGGCGTCCTTCCTCAGTACATCGTACGCTACGCCCTATCCTACGTCTCGAATCTTGTGCCTAGTGAACCTGCGCCTGACATTATAAAGCATCTATACAAAAAAATAAAATAAAACCCATACCTACATGTTAAACTCAATCTCTCCACCGAGCGAGTACATGAATACCTCTGAAGCAGAGATGACAATGCTTCCTGCTGAACTACGGAGCATTGCCTACCTGAACGCTCCAGGTTTTCTGACTCTTGCAGTCAAGACCAACTCTTTACACATCGCGAAAATATAGGCGGTAGCCTCGAGTTATTGCCTTTTTCCAACTGTTGTCACTTCGAATCCCGCTCAAACCACCATTTTCGTACACCGTCCCTCGTCCCCCTTGATTACACCGCTTAACGGTGAATCCGCCAACCTAAGATCCTTATTCTCTCAGTTGCAGAACCAATTTATAGATCAAGCCGAATGTTTTTCAAACGAAGGCTCGAAGGTGCGATACGCCTATCGTTGTCTTGGACCTGCGGCTTTATCAAAAATGCGAACCTCGCTCCGTTGCTATGAGGATCCAATAATACCCTTGGAATTAAATACAATTGAACAGTTCTACGATGCTCTCCGACAACGTTGTCAGGACCCGGGCCTAACAGAAAGAGCTAGTCGGATAGTTAAAACGTTGTACCAGCGAGACATGAATTTCCACGGCTTTATATCTCTTTTCGAAGAAAACCTCGCAGACTCAATCTATTCCAGTCATGATAAACCACAATGGAAGACAATGCTAGAGCGCTGATTGTCCAAAGAGCTAAAAACCTTGTTAAATCCGGCCAGTGATGCTCCTACAGAATATCATGAATTCGTCAACTATATGCGAAAGAAGGACACTAACATACAAGTAATTAATGCGCCTGTGCAAGCCTTCCATCGTCCACGACAACCCATCACTCCTGTTCTTACCCCTTTTCGCACTCCTGACACAACCGCAGCGTCTGAACTCACCGTATCTCAGGGTGGATCAAGAATGGACCTAGATGCTGTTTCTCAGCAAATACAACCCGGGGGTTGATTAAACCAACAGGCAAAAGATGCTCGAAGGCTACTTGGCCAATACATACGTTGTAACAGATCCGGCCATGCCACTCCAAACTGCCCGCTCCCTACACGTAACATGGCATGTGCAGAAGTACAACTGGAAGGCCAAGATCAGTTCAAAGATTAACTCCAACAACAAATTGCCCATTGGAGTTTTATTCAATTGTACACTTGGGCTGCTCTGGAATTTCATTGTCTCGTCATATGTATATAAATGATAGGACAAAAAATGAAAATTTAGTTGCTCTTGTCGACACTGGCGCCTCTGGTTTTGAATTTTTATCTTCTCAAACTGCTCAACACCTTAAACTAACCCTCCGAACTTTGAAATCGTCAATGGCTATCTTAGGATTTGAAGGTAAATTAGGTTCGGCGGTATCAAATTTTGTAAAGTTTCCCCTCAGCCTCAGTAACCACCAAGAAACCATAAAAGCATATGTCATTTCAAATTGTAAGCACGATATTGTTCTCGGTCTACCCTGGCTAGAAAAGCACTGCCCTTATGTTGATTGGAAGGACCATTCAATTACTTTTGGTGAACCATGTCTAGAGTCTTCTTGCTGTCTCTTCGAGACGAAAATTCCCTACCACAACTCAGCACATCAGACTCTGAAACATGTGAATAAGCCGGGACCTCCAATAGAACGCACACTAGTTGCTCCCAATAGTCAGTCTCAACCTAGGCAGTCAACAACCAGGAAGCAGTACCTTTGCCTTCAGCCTCCGAGACCATGACCTAATGCTAGAAGACTCAACACAACGCCTCCCCAGCTTACGTTTAGGAAACGCATCCATGATTGTCCCAAAAGATCCTGATCCAAAAGACTGTTTACCACCTCAGTACCATGAGTATCTTGATGTCATCAACCGAAAACAGGCAAATTCCTTGCCTCCCCATTGTCCTTGGGACCACGCTATTGATCTCCACCCTGGAAAACAACCCCCTGTTTCCCCCCATATTCAATGAGCCAGCCTGAGCTAAAAGCCCTCCGTGAATACCTTGACAAAGAACTTACCAAGGGATTCATTCGCATCTCGCGGTCCCCAGCAGCAGCCCCTGTACTGTTTGTCAAGAAACAAAATGGGGACCTTCGATTCTGCATTGACTATTGCAGACTAAATGCTATCACGGTCAGAAATTGACACTCCCTTCCTCTAATTACTGAAACCTTAAGTCAATTGTCTCGAGCAAAATATTACACCAAACTTGATGTGATTTTGGCACTCAATAAACTTAGAATAAAAGACAGTGATGAATGGAGAGGTGCCTTTACTTGTTGTTATGGACTTTTCGTGCCTCTAGTCCTGCCCTTCGGTCTCTGCAATGGCCCTGCTTCGTTTCAGGCATATATTAATCACGCTCTTCGAGGTCTATTAGATCAATTCTGCACGGTGTACATGGACGATATACTGATTATTCTGATAGCTTAGCAGATCGTCGACGCCATGTCAAAACTATACTCAATTGCCTTCACGAAAATGGCCTGCAGGTAGATATATCCAAGTGTAGTTTTGAAGCAACTGAGGTCACCTATTTGGGAATTATAGTCTCCACCAAGGGTATATGAATGGACCCGAAGAAGGTCGCATGTCATCCAATGTTTTTTGGGTTTTGCAAACTTTTACTGCCGGTTCATTCCTGAGTTTTCTCGGTTAACTGCCCATCTTACAAACCTAACTTAAAAAGGATGTTCAATTTAAATGGGACGAACAATGCGGCTCTGCCTTTTTTCGAATCAAACAAGCTTTTAAGGATGAGACTATGCTAGCCCACTTTGACCCCTGACAATAGACTGTCATGGAAACCGACGCTTCTGACTTCGTAACCACCGCAGTCCTCTCCCAATATGATGACACAGGGATGCTCCGCCCTGTTGCCTTCATGTCAAAAAAAATGTTGCCAGCTGAGTGCAACTACAAAATATTCGACAAAGAACTCCTGGCTATTGTCAATGCATTTGAAACATGGACAGCTGAGCTTGGTTCGGTAGAAGCATCAACGCTGGTCCTCACCAATCATAAAAATCTGGAGTATTCCACCATGACAAAAAAACTAAACTGCAGACAGGTCTGGTGGAACAAATTTCTCGCAGATTTTGATTTTAAGATTGTTTTCAGATCCGGTAAACTAGGTGGCAAACCTGATGCTCTAACTAGAATCCACGCAGATAAGCCAGCCGATATTAATGATATTCGAAATATTCATCAACACCAAACATTCCTCAAGCCATCTCAAATTGTTCGCCACATAGAAACGAGCCCCTTACCCACACCCGAATCGACAAATACGGTGGAGCCTACTCCTGCATTGGCCATACTAATGGAAAATTGGGAGCAATACTGCAACCAAGATAATTACTGTCAACAGATTCGCTCTGCATTTGATGATCCCTCTGCAAAGCGGTCAGATATTCAACTGGCTTCCTACGCCTTAACTTCCCATTACTTCTCTCGTGATGGAAGGGAGTATATCCCCCAGACACTTCGTGAGGCTCTCCTTAAACAACTTCATGACTCTTCTCTATGTGGACATTGGGGGGCAGCCGCTCTCTATGGTATATTAAGCCGTCAATACTGGTGGCCCAAACGTCACCAGGACTCAGCTAAGTACGCTAGAGGGTGTCAAGCGTGCCAGAGGAATAGCCCGGTCACCAAAAAACCTCATGGTTTTCTACAGCCCCTACCTGCTCCAGAAGCTTCCTTCTGTCACTTGACTCTTGACTTTGTTGGAACCCTACCAAACTGCCAAATTAGAGGGTTTTGTTGGAAATATCGCGCAATGAAATGGGCGCAATATTCATGGAACGAAAGTAGAAGTTGACTAAAAGAGTGTCATGTTCGGATTGCAGCTAAAATGTGGAAAGTGTGCGCTACAAGTACAAGTCTAAGCCACACCATAAACGAGTGTGGCGCCATCTAGGCATAGAAAACTCCCAATAACCTCCTTGTGCCCACGCCATACAGCCGCTCATATATCTAATAGGTAGCCTGAAGCGCTACCATATTACCCATTCCAACCTCTCAAACACACACAAGATCGTGTCGGGAACCTAGACAAAATGGAGGGCCCATACGTCCACAACACTCCGTGTCTCCATTTCCAACAGGTTTAATTACCAATTTATCATGCAGGTTGTAGATTGTCTTACAAAACAAGTATGGATAATGCCTATAGAATGTCCATCTGCTCCTGAATCAGCCGAAGCATTCCTTAATCATGTCGTCTGTTTTGCGTACCTCCCTGACTTTCTAACCTTAGATCAGGGCCGTACTTTTATTGATAAAATCTGGAAAGAAATATGCTCCCAACTTCAAATTACTCACAAATTGTCCACGTTATATCACCCTTAGACAGATGGCCAAACTGAACGCGCCAACAAAACCTTAGAAGTTTACTTGCGGCATTACGTCAACTACTATCAGGACAACTGGGCAAAGCATTTACCCCTAGCCGAGTTCTGTTGCAATAATAATGTGAACGCGTCCACCAGGCTAACGCCATTTTACGCTTCCTTCGGTCATCACCCTCGACTTGATTTCCGACCTGAGTCAGAGTTTCCCAAGTCTCGTGGATCTCCTGAATTTATAGCACGAATGAAATCTCTAGTCCAACATTGTAATGAAAAGATCACGCTAGCACAGGCCTTCCAGTCTACCTACGCAAATGAAAAGCGCCTACTATTGAAAGGCTGAGGGCGATAGATAGGGAGACGTCACCTTGTGAGTAGAATACTGATAGGTATGGGAGAATTCAATAGATCACTTGGACAGAGTAAGATGATTGAATGGTAGTGAATTGTAGATGTGGATATGGATACTAAGAGTAAAAAGGTCCTATCTATATACAGGAGTTCCAACCCTTGTTCCTCCATATGTTATTGTCTATGATAGCTAGAGTAACTACAATGGTGTCCTTATTATAGTGAACACGTTGATGTTAGTGTGTAGCAATCAGGAGGCAATAGTGATCAGATTCTAAGGGGTTAACTTAATTGGTGCACGGTTATCCCCTGATGGTGTGTGCAGTTATGAACTCAGATTTTTACAACACTTCCCCTCAGAACTGCATCTCACGAGGTCTGATAGTCGCTGATGGTCTGTCTTGGGCAGCTGTTTGGTGAGTAGATCTGCAAGGTTATCTCTAGACAAACATATTCAAGCTTGAAGGTTGTATCAATATGAGAGCGAATGAAATGATATCTGATATCGATATGCTTAGAGCGTTGAGATACTTTATTATTTCGTGAGAGATCTATACTTCCGTTTGAATCAGCATGCATGATCGGTTTGTAAGGCTGTTTGAGTTCCGATAGAGCATTTATTGTCCAAATAAAATGACGGGCAGTATCAGACATAGCCATATACTCGGCTTCTGTTGTTGATAAGGCGATTGTCTTTTGTTTCTTGGAGCTCCAGCTAATGCTTGCTTCCCCTAGGCGAAATATGTATCCAGCACAAGATTTTCTGTCGTCAATGAAGTTTCCATATGAGGAGTCAGTAAAACCGTGTAGGGTAAGATCATTTCTGCGAGGGTAGTGTAGTTTCCAATTAGCTGTTCCTTTAAGGTATCGGAGTACTCGTTTAGCTGCTGCGAGGTGCGTGCTGTTTGGACATGAAGAGAATTGAGAGAGTAGCGTCACGGTATGCGCTAAGTCTGGTCGGGTGGCAATGCAAGCGTACATCAAAGATCCAACGATGGATTGATAGGTGGTAGGATCGTCAATTTCTTCTTCGGGAGTACCGTTTCGAAGCTGTGTTCCAGGGTCGAGAGGGGTGCCTACCGGATGACAATCGACCATTCCGAATCGTTCGAGAACCTTTAGTATGTATGACTGTTGGCATAGCGATAGGTATTTTTCTGTGATTTCGACTTGGATCCCAAGAATAAAGTGAACCGTACCGAGGTCAGTACATTCAAATCTCGAATGTAGTGTCTTCTCGAGGTTGTCTAAAATCTTTTCGTCAGAGCCGAACATCAGTATATCGTCGACGTAGATGGCAATATATGTTTTCCTATTGAGATCAACGAAGACGCACGGGTCGAAATTGGTTGAAGTGAATCCATCTGTTTGTAGTACGGCAGATAAAGTGCTATACCAGACAAGAGGGACTGTTTCAAACCATAAATACTTTTACGCAAGAGATAGCATTTTCCAGATGTCCTGTACCCATCAGGGATCTGCATGTATATCTCTCGGTCTAATTTTCCGTATAGGAATGCTGATTTAACGTCGAGCTGACGTGGAGTCCATCCGTTGTGGGTGGCCAAGGCGAGCAGGAGGCGGAGGGAGTCAAAGCGTGCTACAGGTGCGTAAGTGTCGTCATAATTGGTACCAGGTTGTTGGGAAAACCCTTTTGCGACAAGTCGAGCCTTGTATCGCTCAATTGATCCGTCAGCCTTGTGCTTAATTTTAAACACCCATTTACTCCCCACCACATTTCAATCTCTCGGGATCGGCACAACTTCCCAAGTATTATTTCAATGTAAGGCGTCCATTTCCTCCGTGATCGCATTTTTCCACTGTTCCGAATCATTTGCCTGGATAGCCTGCTGATAAGTTCTAGGTTCCACAGTGACAGCGTACGCTTGATACCGTTGTGTGTTTGGCACCATTCCGGGGCCAGGATCAGCTTGTCTTCGTTCTCAGTTCCTCTTTTCGGATTATCATGCGAATTATCTTGCGAATTATCTGAGACTAGCCCTTCTTGTCGGGGCTCGATGGCAGTTTCTCTTCTCATCAAGAGTTTTCGGTGATCCCGACAAGGCGCTCTAGGAACTTCTGGCTCACACAGGGGTTCATGTGGTGTCACTGGTAGTGGAAGCTGTGGTATTTCAGGAGTATCAACAAAGGATCCAGGGAAATTTGATGGATCAGGAGTTTGGGGACGAGTTGGAGTATCGAATGTTGCGCATGGGGTGGTTCGAGTAGGAGAGGGTGGCGCGTGGCCCGGATGTTCATCTCCAATTTGTGATTGAAGTAAGTCGAGAGTTGCTTCCCCTGTTTTATTGGGCAGGAAAAGGACTTGTCGAGTTACTTGAATTGACCGTTTTTTCGGGATATATATTCGAAATATATTGCTCGAATTTGTATATCCTACGAAGTATCCTTCCATGGCTCTTGGCTGCAATTTTGATCCACTGGGTCTGGATTCATCTGGGATATGAACGAAGACCTTGCAGCCAAAGTGATGGAGATGTGAGACCGTCGGTAGAGGTGTTTTATCTACTAGTTCAAGCGGAGATCGATATTCGATAGTCCGGTGAGGTGTTCGATTATACAAGTAGACCGCGGTGGCTATTGATTCTGCCCAGAGGAATTTGGGAAAGTCAAGAAGCATGGTTCGAGCTTTGGTGACAACTGTTCTGTTGAAACGTTCTGCAACACCGTTTGATTCGTGTTCATATGCAGGAGATTTCAAGAGATCGATGCCACATTCACCTAAGAAGTTCTCGACTCTTCCATCAACATATTCTCCCCCATTATCAGAGAAGAATTTCTTGATGGTGACCCCGTACTGATTCTTTATTCGATGGACAAAATTTCTGATGGCTGAGTAGGTGTCGTTCTTGTTTCTAAGAAAGGAGACCCAAGCATGCCGAGAATAGTCGTCGATAAAAGTAATGTAGTATCGTTTTCCGCCGAGAGAATCGACTGAAAACTTTCCGGAGAGGTCAGAGTGGATTATGTCAAAAGGCTTTTCTGATCGACTGGTTCTTGCTTTCGGGGAGACGTGGGTGGACTTGGAGAGAATACATGATGGGCAATGGAAGTGGTCTGGTCTCTTGGGTATCAGGTCAGGATATCGCTCCTTAAGATGGTGCATGGCATTTTGACCTGGGTGGCCAAAACACAAGTGCGCATCCATGTAAGAAGTAAATAAAGTAGAATTGCTAAACTCCCTGATTACAAAGTGTCCCATGTTGTCCAATGCCGCATACATCCATTCTTGTCCATCTTTTAGTACACGACGTTGTCCATTTTTTGAATTAATTTCATATCCGTTCCTTTCCAATTTACTGCGGATATCAAGTTTCCACCTTTTAAGTCGGGAACATATAAGACATTGTCGAGTGTTGCCGAGAGTCTCTTATCGAAACTAGTAAGCAAGTCGAGATGTATAGTTCCACAGCCGAGGACAGGGATTTGCACACCACTGGCTATTGTTACAGTACCTTTTTGTCTATGAATTGAAGAGAAAAGGTCCTTACATGAAGTCATGTGGGTTGTGCATCCAGAGTCAAGGATCCAGTGTGAAGGAGCTGGAGAGGTCGAGGCAGCAAAGGCATTTTCGCTGATCACGTGACTTTCACCCCAGTAATCGTTCGTTAAATGGGGATTACTGACAGCATTCGCATAGTTACTTGGCCTGATGTTATCTGATGCTCGGCCTCTAGAGCATTCCTTCATTTCCTTGAGTTTCTGACACTCCCTGTGTTCATGACCTTTATAGGGAAATCCGTTTTTCTTGCACCAACTGCACTCTTTGATCCCTTTGTTCTTTCCTTTTCCCTTTCCCTTACCAATATTGTTGGATGAAAAGTATGCCTTGGATGGGGGATTAGTTGTCGAAGTCTTCTTGGAGATGAGGTCAGACAAGTGGGCACTTATATCGGCGTACTTGAGACCGTCTTTTGTTGACAGATTGTCGACAACGTTTTCCATTGAAGGCGGGAGGGATCGAAAGAGGCACATTGTTCGGACTTGCTCTACTGATAGGAAATCTTTGAGCGCTTTGGATTCCGGTCGTTTGGATTGGGCACATCTTGATAGGATGTGGTGGAAGGATGTATCAAAGTTGGATAGATGATTGGACAAGTCATCTCCGTCATCCATCTTCAGGTCGAGAAAGTTGGTGAAGAGGTTAAGAGTTGATGTTGTTGAAATATCGTATATCCTGGAATGCCAAGGATAACTCATTTGTAAGTCCGGCTAATTAGGTTATCAAATTCACCTTCCTACATCATTGTCATCAGCACATTCCTCACGGAAAGTTTAACGTACATTGGCATTTATTTCACACTAGCATTCCAGCAGATGACTGTGTCTCAAATGCAGGTTATAGTTCTCTCGGATCTATTACCGACACACATGTATTTAGCTTTATATTCCTGGCTCATATATCTGTACTTATATAGATTTACATCTACAGGGATCATAATTTATGATCCATGGAGATTGATAAATACTGGTCAAAAACCTCAGTTGATAAGACATGCGCACACGCAATCTCACTCTTATCAGCTCAGTTTACTCAGAACCATACATCTCAATACAATTGTTTCCAGTCAATTCTTCCTTCTACAACTTCATACGAGACTTACTGTATCGGTCTAACCGCCGACACTGATTCCGCTATAACCTCCATATTCGCTCAAGCTCATAACTTTAACAGATGTTGTAGTCTCATGATCGAACTTTGTCTTCAGCAGGCGCATTGCAACACGGGCTGATTCTCGTTCATCCGCGACAGAGCTGACTAGGTCTTGGAGGTCTTCAGATACTCCAGAGACGAGTAGAGCATGTGCGGAATCGTTTCTTTTGTCATAGTTAAACTGTAGGTCTTCTATTGTCTCCGTACCTTCACGTTTAACTCGGGAGGGACGTGATTCTTTGTTATCCCCATCATCGACTACTGACCATAGTCCAGCACCTCGTAAAGAGACGTACCAAGTATTGTACCATCGGCGAAAGTTGGACGCTCCGAGAAGGGTCGGGAGGCCGGACTTGATATCGTTGATAGTGACTGTGGTAGGCATATCTTGTGGTGCTTTAGTATGATGAGTGGTGCAGTTTGAGCGGCGAACCCGGGCTCATAACCTATTGAAAGGCTGAGGGCGATAGATAGGGAGACGTCACCTTGTGAGTAGAATACTGATAGGTATGGGAGAATTCAATAGATCACTTGGACAGAGTAAGATGATTGAATGGTAGTGAATTGTAGATGTGGATATGGATACTAAGAGTAAAAAGGTCCTATCTATATACAGGAGTTCCAACCCTTGTTCCTCCATATGTTATTGTCTATGATAGCTAGAGTAACTACAATGGTGTCCTTATTATAGTGAACACGTTGATGTTAGTGTGTAGCAATCAGGAGGCAATAGTGATCAGATTCTAAGGGGTTAACTTAATTGGTGCACGGTTATCCCCTGATGGTGTGTGCAGTTATGAACTCAGATTTTTACAACACCTCCCTGCACCAAGATACAAAGTAGGCGATCTTGTATACCTCTCGTTAAAAAATCTGGCTCTTACAAGACCATCAAAAAAACTAGATCATATCCGGGCTGGACCGTGGAAGATCTTAGCGATGAAGACCCCCCTAGTTGCAAAGCTAGATCTGCCATTCCAACTTAAAATTGACAATAACTTTCATGTTAGTCTCTTCCTTCCAGTCTCTACGGGATTTCCTTTGCAGCAAAACGTAATTCCAATGCCCCTGGAAACATCTGACTCAGGTCACGAGGTTCATGAGGTAGAAGCCAATTTGGATTTGCAAATACACCAAAAGAAATTGCAATACCTGGTGCGCTGGACTGGTGACAATAATACTACAAAGGAACCTTACAAACACCTAGTCGGTTGCCCTGATCCTCTCCAGGACTTCCATAAGTTTTATCCAAATGCACCAAGCTTGTAGGAGCTCGCAACTTAAAATGAAGGGAGGGGGTAATGTAAGGATTCTAGATAAATGCCTTAGGCAGGATTTATGGGTTTCTTGTTTAGTCCCACTAGGCTTTATTGCTTTGCGAGGACTGTTATGTAGTTTTCATTTCCGAGACTGATATTTTCACGCTTTCTTTTCTGTCTTTAGGAATAGTTACATAATTCTAATCACATCTCACTCTCGTCCTCTGCCAACCATAGTGACCTATGATCACCTCAAGCCACTTCTCCAGAAAGCCCTCTGCGTTCCCACCAGGCGTCCTTCCTCAGTACATTGTACGCTTCGCCCTCTCCTACGCCTCGAGTCTTGCGCCTAGTGAACCTGTGCCTAATACTTTGTCATCTAGCTTGATTCTTTCACTTGGCAATTTTATGTCACTGTCTCACATTTCTCCCCAGCTCTAATGTAATGTGGCCAAGTGAAACTTAGTTGCTTCATACAAGATAACATGAAAAAATCTCCCTTCCATCATTCTTATTGTGATAACAAGGTTATGAGAAGTCTAAGAATGGTCGCAATGGATGTAACAGTCAACTTGGGTGGATATAGGATAGCGCTTTAAGTCTAACGTGAAGAAGAAGGATACGTATTGTAGATCTGCTATATTGATGACTATTGAAGATAGTAGTAGAAAAGGTTGACCATGTACAGAGTTCTAGCAGCAAGTATTTATACACAAAAATGGTACACAAAATATACCATCAATAGCAACAACTCCCAACCATTCAGCCATTCAACAATTATATCATTAGATATACCTGCGTCATATGATCATATTATCATGTATGGCTGAGATACTGGTGTTGTCATTGCTGTATGTTGATGACGTATCATCGACACAGGATTGCTTGTCCTGTCGGTTAAACTTGCCTAATACTAGCCATTTCAAGTAATGTGATCTATAAGTGGGCCTGATCACAACAATTCTGCCTTAGTGTCAGAATGGAGCATAGGTGTTTGAGCTGAAGCGGAATTGGAGTGCTAGAAGAGGTTTGATGGGCTGCAAAAGATGACTGAAGCTCTACTGGAGATAATTTGGAGGAACTAAAGGTATGAAAAATGGGTATCATAGATACCTAAAGAGTCTAAAGGTTCGAGTGGGTACTAATAGGAACTGAAGGTACTAGAGGTGATCAGAGGAGATCCGAAGGTGGTGGTTGTAACAGAAAACTAAGCGTAGACAACTCTATGTCTACAGACTGTTGTGAAAGTGTACACTGTGTGACAGAGATATGTAGAGAAAATATTATTGTTGATAAATAATGTGGCTTGTTTATGATACTGTCTAACTAATGTGTAGTGAAAAGTGTTACGTACGTGCTTTTGTCAAACAGACCCATTACGCAAACGCCAAGGCTATGAACACATGATTCTGATTCATAACACAGACTAAGTCATCATAAATATACTTGCTTTCCTTCCACTAGCTCATCATAATATAGGCCCTAAATTAGAATCAACATAAAAAAAGTGTCAAGAACTGTTCTGTTGTCATAGCAACAAAGAAAGAATGGTAAAATTATGAATTGAAGAAAAGATGGGAAGAGGAATCCTTGCACATAGCCACCACACACCTGGGCCTCGATTCAAACTTCCTCTTTCCATGCAAAACCACCTAGGCTTTGATCAGTGACCTTCGAGTCATAGGTATCCCTACCGTCCCCCTGCTAGCCACCATGTATATTTCGCACTCCTGGATGTAGTCTCTAAATAACTGCCATCCACTTGATCCGAGCATTGTTTCCAGAGCCCGCGCCCTTCGCTTTCCGCTTTTCAGACGTGTCAGACCAGGATCAGAGCCCGATGGAATCCGTATTCTTGACTTGATGTTTCGTGATTCATGTAAATTCCATTCTTCTAACATGATCGTAACATTACTGTCAGAATAACATGCCAAGCTGGTACCTGACATAATCTGTGATTGCCTCAGGAAAACATTGGCGTTTTGGGTAGTTTTCAGCTAGAAAATACTTGGCGTCCATGTAACAGACGTGGTGGACTGGTATTGAGTTGTTTTAGGAGTACATCTTGGCTACAATATGTTTGGATTTGTCAAACATGGAAATGTTTGAATGGTATGGCTTTGGTCAAACTACATCGTTTGATGAGTTTTAGCGCATTATTGAGAGCTGTTTTGGGTTGGGGTATTTCCTTTGGTGTTTGAAGGGCAGTCTCAAGCAGAACCACGATGTTTCTAGGAAGTATCAGTCATGACACACTGTGGGAAGACGCTCATGCACTTCATCATCACACGTAGATATTCTCAGGAGATATGTATATATACAGTGGCTTTTATTTAGACTAGGAGAGACAGACTTTCACAAATAGATTTTTACTTCACATTTTTCAATTGACCCTAAGGGTCTAACAGGATTGTATCTTGTGATATAAGGAAGCTATTTCTAGATATTATCATCATATGTCAGGTAGTAGATATGTATAGATATATAAGCTGAGAGGAAGAGGAAGAGGGACAGATAGACAGACAATCACATCTTTTATTTTACTTCAATTGAAAGCTCCTGTGGGAGCTATTCTCCCAGATACCTCCAGACTTAATCATTAAAGCTTCCGAACCAGCTAAAAAGGTTCGACAAGACGCCAGGTTGCCAGTGCTTTCAGACACTAGACAAGGTAACCGACCAATTTTTTCCTCCTGTACTTGCAGTGAAGTGTGGTGGTAGTGTGGTTGAAAGGGTAACAATATGCAGCAAAGTCTCCATGTCTGGTTCGAGGGGCAATCAAGCGGGCGTGGACTGCTGTGGATCCCGGAAAGATCTACAGGGCATGGGCTAGCTAGATGCAGGAAACATGGCACACACATAATTGTAATTATCCTTTGACCTCAAACACGGGAAATTGTTGAGTAGATTGATTTGAAAAAGCTTGTGGCTGTTAGGCACAGATTTTATCACTTAGTGAAGCAAGTGGGAAAATAGAGGAGTCTGAAAATCTATTGTGGAGAGTTGTTGATTACTCCCACTAGGACACAGAGTGCTGTATATACTATATTTTGTAATAATAAAATCTAGTGGCTGGTATTTGCGTCAAAGCGCATTAATACTAACCTCACAATTAATGGGAGATTAGTGACGTGTATTCTACACATCCCTGTCTTTACCATAACTGGAAGCACCAATTTCAACAGAAATCGCACGGTTAGAGCCTGCAACTACAGTTTTAGATCTACTAGCATTGAGGGGTAATGAGGAATCAATGTATATAGGCATATATATATCCTACACATGAAGGATGTAGAATTGTTGTGCCTGGACTCATGTATGTGACGGGCTTTGCCCGGACTGGGACTGGTCACTAGGAACACTCCGTCTCCGAGAGGGTACATACC
This sequence comes from Blumeria hordei DH14, assembly GCA_900239735.1. Classification (NCBI taxonomy): domain Eukaryota; kingdom Fungi; phylum Ascomycota; class Leotiomycetes; order Helotiales; family Erysiphaceae; genus Blumeria; species Blumeria hordei. Next base: position 1,050,427 of record OENG01000009.1, on the reverse strand, counting down.
AGATGAGGAGTATGATACAGGAGAAGAGTCGTGCCTGGGAGAAAGGATCATTCTCAGGGGGCCAATGGAGGGAGTTAAGACTAGTCTAGGCAGAGCTTATAATGGATGGGAGAGTAAATGGTAGATTTTCTTCCCAAGGAAGAAGTTATTAATTCCTAACGAGTTATTGTCTGTCACAGTAGGGAGTGAGTTGGATGGTGACCGACGATGTCTGATCTGGTGAATTAGATTGTCTACAAAGAGGAAAGAATCTAGTACTATGAAACTAATAATTATTTACGGACGCGTTAGCGTGCATCTAGACATGCCCATATATCATGTGACTGCTTTGCCTGAACGCCTTTGTTGGGATATTAAGAAGGGATTATCACGAGAGTAAGATAATATAGACGGTAATATGGGATATGCAGAGGAATGTATATCGTGAGTACTACAGGTATAGAGTGATCAAGATGTGTTATGTACCAAGGATGTGGACACCTTGCACTTGACCAACTAGATGACTAAGCAGCATTTCCTGACAGCCTTGTTTCCTTGACATTGTCTTTCAAGTACATCTGAATTCATTAAACCCTTACATGTATCTAAAATGCGCAGCTCAAGCTGCGATGGTCACGCAACTGCATGCATTTGCTTTGTTTGTAACTCCTACGTTGAGTTGTTATCATTAGTAAGCGATAGTCTAGGGACTATAAGAAGAGAGCTTTCCTCTGATGTAGATAGATTAATCAACTCAGTCTTTCTTCACACAAAAGAGATCCTTCCACACATCACCATTTCAACCATTCGGCCTAACTGTTCATCTATGATCACAAGCAGCTAACTCTCATAAATTGTATGTACACCCAAATCATATACCTATCACAACAAGAATTCACATATTATTCTCAAGCTCTACACAAGATCTGTTGAAGTTAGGAGCCACATTATACCACGTGATATCATTTCATTCTTACGCCCTTTCAGGAAATGCTGCTTAGTCAGCTAGTTGGACAAGTGCAAGGTGTCCACATCCTTGGTACATAACTGTTATGACTAGGTTATGAGCAGATATAGAATGGTATGTAGGCTAGGGATAATGGCAAATAAGCAGGAAGAGATAACGTAACACTGAGAATGTGAGACAAGTTAAAAGATGATTGATTGAAGATTCAGTCCCACAGATAGGACTGATATATATGTACATAATTTACACCCATAATACAGTCCACAGTCACGTAACTGGAGTAACATATTCTGCACTTTGTTGTACCAGTAACACTCAGCACTTAGCGCTGATTGTAATAACAGTCATGCTGGCGCTACTTAATCCTTGTTTCATACACTAGCACTAATATTTTAGACATGGGTGCACTCATGCCAGCTGTGACAGTTACATCACAATAATAGCACATCTCGATCACTCCATACTTATAGTACCCACAAAATACTTTCTCCTACATATTGCATATTACCATCTATATTATTTTACTCTTGTGACAATCCCTTCTCAAGTTCAAGGTCGGTGTAATATTGGGTCAATTTGAGTGCCAGCAGTCTGTCAACATTTGCCTGGCTAACTTGCGAGCTTTCCGTCCAGATGAGGCAAGGGCTATCACATCTGTTACGGTTTGACTATTATTTGAGCTTAGGCAAATAAACTATGCGTAATATTCAGGATGATTACAATAAGGCTGTATGGGGGGGGGGGATGAAGCTGAACGAAACGGAACTGCTAATCAGGAGGTTGGAACGTTAGCACAACTAAGTGATACCTGGCATTGCATGGCTGGGTAGCAAGTATAATGCCTATGGATAAGTCATCAGTCTATAGACCCATAAAGACCAACTCTTATAAGTACCTGTTAGTAGTAGCTAGAGTTCTCTTTTCTCCTATATAGTTTAATAAATTGATTTATTCATTACCAACTTGGTTTCTGTCACATCATATATTGTCTTAACTTTGTCCAACAAGTTGTCACAGACTAACTGATGAAGAGACTGTATCCTACCGGCCCCTGGATCTAAGATTATATGGCTACTACTATGTCATGGGTAGATGCATGGTTTTGAGGTAGTCTGTGTTGTGAGGTTATGGATCGTAGAGGAATGCTGAAATGGGATATGGAGGTGAAGTATATACGCCGAACAACGAAGCAGTTGAATAGAGCTTAAGAGTGAAGCTTGGTAAGGTGACACGAAGAGGGTATGAATAGACCTTCGGAGATATTCAGTAAATGTAATTAACTGAAGATTACTGAAGGAGAAGAACACTACATATATATACAGGAATTAGTCCTACTGATGTGACGGCTGTTGTTATGGTGTGCCAAGGGATTTGTCAGGAGCTAGCTTAGTAAATTAGCCGACCCATGTACATAGAATGTATAGAACCCACACATTCAATTAGATAGAAAAACCAAGTCTGCACACATTAGCTCATTGCTCCCATCTCACATATTCGTTCTCCTTGTACATCGCCAGTCACCTTTATTTGTCTATCAAGATATCTTCCGCAAGCTCATAACTATAACAGCTGTTAAGCCGAAAGACTCCTGTAGCCTACGCTGGCTAGCGTAGGCTGTGGCACAAGAGGAAGGTCTCGGAAGCCACAGAACTTCGAATATTCTCATTGAACCTTCTGGAAACACACTGAAGGTTCATGAGGATAATAGGTGTACTGAGAACCTTCTAGGTAGTTGTAGAAGCGTCTCAATTATTCAGGTCACAGGGAGAATCATCTTGAAAGGCAGAAATTTAGAATGTATATATATGTAGACTTCACTTTGAGGAATTCTCTCTCCAGAGAATTATAATAAATATACTGTACCTACAAGATCGCTCATGCTCCTTGTACTGAAACCGTGACAACTGAGACGAGTTTAGAAATAAGCCAGGATATGCGCCCATTTCCAAGTGTGGCGACGTTATCATGGTGAAGGTATGTCTTGACCATCAGTAGACCCCCAAGCTAGCTGAGTGTAAGACAGAATCATGCATATACCATAATTTCCAACATATCTTGTGTTATGCACCAAGACTAATTAATATTACAGAAAATAGATGTGGCGCAGTATTAAATGATCTGAATAACGGAAACGAAAATGATACAGTACATGACTAGTGTAACAGATGCAGGACTGTTAGAATTACAACAGTCTGATCATAGCTCCAGCTGGTAACCCCCAAGGCAGGTTCTTGTCATTTTGATGGCATTCTAAGCTATTCTAGCAATTAGTTTCTAGATTTTTCGGGATTGAATTTTGTACTCTTACCAGCTCACTGGGCTTCGATCAGATTCTAGATCACTCTTTGGAGTTTGATAGGAATCAGTCTGGAATTAGATCACCTTACTGTGCAGCAGATAGTGTTGATGTATAAGTAGCTGAGTTATCTTCATGTCAAAAGCTCTCCAGCTTTTAGTCTTGTATTATTCCCTAGTTATTCAAGAATCAAGAATCAAAAATCAAGACCTAAGTCTTTGTTCTTAACATATTATCTTTACCATCAAGTATCCAAAATTTCACACCTACCTTTTTAAGATAAGTAACCAAGTCCCAAGAGAAACTGACATGAAATAAGCTCTCTTCCAAAAAGTTCATCAGTAATTTAATTTCCTGCTAGCCCTTTGTAGCGCGGGCTTCATCCTATTTTTACAGGTGCAGCTGGTCGGACTTTTTATAGTTTCTAGGTGCCGTAGAGCGCGCCAGAGCGTCGGGTAGCTCTGTATAGACTGGTCCATCTAGTAAGTGACAGTAGTCACTAGCAGTGGATGAGCACAATGTTGAATTTAATCAAACTCAAACTCAGATCAAATCAAAATTGATAACCCCCATATCACATCACATCACTCACAACCCCTCATACAAGAGCTACCAATCGGTGCAATGGCCCCTGCTGTTGCGTCGTCATTGTCAACGCCCTCCAATCCTGGAGGGCAACTTCACCCAAGCCTGCTTGGTATTGTGAATGTAATGCAAAAAGCAGAACAACAATGGAAAGAAAGACTGGGTATAGCCCAGGAATTTCTAGAACTAATCGACTCCTGGGCTAAGAGCAAAGGAGAGAAGCAAGCAGCAGCAGTCGTCGCGACGCTGATGGAAAAGATCACGCCTGTAATAACTGCCTTTGCAGTAGATCAGGCAGAAGCAGCCAGCCTACTAAGTAAGAAACCTTCCACTATGGCAAGCACTCCCAAACCAGTCGCCCTTAGGAATATCACAGCTGTTGAGGATCACAGCCACGCCCTTCCCTCAGAGCCCCAAGACACCAGCTCGCCCTGGGTGACAGTAGCCCGCAAAGCGGCCAAACTACTGACGCCGCCTAGCGTGCAAGTTCCGCGAAGGCCTGCTCCAGCAAGCAACCCGAAACCTCAGTCAACCCCAAAGGAGGACAAGCGCTTGTTCTTATGACTGAGGAAAGATCACCACTGGCACAAGTTATCGCCAGTCACAATCAAGAAAATTATCACCGAAAAAGCTGGGATAGCAACTTCTGCTATCACGTCCATGTACCCAGTCAGGTCGGGGATCGCTCTCGAATGCGCATCAGATGCATTGAGAGATACAGTCATGGGAATTGCACCTCTCCTACAGGAAGACAATACTATGATCGAGGCAGCGTCCAAATGGGCGTCTTTGATAATCCCGCATGTACCATTGTACATCAGGACGCTTGAAGGCAGTATCCTAGTCACCAACAAAATGGTGAAGAACAAGTGCCAAGCAGTATGCGGCGCCACATCAATACAGGTAAGGCCCACAGAAACAAAGCTGGGGCAATATTCAACGAGCTGGATTGTTCATTTCCAACAAAAACCAGAAAACACAAAATTTCGGCTATTTGACAAGAGCGGACCAGCCATTCTCTTCTCGCGCCAAAGACCAATCGAGCAATGCCAACGTTGCTGGGGATTTCACACAACGCGTTCCTGTACCCGGAGCCAACAATTTGGGAAATGTGCGGGAGCCCACGAGACATTAGAGTGCCAGGCCAAGGTGCTAAAGTGGTCGAATTGCGCGGGACCTCACCACTCAAATAAAGGTAGCTGTATGGTTAGGCCAAGACGACAAAACGGGATAATTCTGCCCCGTACCCTGGCAGAACTTCACATAATCAGAGAACGCGGACATCTTGATTATCACGCTGCTCTAGCGTACTTGGAAAGGAAGGGCAAAGCGGTTGAAACCGTCATTGCCCAGGACTCAACAATGTCGTGTTAATGTTAGGAAACCCCTCAACAAAAGCACCAAAAGACAAGTACAACACCGTCCACTTTCACCAAGTGAATGTCGGAAGGGGTGGGGAAAATACGGATATAGCATTGCAGCAGGCATTGGATGCAGGTGCACAAGTAGTAATGGTACAGGAACCATGGACAAGAAAGAAAGAGGAGGGTTTTATAACAAAAAGTCACCCAGGCTTCAATAGCCATATCCCATTCGGAGGAACAGACATCTGGCCCCGCACGATTACATTCACGCGCAAAGGTAGTCATGCGACTCAATCATTTCCACCGTTGTCAGGCCCGACATCTGACTACTGTTTAGTAAAGATGGGCAGTCTGACCTTTGTCAACGTATACCGTGCCCCAGACACTAGTGGAACCTTGGAGCCCCTACTCCGGTGGGAAATTAGAGGTCTAGTGATTGTTGGAGGCGATTTCAATTCTGTGTCACAGCATTGGCAACCGCTAGCGACAAATCAGTACAGCAATGGTAAACAGGTTATGGAATGGGCAACAGCCCACGACATGGACCTAGTCAGCATTGTTGGAGAGCCAACGCATAGGGATGGGAACGTCCTAGATCTAACGTGGAGCAACACGGCCGCTATAGCATCAGTGTCCAAATGTTACCACTGTACCTCAGATCACTCGACCATCGAAGGTACCGTGCTTAACCCTACAGTGTCAGATCTCTCTGGAATTGTAAAGGACATTCGTGTCAGCGACGCCAACTTGAAGGAATTTAGCCGATGCATTAGCCAATGGACCAAATCTGGCCCTCTTGACAGTGTCGTCAACGTCGAAAACTTCACAAATGATCTCCTATAAGCATTTGGAGATGCGCTCAAGATTGTAGGGAAAGTACCAGCCATCGAAAGCGGAAGAACTGGGCCATGGTGGACCGATGAATGTCGCACAGAATGGCAAGAGTACAAGGCAGCGAGAGACAACCCAGACCTCGCGAAAGAGGCCCGCAAGAGCTTTAGAGCCGTGGTGCGAAAAGCCAAGCGAGAGTACTGCAAGAGGCAAGTAGAGGCAGTGACTACTGACGCACAGGTATTCAAGCTCATGAGATGGGCTAAGCCTCGACCAGCTGCTGAGCCCCCTCTACAGATTGACGAAAACCGGTGGCTATCTGACCCGCGAGAGCGAGCTAGTGCGCTACGAGACACTCTCTTGGCTAGGTTTAGCAGCGAGAACGACATTTCTATCTGGGAGAACGGACAGGAGGAGCGTATTCCATGGGATACGGAATTATCACTGGACGATGTGACAAGCGCCACTGTCTCTGTCAACGACACGGCACCGGGAGCGGACAAGATAACGGTACGGTTACTTAAAGCCTGTTGGTCCCATCTAGGACCTCTCGTGAAAGATCTTTACCAGGCTTGTCTGAAAATCGGCTACTTTCCCACGGCCTTCAGAGTGGCAGAAGTTGTGCTTCTTCCAAAGCCGGGAAGCAATCTGTCAACTGCCAAGGGTTGGCGACCAATCTCGCTGTTGTCGAGTTTAGGCAAAGGACTCGAGCGTCTAGTTGGTAAGAGAATGGCATGGCTGACGATAAGTCATCAAGTTTTTCAACCACAACTATTCGGCTCCGTACCAGGACGATCTGCAGTCGACCTTGTATCCTGTGTAATCCATGATGCAGAGGCGGCCATGAGAAGTGGTAAGTGTGCGGCTATGGTCACACTCGACATTCAAGGTGCATTTGACGCAGTCCTTCACAACCGACTACTCAAAAGCCTTCGAGAACAAGGCTGGCCACGATCCCTGTGCCGGTTTATTCAGACATTTCTTTGCCAACGAAAGGTTCAGGTCAAATACCGTGGTGGAATCACAGAAGAGAAGATACTGGAATGTGGAGTACCTCAGGGCTCGCCACTGTCGCCACTTCTTTTCATGCTCTACATCGCTGTGCTTTTTGAGGATCATAGTCTAACGAGTAGGTTTGGTTATGCTGATGATATAGCTAATGTCAGAATTGGAAACACCGCGGCGGATGCTATCTCCGCAGCTCAAGACGACCTCGACAGCTCAATTCTTCTCGCAAGAGAACAGAGGATCGATTTTGACCCAGCAAAGTCAGAACTTCTAGTGACCAGAGGAGGGCCTAGAAAGAAAATCAACGCGGTGCAGCACTCGGACCTCTGATTCGTGCGGTACACGCATGCGTTCTGAGCACAGCTCTATACGGGGCAGAAGCCTGGTGGCCGGGTCTCACTCGAATAACCATACTGCGAGATAAAGAAGTCGGTACCGGAGTAAGCTAGCATATATCTCTACTGGACAAAACGATGATGAAAGCTATCAGAGTAGTATTCCCAGCGTGGCGTACCACTCCCAATGGCGCTCTTCATCATGAAGCGGGAATACCCCCGGCATCGATAATTCTTCAGCAAAAGATGCTGTGATATGCAGCTCGTATGCGAAGAATGGATATCTTGCACCCTCTAGCCCTTCGGGCGGCTGAGGATCCGAAATAGACAATAAGTCGCTTAGGGCTTAGATCGGGACAAAGAAATCGTTTGTTCAGACAACCAGAACGGCACTCGACACGCCTACAAATGTGGCTTCAAGTCTCGTATCTAATATAAAATGAGTCGTAAAACGACTGCTTACAATTGTTACTAGAAGTAAGACTTTTAATGAAGTATATTGTTTATTATCCCCTCCCCCTTTCTTTAGCTACAAGTATTATGTCTAAGAATGTGGGCGACCCTAAGTCACGGGACACGGGACCCACACAAATGAGTGTGCGTCGAGTTCCGACAGCCAAAGGTCCGGGAAAGCTATACTTCCCACGTGGCACCCCAGCATCGATTCCATGTAGTCGAGAAAATGAAGCTATGTCTGGAAGCATAAAGAGGTGGTTAGCTTCCCGTCCAGCTAACACAGTCTTCGCTTTCTCTGATGGATCATCATCGGGTCCCAGAAAATCAGCCTGGGGGTATGTAGTATACCAAGGAGGCAAGCTAGTTGCAAGTGGCTCCGGTCTAATTCCTGGAGCAGAGGTATGCGACGCAGAAGTTGTGGGTGCCATGAAAGCCTTGAAGGCTGCAATAGAGGTAGGAGAAGACTTACTGATCTGCATTCTTCTGGACAACCAAGCGGCCACCCAGGCGCTCGAAAGAGGAAGATCTAACTCCTCGCAGTCAGCGGTGGACAAGTTTTCGTCGCTGAGACACAATAAGCGTGTGGAAATACGCTGGATACCTGGTCATGTGGGGATTCAAGGCAATGAAGAGGCCGATAAGCTGGCCAAATCAGCCTTGAGAGCTTCCAATAGCCGGTCACTAACCTCGGCTGCGCCCAGTGGAGAAGATTAAGATCTAACCTTTGCGGCACTAGGGAGGTGGATTAAACTGCGCAGCCAGGAACTCGTGGAAGAGTGATGGTGAAGTATCGACCGAGACGGTACAAAGATCTGGACCTATTCATGCGTTACAAAAGACCACCGGAACTAGCTTTACCAAGATGGGCGTACCATCGTCTTGTTGCGGCAAGAACAGGCCACGGGGACTACGCCGACTACTATCGACGTTTCAACCCCGAACATGAAGATCTGAAATGCGTTTGCGGCCGAGAGAAAAGGCCCTGGCATTTTTCAGAGTGCCGACCTGCTTTGCTACGTTGGAGAAGCTGTGAGAAAAAGGTCTCGCCTGGGGCCAGGGAAATGATAGGGGAGAAGGGATGGCAGAAGTTCATTCAATCCTTAACTACAAGCAGATGTTACAGTCTGCCGAAGAATGAACAGGGTGGGAGGTGACCACGCTGAGATTGTTTCTGATCCGAAAGGAGATGGGTGTGGAAGATAGGGATACGGCGCAGGGCATCGTAACTCAGACATATACTGTTCCTTTTGTTTTATTTCTTTTCTTTTGTCGCCTCTGGCTCCACTGCCGGTCATGTAGGTAGCAATGAGCTTTCAAAGCCCATCTACCCGTGTCACGTCTAAATAGATGTTGGGCTCTTCCTGTCACGTAAAAGATTTCAAATTCAAATTCAAGATTCGATCATGACTCTAGCCGCCCTAACTCTAATTGTTAGAGTTTTCCAGAGAACTTTCTCCTTGAAAATCCTACTTGAATCTTCTTCAAGGATGCATAGCTATAACAGATATCAACATGGTGTTGTTACAGAATCTTTCAAATGACATAGAAAGTTTTTGAATAAATGCGCATTTTCTAAACTATTCTCCAATAAAATCTGATTGCTTACCTTGACAAGCAATTATCAAGGCTTCTACTCAGATAGCCAGCAAAGTACGGGATTTAACTTGTCAGTTTATTTGGGTTTTGAATATGGCCTCGATTCATTCTCATTTAGGAAATAATTTAATATTTCAAATTGCACAGCATTTGACAGACTGATAAGCAGAACCAAAATCTGCAACAACGAAAAGTTAAGGCGTAGACAATAAGTAGCGTGTAAGATATCGGCATTCCAGGAATAGGAAAGCTCATAGAAACTTTTTGAGGAAGAGCGACTTTCTTCTCATCAGGTGTCGGCAGAGCCAGGACATTGGAAAGCATCAAGTATCATCACCGACAAGAGAACAGGCAGAAAAAAATCACATACAGAAACACACCCTCGAGCATCCACCTAAACCTTAGCAGGGCCCCAAAGCAGTACTGAAATACAGATAAAAAGTGAGCACATTGGTCTTAATTCTGATTTTTGTAGAAGAAAGGCCCCTGGAGTGGCAAATCCAAAATGTCAGCGTGGATATCCGTCACAAAACGTGAATCATCTGATCCTGGCTAGTCATCAGTGGGCTAAGGGAAGAGACAAGGTGCTGCGACTGGTAAAAGATAGGTCTTTTGAAGCTATGATGAAGAGATCGGATGACATGAAGATAATTACAGACTGGTTATTTAGTAACAATTGGCTTGAACAGTTCCGGCATGCAGAAGAAATCGAGATTACAGTCGGTGAATGGATGGCGCGATCAGGGAAAGGATAAGATAGAATTCACGCTGGATAAACAGGGTAACCGCAATTACTGTATGAAACCTTAGAAAAACCAATAGACATGAGACAAAATGTTTTGGAGGGTTTTTACCGAATTTGTTTCCCCCCCGTAAATTTTATAGCTAGATATACCTGAACGGCCTTAATGAAATGAAATCAAACTGATCAATAGAAAATGCCCTCGATAGACTGTACGTCAGTGATAGAAACCGAAGAAAACAATCCAAAACTCGCGTTCAGGCGGAATGAGGCGACATGGTAGTTAGAGTTCATGTCAGCGGTGTTCCTGGTTAAAAGAAATCGCCAGAAAGCCAATAATCAGAAATTACAGTACATTCTGCCGGAATAAGCTCCTAAAAGCAGAACCCTCTTTACACTAGAAATATTTTTAGACAAATCTACCCCACTAATTCCTAATATTTCTGGTCAAATTGGTATATTTTTGCTTCGAGCGTTGTTTGTTGTTATATATTTTACCACTCAACCACAATAGATTTGGTATTTCGAAGTAAGGTAACATCTGAATGAGGTCTTAGCATGATTCAATGGTACAAGGCTGAATAATTAGCGTCGTATAATTTTATCATAGATATATCACAGTTATAGATAGAGTAGACAGAACAGCTACATGTTTATCTCAACATATATTGTTATCTGATCAGATACCGAGACACGGCCTATCAGACATCGAGCTTCAGTTATTGAAAAACTCTTCCAACTATTTTGTTTCCAGCTGGATAGATTCTTTTAACCTTCTGAAGTATATTACGATATGTCCGTGATTCTTCTTAGAGAGAGATCTAAGCGGTATTTGGGGCGCAGTGTGGAGAGTATTCTATGTTGTCTGTTACAATGCGATAAAATAACACTGCGCCACCATAAATTGGAACTAGGGAGTAGTTCAAAATGCCTGAGTACGGTTGCTAAGTTAGAGGACGAAGCTAGGTTTCTTAGTTAAATGACGACGGTCAGTGGCGGGGTAATGCGTCAAACTCACCGATAGAGTATGAGACGGGAGATCCCAGATGTGATATAAATAGCCATTACCCATAGTTGTGTTACTCCTCTCTTCAAATAGTTTAATCTTTCTTAAATCACATTGCAACTAGATTAATATCGCCATATCGGTTTAACAATGAGATTAAGAGCATGATAATGCAGATTAGTAATATAGCTTTTGCTTCTTTCAAGCTAAAACTGATTTTGTCTTAGTAATTGTTTACAGTTATGCATGCTAGAACTGGGAATTAGCTGAAAATCGATTGAAGAGCTTTGTTGCTGGTTTAACTTACGGAAGCCTCTTGAAGCGAAATATGAGGATATAGTTTCATCAAAAGGTTAGACCTTGAAATCAAGCTAAAACCAGTCCAAAAGTACCTTCTAGTTCTTGCCGAGATTTAAGTCGTCTGGCTTGTAGTGATCAGCTACAATCCTGTAAAGGTAAGACGGCGCGTGAGCTCCCCTAGTTTCTTATATTAGCAGGCACAGAATTTTTTCTGGATGACGTTTTACTTACAGATTTGTAATATAGAGATCCACAAGTTCTGGTGGCACGTAGTCATAAAGAGGATTATCTACTTCCAGCTCCTCGACCGAGATTCCGTCGGCGTATGGTACGATGCTACCGGGATCACCATATTCGATGAGTGACTCAAACTCGTATGGATATTCAGGGCTAAGTTTGTACACACCGCTTACCACTATTACCGGTGTTCTATGAACTTTTGCTGCCCTTGCAATCATTCTTGCACCGGCAGCTGCAATCAAACCTCCATTTGCAATGACCGCATGTGTTGCTAAAATGACCTTGTTGACACGAGACATTATAGCGAATATAGATGCATCGGTAATTAGGATAACAGTAATACCAGCCGCGGAAAGAGGGGTTCGAAAGTCTGTGGTGGCCAATTCTTCGTCATCATCGATACTATCATGAGATCTACCCATAACAACTGAGTGAGTGGCATTGTGTTCATTGGGATACGACTCTGTTACTATCACGGTGAATTTCCGCTTTTCAGCGGCCTTAAGTAGAAACTTTTGTACACTTAATGAAGAAGAGTGCGTGAGAATTACCTCATTTGAGTGTATGTGCTCCTGTGCGTAGGCTGCCACCTGGTCACTAACTTGATCAAGCTCGTCAATAATCTCCTCAATTCCACTGATAATTTCTGCCTTTAAGTCTCTGGTAGTCGATGCAATTCTTTTTGCCAAAGATGAAGCGTTAACGCTAGATTTTTGCGGAATATTTGTTCCGGGAGGTGTTGCGTTTGGCGAGGGCTGAGCAGACAGTAAATTGAACATTGATTGCTGCACAGCCACACCATTTGAAAGTGCATAAGGTGTATGTAACGTTGTTAAAAGCGATCTGGATAATTTGGCCGTTTCCCTGAATCGGATACTCTGGACATCATCGCTATTCGTTTCACTCAACTCTGCATCATCAATAGGACCATGACGTAAGTTATGCACATTTGAGTGCGCAATCTCAGAATACGAAGCTGCAAATTTGTTAGGCTTCCACTTGGGCGAACCAGTCAAGCTGTTCGATGTAGAATCTGAGCCGCATTCCAATGGATCTTGTTTTTCTTCATCCCTTATCATATCTAGAACACGACGAACAATGTTACCGACGGCAATTTCTCGTGGCTGAGCATCGACGAGTCTTTGGCCAATTTCTCTTATTCGTATCAAGAGCTTCCCAATATCTGACCATCGGAATTTTGCGACGGCTCGAAGTAATAGATGAGATGTTGCTATAGCACATGGCCTAGAATTGTATATTTGGCGTCGCTTTAGAAGTCTTGATAAAATTAGTGTATTGCAAAAGCCATGCCGTGCTGCTGACATACGAAATCAAGTTTTCAATAGATGATTCAAGAGTTGAGCTTTTAAGTGACCTGAGGAAGACCCTTAGATCGAGTGTGCGATCAGTGTTAGTTGTAGACATTTTGTGACATGAAATTGCTGTAGAATTTTGGTTTAATTAGATTGAATTATGTGTGCGGCGTTTAACTACTTTATTCGAAGCTTCCCCCGCGATGGTGCGGATATTCAATTATCCGATCAATCTCACTCCCAGAAACCTGATAACGCAATTCGATGCCAATACCTCCCGGGAATATCACAATCCGGGTAGTTAATTCTCTCTATGCATTCGGCGGCTATTAGAAAATCGTAGTGCTACTAATAAGATTGAGCATATCTATCGCTGTTTGTTTTAGTGTTCGTGTCAAAATAAATAAGAAGCTGCGCAAGAAACAGTACACCGCTGGTATTTCAATCATTTAAGGAAGACCAAATTTGGTAATTTTACATAGAAGAGATAAATCCTGAGATTCTAAGCAAGTCGAAGTATCAGGATCTTGCGATCTACGAAGGAGCTCAACATCGATCGAAAATCGAGAACATCCTCCATGGCTTTGATAGCACGATGAACTCTCTGAATCTTCTTTCAGGGCGAGCAGCGACTCCTAAAGCTCCTAGGTCACTGCGCAGAAGTTCATACGGAAATATAATTTCACCTGCAACCGTCACTGAGTCAAATGGAGACCCGAGGGAGGCGCTACTCAATGAAAAGTCGGCGGACCTCAATCTAGATATCAGCATATGTAATATCGATGGGTCCGTTAAAACCCCCTTAACTTCACGCACGCACAGCAACCCTGTTCATGGAGAACCTCGATGGCTGGCAGTCTTTAAACGAACTTCATTTGCGCTCGTAGAATATATTCAATGGATTCTGACCGCAATACCAACTCCATGTTCTTATCTAAAAACTATTCTCTATGACGAAAACGGTCAATTCGCCCCTCTTTCTCAAATTTGCAAACTTTGCACAGCTCTCTGCAGAACTCCAAGGCAAACATCTACTACTCAAGTACTCGGACTTTCTACTTATGGGGTAGACAGATCTTTACAACACGGTCAAAACTTTCAGAAAACCATAGCAAGAAAAGAAGAGATTACTTCTGCAGTTTCAAAAGCTCCATGCACCTACTCTACAGAGTTACCCGAGTCCGATTTAAATCGAAAAGGCCAACTTGAACCCCCTTCATGTTACAAGAAGCTCAATTCAATAAATTACAGCGATAATATTTCTCCTGCAAAATATTTGAATCATAACAGACATCATGACCAAAGTAATTTACGCTCAAGAAAACTTGGATCAACTGGATCTACTTCGCAAGAAACCCATCACTCTAGCTCAATAGAAGCTAGCGATACCCCCAATGTATTGCAAAAAACCTCTAAATCACCAAATTTATTACCCGTGACTAGATTCTCCTATTCTCCACCACCCCCGCGGCCCCTCTTACCCCGAAGTCTACCATCATACTCCCCATCAAATGGAAGGCTAGCACAAAAAACCTTAGTTTTGGACCTAGACGAAACTCTTATTCACAGTATGGCTAAAGGGGGAAGGATGAGTACCGGGCATATGGTAGAAGTAAAGCTCAGCACAATCATCGGGGCTAAATGTGGTGCAACACCAGGACCCCAGCATCCAATCCTGTACTGGGTAAATAAGAGACCACATTGTGATGAATTTCTGCGACTAGTAAGTATCAATACTGTGCGCAGGTATGCAGCTTAACCATAAATAGGTGTACAAGTGGTATAATCTTGTGATTTTCACAGCATCGGTACAAGAATACGCCGATCCTGTGATAGACTTATTGGAGCAAGAACGTAAGGTCTTCTCGAATAGGTATTATCGTCAGCACTGTATACTCAAACATGGAGCCTTCGTCAAGGATCTAAGCCTTGTCGAACCAGATCTTAGCAAGGTTATGATATTAGATAATAGCCCACTGAGCTATATGTTTCACCAAGGTACGATAAAAAGTTGTCAATTTCATCCTCTGTTTCTAAATTGTTTTAGATAATGCCATACCTATAGAAGGTTGGATAAATGACCCTACTGATAATAATCTCATGCACTTGTTGCCTCTCCTTGAAAGTTTACAACATGTGAAAGATGTGCGGGCTTTTCTTGCCCTTCGTGGTGGTGAGCGCGGAAGGAATACATAGAGGACTGGGAATGAAAATCTGAGATTGAGTTCTGTAAAAATTGTTTCTATCAATATTGTGGTGTATGTTCTCTTAGCGCAAAATTATATCGTAGCCGGTAAGCAATACTGTAAGAGCGCACTCTAAAATCCTGAGTAAAGTCCCGACTACGGCATCTTTCCCGTAAATTAGGCCTGCGAGCGCAATTAAAAACGTAAATTTTTAAATTTAATCACGCTACAACTACATCATTTTTGGTCTGCAAAGTGGCTGTTGAAAGTGGAGCTAACGAAAACTAAGTGATATTTAATGCCTAAATCAACAACTTCTTACTAATCAAAATACGCGGAAAAATGATAACCAATTAGAGATCTAAGCGGGTCTTTTACTATTAAGGATTGATAAAAGCCGTTTTTTTTAAATAATTTAATGTGTATTCAGCTATTTAGCTATGACACATGACACATGACCTGTACTATGTATACATGTAGGATGACTCTTTTGATGTTAGAGACATTCATACTCTGCATTTCATTTGTACATACAACTATGGGGTATGTTTGCTTACACAAACAGTCGATCATCCTCCGTAAGTACCCACCAAAGGGAATTTAAAACCTCTGATTATCCAAGCATGCCTTCATCATCCGTGCATACTGGCGTCACGAGAAATGTAGTTTAGTTTTGCCGGATCCAAACCAGCGGTCTTCTGTCTCGAGTGGGGTATGAGTCCTAGCTATCCAGACCTTACTTGGGGGACGGGCCAAGACGATGTACCACTGCACCATCCAGCCATAGCAGTGTTTATGGTGTCGCCTGCACTGTTGATGAAAGCCGTCTAAGGCTGTGAAATATTCAGTCGTTTGTATACGTTTTATCAAGGAGATAATGACCCATCACTCAAGGGGTTTTAGAACGTATTCATCCAAGCAACCACCAAAGTGAAACACCTATATGCACTTATATATGTGACGGACTTCTACTTTCGGCCTATACACGACAGCAATGCCATATTTAAATATTTACATTTTCTACGAAGAATCTGAGAGCTGGGACCTACGGCGCATTGTATTTTTTTTACATTAAAGTCCTAAGCTAAAGCTCTAGGTACACTATAGGTACAAGACTGGTGGAGCCGGCGGGGATCACTGCTCACAGGCCCAGCTCATTCGAACCGCGAGACCCGCTACAGAAAAATTAGAAGGTAAATTATAACTCAGAAGACACCACCTTCTCCGACTCCAAAATCGAGACTCTATCCTTCATCCCTGAATTCAAGTACATAAGAAATTTCCTCAGAGAAACGAAACTTCTCGCCTCGTTCCCTTTCGTGTCATGCGCTGTGGCAATGACTAGTTTATCTGATCCCTGCTGAGAGCAGTGGATGAGTGAGCAGGTTGTCTATCAAAACAGCCGGTTTCCTGCGCAAATTTTTTGAAGTTATCGTGGCAGTTGGGTCCGAGAAGCTTATTGATAAATTCAACGTGTGAAATTGACTTTCTGAGCCTACGCGTTTGTTGTGCGTGGTGACTACAGTGGATAAAGTGGGTTGGAGTAGTTTCCTTCCCACAAGAGCACTCCATAGGAGCGTATGGATTATTATAACGGCAATGATATACCCTAAAATTGCTGTGACCCGTTCGTGCTGCGATTAGTGCCCGGAGGAGGTGCCTAGAGAGAGACAGTTCGGGTGGTTTACGTCTCCGCACCTGTAGGTTGAGTTGGCAGTATTTAGGCGGACAGGCCTCTTCCCACCAATTGTCTAGCAATCTCTGCCGTCTGCAATTTATGAGGCTTCGAAGATGTGCCAGAGTACTGGATCCTTGTTGCGTATCCGGGCTAGGCAATTCTCGAAGTTCTGCATGGGCCATGGAGTCTGCCTCTTCATTTCCTTGGATTCCTGCATGCCCTGAAACCCACTTCACTGATATTTTTGCCTTATTGGATGACGCACGGAATTTGCGTACATCTTCAAGGCTAGTTGAGGACAAGCACGTCGTTAGTGCGCTTACAGCCTGCTGGCTCTCTATAAATACATGGATTTGCTGCGACCCTCCTACTTTCCTGGACTTTTCGTTTTCCAAGAACTCCAGTGCAGCCTCCAGAGCCTTTCTTGCTCCTATTATCTCTGCATCCAGCACCTCTCCCCCGTACTTGATGCTACTTCCTTTGCCAATGAGTTTCCCATTCTTCTTCAGAACGTAACCCCAGACGGAGCATCCGTGTCCTTCCGATGAGCCATCTGAGTATGCGCAAATTTCCGTTCCTGGCACGTTATTAATCCATCTAACGCAATCTTGGCGTTCCATTGGCTTTGAGCCTGATTTCCTAGGGTAAACCACCGGCATCAGACTTTCATGGGCTTCTGCTTCTGGGAGCTCTCGATAGGCACGCTGTAACCGTGACATCTGAATCTCTGGTCTGGCTGAGGACTTGGCGGTCTTTTTGTATTTCCGAGTGCCGACATTCGGGCACACGGAAGCGCGAATTCTTAACGGGTATCGGTCATCAAGGGTCTCAAGCCTTGCCGAAAGTCGGAGTCGATATCCCTCTAGTATGACCTTTGCCGGCAGGGTTCCTCCTCTATGAAGGAGAACATTTGGTGTTGTCCTCATAACTAGAAGTGCAGCCAGCAATCCCATCAGGTTAGCTCTGTCAATCATGCTGCAGAGGTTGGAGGTTGAGGATGTAACTATTCCTCGTAGAGTTGGGCGTTTGGACCCTGGCCACCAGTCATTAGATCCGAAAGTTGCAAGCGAGACAACGCACATGTCTACTGCGCTGGCTAACAGTCCGGGGGATGCTACCCAAAAGGCAGAGTTGAAACGGTGCATGTGCTGGGCATCTTTTACCGCTTTACCGCACCATGTAGTTACATGGTGTTTGAAATTGAGTCGTGGATCCAGATACACGCCTAACCAGCGAATGTTTTCCGCAGGCTCGATAAGGGTTCCGTTTACATAAACACCAACTGCTTCCTCTCGGCGTCGTCCAGGAAAATGAATAACTTCAGATTTTTCCGTGTCAAAGTCGACGGCATTATTCCGCGCCCATTCGAGAAGGTGATGTGTCTCTCCTTGTACAGCAGCGGCAGACTCTGTAATTGTGCGTCCAAACCCTAGAATACCGATGTCGTTGGCGTAGCTAAACCTGAATCCCGGGGTACCACTTTTCATTGGCTCCGCCATATACAGAAGGAATAGGTAAGGCAATATTGGTGATCCCTGGGGTACTCCACAGACTAGCTCTCTCTGGGTGGTGACTCCTCCGGAATAACGCATTTGTACCTCCCGATATCTGAGGAATGAAGTCGTCCATCGGAGGATTGAGTCTGGCCATCCCTGAGCTTGCATGCGCCTAACCAAGCGATTATGGAGCACTAAATCGAACGCTCCTTGGACGTCTAAAGTTACGAATGTTGAGGCTTATCCCTGAGAGTGTGCTTCTTAGACGTCATGGACTACGCAGGAGACCAGGTCCGTTGCAGATCGCTTTGGGAGCGAACCGAATTGTTAATGGCCAACCACATCACAGGTAATTGCGAGGTGCGCCATTCGCTTGGCAAGAATTCTTTCTAACCCTTTGCCTATACACAAGAGGAGGGCTATAGGTCTCCAGCCTTTAATCGTGGTTGGGTCCCTACTTTGCTTTTCCAGTAGTACCACCTCGCCAGCTTGAAGCAGGATGGATGAGTGCCCAGTCGTTTACAGGCCCTAAAGAGCTGCGAAATACACTGTCCGATCGTCTTCTAGCAAGCCTCGAGGAGCCCAACCGTAACTCCGTCTGCCCCTGGTGCTGTCTTCCCACAGCCGATTATGCAAGTTCGCACTTCCTCATCTAAGATTTCACCTTCCCAAGGTATTCCATTATCGCTTGGAGTATTACATGGCGGAAGGTCGTCCGATTGTTGGTGGCGTGCAAGAAGGGCGTCTCGGAGAATGGTAGCTCGTTCCAACGGGTCCGTGATGAGCTTTCCATTGTGATTGAGTGGCGGAGGGGCTTTGGCCTGTCTATGGTTTGCCGAACGCATCAGCTTGAAGATATCGGACGGTGATGTTATTGCTTCCACTTGGCTTGTCTGGAATTCTTTCTTGGCTGCTGCGATGGTGGCACGGAGCTTCTTCGCGCAAATGGCCCACTCTGTCAGTGACGTTGTGGCTCGGTATTCGGTGTGTGCGGATTTGCACTTGGTTACTCTGATCTTTGATGGTACTGGGTCCCTGGTGACGATTGCTGCAGGTACGATTCCGCGGATCGGAAGATGGTCGCTGGTCATGCGCTCATCAGGATCGACCCAGGCCCGGGTTCCAGAAATATTGGTCCAGGCAAGGTCCAAGGTATTGCCAGCTCTGTGAGTTGGCTCTCCAATGATGAGTCAAGAGAGGTAGAAGTTTTCCGCCCACTTCTCTATCTCATCACCTTGTCCATATGGCTTAGTTGCACCTGGTTGCCAGGCCGCATGTACCGAGTTGAAGTCCCCAGCCGCGATAAACCTCGGGGACGGATTCCAGTTTACGAGTGGTCGGATAGCAGTAGAGTCGTTAGGGGCTTTATACACGTTGAGGAACGTGATTTCATTGACCTTTACCTAGCAGTAATCACCAGTCAGTGTGGGACGAGGAAATAACTGCTCCGCTGACATCACATTCTTGTTCTTTCGGGTGTATGTCACAGCCCTCGGTCTGGCATCCACACCTCCGTACGGTGTATGACAGATATAACCTGAGTGTGATATGGTTTCTTTTGATCTTAGGTTTCATCGCGGCTCTTGAATTAGCACAACATCCACGCCTAGCTTGTAAGCTCGAGATAGCGCAATGTTGTGGGTTGGGCCTCCCCTGCCTACATTGATTGACATTAACTTAGTGTAGGAGGGGGGCTGGAAGAGGCCCGTAGGGCGCCCTTCACAAAGCTTCTTCAGGGTTCAAGGCCCCAAAGCCTGAACCCTCAGCCATTGCTGTGTCTGTCGAAAGGTTATCCTTAACAGCAGCAGGAGAAGTTGGTCTTGTCAATCTGGCGGCAGCTGTAGCAGCCTCAGCGACCTTGGTGGCAGCTTTTGCTCGAGCGACGGCCTGGTACTCGCATTGGCCAGGTTGGCGAATCATCACAAGTTGCTCCTTGGTAGCTGGACCAGACCTGTTGGGACGCGCCAGGCAGTCTCGACTGCCAGATTGATGGGGGCCTCCGCAGTCTCGACATTTAGCGGCTGCTTTACACTCGAATGCTGAGTTCATGGTGGATCCGCAGTTCCAGCAGGCTGGCGCGCGAGAACACCCACGGGTGGCGTGGAAACCGAGACATCGCCTACATTGCTGTATGGGAGGGTGGTTTTGTTGGATAGTTGCAATTCCTGAGTCGTCGAAGAGTCGGAAGCCAGGCTTTAGGCTAGCATTCTTGGGAAACAAGGCCGCCCAGGATCCGTAGGGAGCCCCAGGCTTAGTTTTTCTGTGGATCCTTACTCGATCTGGAGTGCAGTTAGTGACTTGGAAGATTTCGGCGGCCACCATTTCGGCAGTGACTTCGATTCGTCCTTCTAAGCCGAAAGCGGCGACTGGAGCTGTAGTAATCCGGAGGGAAACCAGATCACTTGGTGGTTCTAGTTTTGCCTCCACTTGTATGAAGGTGCTTGAGGCCTCCAGCAGACGGGTTTTTGCATCCGGGCTTTTGGCACGGATGGCAAAGCCCGTGGGAACGCGTTGCATCTGGTCGATATCAGAGGGGTGCAATGCGTTTGTTAAGCCACGGCTTCGCGAATGCCAGCCAGATAGAGCTGTCTCCACTCGTGGTTTGCATCCAGACGCAGGAAGAGTCGGTCATCTTTCGATGCTGTTGTTGCTGCTGCCGGCTTCTTCTCTGGTTTCCTGTCAAATGGGGCAGCCGCGCCCGAGGTGATGTTTGCAGGAGCCTGTGCGCCTGACTTTTAGTGTCCTGCTCTGGTGACAGTGGCCCAGGTGCTTCTGAGCGAGAGAGGTGCAGTAGCCTTTGAAATATTTCGAGAAATGGCTACTGAGATGA
Source organism: Blumeria hordei DH14 (assembly GCA_900239735.1). NCBI lineage: Eukaryota > Fungi > Ascomycota > Leotiomycetes > Helotiales > Erysiphaceae > Blumeria > Blumeria hordei. Next base: position 1,029,219 of record OENG01000009.1, on the reverse strand, counting down.
CGGTCGCGGGGGAGTTCCGACGCTTGGTCGTTGGGTAGGACTGGCGGAGCGGTGCTCGGCCCGGCCGCCACGAATTATGCGATTGCTGCTCTTGAGTAGACTTTGATGGAGTCTACAAAATTTTTATCTTCATCGGTTGAGAGCGGTAAAAGGGCTACCTCGACACTGCTAATAGCTGTTGAGCAGATTATGAATTGCGCGGCTTTCGCCTTGCCTTGCCCTGCGCTCCTCCGCTCCGATCGCTGCAAGCAATTCTGGAGGGTATGTATTTTTTCTGCCTGCTGCTTCTAGTGCTGAAGGCTGTGGGGCTAGTGGAGGGTTTTCGACTCCTGCTGCCTTAGTAGATGATGGATCAGCCCTTTTCGCGGGCCTTCCTTCTGCAGGTCGCGGTAGTGCTGGAACTATGGTGCGCTTCTCGGGTGCGACGACGATTTTTCTGTGGGATTCGGCGGGCTCTGAGACTTGGTCAGCGTCCACTGGGCTGGAGGATGCCCAAAATTGAATCAGCGAGAGTTTTCAACTTCTCGACTTCTGCGTCCACCATGTCTACCTCGGGGACATCGTTCTCCTTCGCTTGGAGCGCAGTGGCGATGGCGTTCATGTTCTGGATATTGGACTCGAGTCCTTATGTAGTCAGCATATTTCTCGCGCGTTTTTGAATGGCTGGAGTCCATTGGTAGGTTTTGTTGACGCGATCTTTGGCAGTGCCGCTGATTGCGTTTTTGTGCGATTTACGCGTCGGAGGCATTTTTAAATGCCGCCGATGGCAAACAACTGCAATTCGATTCGATAATAGACGGGTGAAATGGATAAAAAGGTGGAAATGGGCAATATGTGGGTTCTCGAATTGGTTGTTTGTTTGTATTACGTTAGGTCCTAAGCTATGCTTTATATCTCCTAGGAGTCAAGTACCGGTGTACACGGACGAGGTCACGCGTCCCATTTTTCATCTGTGAAATCATATGTACTCTCAATGTAAGATTTATTGTGTTTAGCTCGATTATTGCTGGTGACTTGGTTATTTGAACGAACCACACTAGGTCTAGATCTCAGAACGTTAAATCTTTGGGTGAGATCTGGTTGGCAATATTGGATACCTCTTTTTTTAAATTCATTTTGAGTCCTAAGATTTCTTGGCATCTCACGATAGTGATGACAGGTGTTAGCCCAATGACCTTTTTTACCACAACGATTACACAAGTTGTTGTTGGCAGGAAAAACTTGATTGGTCATGCCCTGAGAAAATGTGCTATCAGCCTTTGGGGAAACATGTGCGTCTGTCAAAGGCTGCTCGATTATTATGTTTAATGAAGGCGTTGAACCGAAACTGAAAGTCTGTTCTTCTTTTGACCAGTTGCAGATCCTTTCAGTGACTCGCACTACCTTTTCAATCCTCTAGTAGTTTAACAAATTGTTCATGCTAGGCTTCACCAGTGCCGGGGAACAGGTTCTCGAAAGACATAGTGGTCTAAAGAAATGAAGGTCTACATGAGGATATACCGAGCACAAGGGTCTATTGAAGTCGACGGAAGTGCGGCATTGGAAAGACGTAGGGTCATGGACAAAGTACACCAGAATCATGACTCAAGATAAGTAAACAATCGACTAGATGAAGAGGCTTTCAACGCAGTAGACCAAACATGACAGTAGAAGGTCGTCAGAGGATTTACATCCATGCCTCTCATGTCAAACTGGATCCAGAAGACGATAATATCCATGAGCCCAGAGGACCGAATGCATATATACGTTCATTAGTTGATATCAGAATTCGGCATGGATCATTTCCTATTCCACATCAGGGTAGAATTTATTGAGGTGATTCGTCTTTTTTTTTTTGCATCGGATTATTATTGCGCATGCAGCTATCTAGCTATGACACAATATCAGAGGGAATGTACAGAAAAGATGACTCAATATAAAGGAAGAGCACTCATGCCTTGGATTTTATTTTCAAGTACCATTGCGAAGTTATTGTGGCTTTTTCTTCACCCCAAGTCAACCCTCATCCGTGAATACCCACCCAGGGGAACGTCAAAAACCCTGGGTTATCCAGGCATGCCTTCATCATCCACTGAATTTTTACGAGGTGATTCGTCATTTGCGTTGAAAAACGCCTACAGCGCATATTTCAAGGGCCAGAGTGGATGAACAACTCCGCCTTGAATCTCGAGCAGCGCATCTGCGGCCTTTGCTCTGCATCTCCTTAAGCGTGATGTAAACCATCAATTCCAGTCGCTTTTCCCTAATTTCAAACTCCTCACTCCCAATATTGTCGCTTGTAGCGGGAGTCTTGGGAAATTGTTCCAGTTTACTTCCTGCCGCTCTTGATCGCTTTCGAATCCTAGATGAAAGGGAATATCCCAGGCCCAAGTCCAGAAGAGAAACTGTCGATTACCGCTGCTTTTCTCCCTCTCCGCTTTCAAAGATAGGTGATACCGATGTTGAAAATCCCATTCAACTCTCCCCCTGGCTCGAGCTTCAACAACCTTGGAATATATGGTGTTTCCCAAGGGTCAGATTCTCTAGCCAGATTTCGAGGTGTCAAGAAAGAAGGAATGACTAATAGCGAGCGAATGGAATGACCCCAGAACAGTTATCGCAGGGGTCTGGTCCAGGCCACTTATAGTCTCTCATGGGTAGAAAAGGTTTAAGGATCGAAATGACTGGGGTGTGTCCCCTGTAACTATGGATCTAATTGGTTTAGTCTTCATGCAGGCCCATGTCTAATTCGTCCACTAGTAATACGAGCAAGGGTACTATCCAATGATCTTCCGTCAAAGTCTAAATTAATGGAGATATTTTTAACCTTAAAACAAAGGTATGTGAGTCTTTATTAAAAAATTGAGGAATCAATTGATATTATCAGGAAATTCACATCTATTTCAAACATAATTGCACTGTATTACAACAGATCATCGAGGCTCTCAGTACGGCTCGCAACAAAATGAAAGTATATTACATGTTTTGTAATAGTCTGCTCCATCCTAATACTTTGTGTACCATCTATTTGCCTTATTCACTCCTACACATCTTTTTTGCATGCTACCGCCTCGTGAAGATAGCTCCTCGGAGGGATAGAGTCCCATGCGCCCTCTAGCAATATTCTTTACGTGGCAGAGCGCACAACCCAGACGCCATTCATCTCAAGGCTATTTACCCGAATATAGGTTTGTAAGATGTGCCACAATGACTCGATGGGGTTCAGGTCCAGAGAGCAAGGTGACCATCTCATCGGCGTTATTCCAACCTCATACAGCGCCTCAGTCGTTGAGTATGCTTTGTGGTATGATGCATTGTCGTGTATGTGTAAATTTCTGCATTTTCCAAGAGGGATTGATTCGAAAGAGGTTAAATCCTTCCAACCAAGGATGAGGCCCTCATTGATCCCCAATCCTTCTATCAGGCTAGAAATGGGCTTTTATATGATCCACAAAATGATCACCAAAACATCCAACTGTTCCCATGATCATGACGAGCCCTATCAAAGTCATCGTGAGGCTGAGCTCCTGTTACAGGCTTACCGCCTTGTATGGTTGGAATCGGACAACTCCAATTCTATTTCTAATGATTGTTCACGTGTCATTATTTGGTAGCCAAGTTCGGGTGGGTTACGTAAGGCTCAGCATATCCTTAATCGCGTAGCTCATATAGTCCTTTCGTTTTACAGAATATAAACTCCATTTTGGAATCACTTGTAGGAACAGCTAGCGTGACCAGTCCGTTTACAGCCCCACTGTTAATACAAGGAAGATTTTGATAGGATTTATACGTACTTTTCTTGTGAGACGAGGTTTTATATGAGAATCACCCGATACCCAGGCTTCTTCAGTCCATAGTGTTCAACTCCATTGTTCCTCGCTCCATTCATGTCTGCTTCTTAACCGCACTTATCGGAGGCTTCTTCCGAGAAATGCATCTGCTGTAGCCTCTTTTTTAAGGGCATTAGAAATTAACTGCTCACTGCACCCCCAGTCGCTGAAGGGTCCCATCACTAATTCCATTTAGCACATCTGATGAGTTTCAAGAGGTTCCCGGACGAATGCCTAAAGCTCATCAACTTGTTCCGCGCTCAATTTTGGCGAGCCTCCTCTGCGAGGTGTATTATTCTCATCCTCTCAAGCACACGCACGTCGTACTTGCCTTGTTATAAAGCCAAGTCTTCTTAAAGTTCTTATTTCAATACATTGATGGCGAGTAAGCTGCTTGCGGACTTTAGGTTCAGAAACAGAATTTTCTAGAGACATCTTTTGCTAAATTAGAGGATGAATTGATAGTGATGTTAAGAAGTAAGGGCTTTTTTGGTTAAGCAGTCAAAGGTGTCGTTGAAAATTGATTTCTTTTATTATTATCATTTCATTTTATTGTCCTGTCTGAGCCTATGACTATAAAGGACATGCAGGTCCTCTCTGCCCACGGGCCAAGGATACCTATACCTGTTACGGTTTTACCGTTATTTGAGCTTAGGCGGATGCCTAAGCCTAATATTGAGAATTCTTATGATGAGGCTGTATGGGGGGAGATGAAGCTGAACGAAACGGCACTACTAGTCAGGAGGCGGAAACGTTATTACAACTTAGTGACACCTGAAAATACGTGGCTGGGTAATAAGTATTATGCCTAAGGACAAGTCACTAGTCTGTAGATTCACGAGGAGGATTAACGCCTATAAATACCTGTTAGTAGTAGCTAGAGTTATCTTTTCTCCTCATATAGTTTATTAAATCGATTTATTCATTACCAACTCGGTTTCCGTCACAATATAAACTATATCATTCAAATCTTTTGCCCGTCATTAAGTACATCGCAGTCGTAGATAACTGTGACTTAGGGCATCTTTAATTATTGGTTTTAAGGCATAGGGATTCTAAGAATCAACAATGGGTTCAGAAATGAATAATCTTACTATCGGAATGGACTTCGTGGCAACTGGTTTATCGAATCAGAAATCTATGCCACATGGAGTAATACAATCGGAAGTGGAGCGACTGGTCGAAGAAATGAGATTAAGGGGAATAGAACACAGAAGATACCTTGGGATTTTACAATCTCAGATGAACGAAATGATGAAAACGATGCAGGAACGATCGGAGAATGAGAAAAAAACTCACCTGCAACCGTCAAGAACTAATGTGGGCGGCCAATCAGAACGCAGAGAATGCTTCATTGAAGAGGAACCACTTAAATGGCCAGAAGCATACGACCACAAGGATAGAACTAAGTGGGCAATTACACATGGAATACTTCGGTACATATACAGGCGTGATGTGGAGGAGCGATGTTTTCTTCAACCATCTGATTTTTTGATGCAACTATTTAGTCATGCAGTAACTGGAACTGCGAAAGATATGATCACAGGTCAGTTCCAAAATATGCTTGCAAATGGCATGGAATGGGATGCGCTAGGGCTGTTACGGGCTATGGATGATACCTACCGCGACAGAAACGAGGAACAATTGGCGGCCGCACTATTTCATGCATGTCGACAATTTCGGGACGAGAAACTATCGTCATATCTACCGCGCTTCCAACAGTTACTCTCGCGAAGTCCCAGTTCGAAAGGGAATGAGAAATGCAAGATTTACAAGTTACGAAACTAGCTGAATAAAACGACTAGAAATTACATGATTGGTAGTTTGCGACCTAGAACACTCCGAGAATTAATTGATTACCTGTCGATCCTGGGTTCTGAAATTGACGAGGTTGGTGTGGAAATTACAAGGGAGTACTTGCTAGGTCAGACAGGGCACTTCGACGATGGAACACAAGGCATTGCTGGGGGCAAATTACTGGGGGAAATCTCACAAGAAATTATGCACAACCCTTCAGCCAAAGCCAGCTCATACAGTAAGACAAGGAAGATTAGTCTGAATAAAGTCCGTGCGAAGTGGGTATCACTGGTTGAGTTGAACGAGCGAAAAATAGACGGATCATGCTTGCGATGTGGGAAGAAAGGACACATTATAGCTGATTGTCGACTGCTTCCAGCCAAGCGTCCTGATACACCTGTCCAAGCAGCAACTTTTGTCAGAAAAATTTCAGATACAGTTAAGGCCAAAGATGCGAAGAGCGTGGTAGAAAAAAGATTAGATCTAGAATCAAATCGTCCTCAGTTGCAAGCAAATGGAGCGATGGAATTGATTATCAGCTCAAAATCAATTGGAGATAAAGAAGCTGAGGGCGCTATGGACGGATCTTCTTTCATTATAGACACCGTGATCAACGGAATTTATTCAGTACCCACTTTGATCGACAATGGATGCGAATGTCTAGCCGCTGTTAGTAATTCATTAGTACAAAGGGCTAACCTGCCTCGGATAAAAATAAATCCACGCAAGCTCACAGAGGCAACAAAAAATCAGCACCATAAAGATTTTATCACGGAGATGGTTAGAATGGAGTTAGACATTGACGGATACCAACGAAGATTGTATGCGTATGTTATACCAATGTTGTCTCATGATCTCATATTGGGAAAACCATGGATGGAGCGTGAAGACGTTATCTATAATGCAAGGGAACGTTTCATGGACATTAGAGAAGCTATTGTAAACGATCAACCAATGAGAGTATGGGAAAAGGGCCAACAGGCAATGATGGATTCATCTTATCGAACGACAAATATTAAAAGTTTGTCGGCAGGGGTATTCCTTGCAACTGTTAGGAAGGCCAGGAAGTCAAGCGCTGGCAAAACCCAGCTATTCTCTGTAACACTGGCAGACATTCAGAAAGCGCTTGCGCCAACAAAGAAGTCACCAACAAATTTGGACAGACTCCCAAACTATTGTAAACAATTTGCAGACCTATTTCGGAAAGAACTAACGGACAAACTGCCACCTCATCGGCAAGGATGCGATCACGAGATTAGGCTCGAGTCTGACAAAAGCATACCATGGGGACCCCTGTATGGAATGTCAAGGGATGAGTTACTGGTGCTAAGGAAGACACTGACGGACCTTCTTGACAAAAACTACATTCGTGCAAGTAGTTCACCAGCAGGGGCACCAGTATTATTCGTTCGGAAACCAGGCGGAGGTCTACGATTTTGTGTAGATTATCGCGCCTTAAATGCTATTTCGAAGGCTGATCGATATCCTCTGCCTCTGATTAAAGAGACAATGTCTAAACTAAGTAGAGCCAAGTGGTTTACCAAGTTGGATGTACGATCCGCGTTTCATAAATTGCGCATCAAGGAAGGTGATGAATGGAAAACTGCGTTTAGAACACGATTTGGGTTATTTGAGTGGCTTGTTATGCCATTTGGGTTGAATGGGGCACCAGCTAGTTTTCAGAGATACATTAACGAAGCCTTACGTGAATACCTCGATGATTTCTGTTCGGCTTATGTGGATGACGTTCTCATCTTCACCAACGGAGACGAAGAGCAACATCAAAGACACGTAAAGCTGGTACTTGAAAAGCTTCAGAAAGCCGGTCTGGGATTAGATATTGATAAGTGTGAGTTTAGTGTCAAAGAGACAAAATACTTGGGTTTTATAATATCTTCAGAAAGTGGGAACTCCTCGGTCAAGATGGATCCAGCAAAGGTTCGGGCAATATCAGAATGGCAAGCACCCACAACAACAAAGGGACTGAGAGGTTTTTTGGGGTTTGCAAACTTCTACCGTGGCTTTATCAAAGGATTTTCAAAAATTTGCGCACCTTTAACATCTCTAACAGGCAAGGGTACACCTTGGAAGTGGGGCTCTGAACAAAATGATGCTTTTGAATTGCTAAAAGAAAAGTTTGTAGCTGAGCCCGCTCTAGCCCAATGGGATCCCGATCGAGAAACAATGTTGGAGGCAGATTGCTCTGGTTTTGCGCTTGGTGGTTGTTTGCTGCAGAAACAGGAAAACACCACATGGAAACCAGTAGCATACTACTCTAGGAAGTTAACTGGAGCCGAAATGAATTATGAAATTCATGACAAAGAACTTCTAGCTATTGTAGCGAGTATGAAGGAATGGGACGCAGAATTGAGAGGTTTAGCACAGGCTTTCACTATCCTAAGTGACCACATGAATTTGAAATATTTTTTAACTACAAGACAGTTGACAGAACGGCAAACTCGATGGGCTGAATTCTTATCCAGATTTAGATATACTCTGGTGTATAGGAAAGGTGCAGAGAATGAACGTCCAGATGCACTTTCAAGGAGGGATCAAGATAGACCTAAGGAAGGTGATCCTCGACTCTTGAGTCGCGAGCGCCAGGTCTTAACGCCTATCCATGCGTCAAAGTTGTGTGTCGGCAATATTAATCTAGCGGAAGGTCATGAAATATTTGTCAACGAAGATTTACAGGAGCTTTGGGACCAAGCAATAAAAAACGATGAAAGATATATCCAAGTCGCTAAGGCGGTACAAAGCGGAGAGCGTGTATGGCCTAAGGATATCAAGTTGCAAATAGAAGGTTCAAATGAGCCTACTCCGATTAAAGCAACAATTGCCGCTTGCGAATTTGACAATGATATTGGGGTAGTTCGTTACCAAGGTCGGATATGGGTGCCTCTTTATGAGCCTCTTACAACGGCGATTATACAGAACGTTCATGACTCAGCCGTCGCTGGCCATCCTGGAAGAGATGCGACGCTTGCCCAAGTCGCTAGAGAATACTTTTGGCCAGGAATAAGCAAGTCAGTCAAACGGTTTTGTAAAAATTGTCACGTGTGCGGAAGGTCATCAATCTGGCGACACCAGAAACAGGGACTTCTAAAACCGTTACCGGTACCTGATAGATTCCATCAAGAGCTTTCCATTGACTTTATGGTAGAACTCCCTAAATCAAATGGTGCAACAAATATCATGGTGATCACTGATAGACTGTTGAAATCAGTGACACTGGAGGCTATGGATAAAATGGATGCAGAAACTTGTGCTAAACGATTTATAGAATGTCATTGGCGTTATCATGGATTCCCAAAAGCATTAACTAGCGATAGAGGGTCAAATTGGACGAGTAAATTCTGGAAACGACTGTGCGAGTTAGTTGGAATTGAACAGAGACTGAGCACAGCCTACCACCCTCAAACCGATGGAGCAACGGAAAGAATGAACCAGGAAGTTCAAACATACCTGCGAGCATATATTTCCTACACCCAACACGATTGGTCTGATTCACTTGCTGCTGCTCAAATTGCGATAAATAATCGAGATGTTGTTTCCTTAGGCGGCATAAGTCCATTTTTTGCGACACACGGATATCACGTGAACCCTATTCAATTTGTTACTGATCAGTCAATCATTCCAGCATCTACAGGAAAAGAAAGGGCTGAACAATTTGTCGAAAGGTTAGAAAAGGTCACCATTTTTATGCAATCTGCCATGGCAGCCATTCAGGAACGATATAAAGATTTGACAGATAAAAAGAGACAGCCAGCACCAAGGTACGAAGTCGGTGATAAGGTTTGGCTGCTATTACGGAATATTAGATTGGAAGATCAACCTTCAAAAAAGTTAGGCTGGCAGCATGCAAAATATACTGTCACAAAAATAATTTCGCCTGAGGTTGTGCAACTGAATACACCGGGGAAAGTTCATAATAAATTTCATGTGGATTTGCTCATACCGGCGGAAGAAAATCCGTTGCCATCACAAATACTAGAAGATGAAAACCCAGGTCCAATAATTGATGTTGATGGCGAAGAAGAATATCAGATTGACGAAGTCCTTAGATGTAGAACAAAAAATGGTGAGCGACAAGCTTTAGTAAAGTGGACTGGAATGGCACAGCCAGAGTGGACATCGCTCATAAATTTGCAAGATGCCACAGCTCTCGACGATTGGGAGAAAAAGTGGGGTTCTGCAGAGAAAAATAATGGGCCAGCATTGAGGAAAGAAAAGAGGAGAGGGTAAATGGGGGGTAATGTTACGGTTTTACCGTTATTTGAGCTTAGGCGGATGCCTAAGCCTAATATTGAGAATTCTTATGATGAGGCTGTATGGGGGGAGATGAAGCTGAACGAAACGGCACTACTAGTCAGGAGGCGGAAACGTTATTACAACTTAGTGACACCTGAAAATACGTGGCTGGGTAATAAGTATTATGCCTAAGGACAAGTCACTAGTCTGTAGATTCACGAGGAGGATTAACGCCTATAAATACCTGTTAGTAGTAGCTAGAGTTATCTTTTCTCCTCATATAGTTTATTAAATCGATTTATTCATTACCAACTCGGTTTCCGTCACATACCAGTAGTATATCCCCTCCTATGCCTCCCATACAGCTCCCCTCAAATAATACCATCCCTCACAAGCCCTCATTCGATCATACACTTAGAGGAGCCCTTTGCCCTTCATTATTTGCCCTCTTCAGCCAAAAAAACGATGGCCATTTGCGGGTGTATGTCAGCCGGAAAAAATTTCAAAAACCACTGGGTGCGGAGCTCTCCTAATACCGACATTGGGACTAAATCCGAAGACATAGTGACCCTTCTGAAGCGTTCGAAGAGGCCAGCCAACTAGGTGCTGCAGACTTGTGGGTATTTCGGCAAATTGATTCACTGCCCTCATAATATCTTTCAATCTCTTTGCCGAAAGTCGTGCTGAAATGCCAGAAAAGTCCTCCTGGCTAATTATTCGAAATCTTGGTCTTGGCGCCCACAAACGTTTTGAGTTTGAAAACCGCTCGAAAAGATCGGTCCCAGCATGGTCTTCAGAGACCTGTTCAGCCTCAAGTTGTTTGTCCCATTATAGCAATAGTCTCCCATAAGCCAGGACCTAGGCTTTGTATTTTTCGACTTGATTTCCTCCTTGCGGGTATAAATAGCGTCATAAATATGGAGTAAAAGATGGCTGGAAATTAATACCGCAATCGCCTGTTTGCAATTGGAGCAACTTCTTTATTGGTCGTTGAGGTGGGATGATGCGTGGTTAGATAGAGGTTGAGAACCCAGATGAGAATGGTAAGAGAGGCATTGTCGAGAAGTTATTAAATGGATATATGCTTGAGGTTGCATTCGACTTCGATTCGGATGCGATTCTTCTTGGCTATCCCGGATATGCAGAGCATACTGAGCGATTATACCGGCACCACTGGAAGGTGAAGAATTCGTTTTTGCCGGCAAATACAATTCTTTAACCGGGGGACCATTCTCAACACCTGTCATCGGTGTCCCCTACGGACCTCCAGCTCTCACTGTAGAGTTTGCAGAGTCGAGATTAAGTAACAAAGTTTTCAATTCAATGAGGATTCCTAATCGCTTTCGCGGTCTGTATTGTCTTCATCCATAAGCACATCCCCCTATCACCATTATCATGAAGCTGACCACGATCAGGTCAGATGGTAGGGTTGGAGCCCTACTCATCACCAACCCTTGGTCATGGAGGAAAAGCTATCTGATGAGTTTCCGGAGCGTACCCAGCACCCGATACGGAGTTGATGGATTGGATCAAGTCGGTCTCTAATGTCACAAAGAAGGAAGATATAGATGAATTTGCACACCTCATGTAGTCCCGGTGTCTAGGCCTCGCCTGGCTGGGGCTACAGGTTTTTTGAGACCTTTTCCCGCGCATGCAATTTGCATTGCTACCATTTTATTATTTTGGGTAGAAGGTTCCGTGGAAAAGGTGGCTGAATTCCATGGGTAAATACTGAGCTGAATGGCTATTCATCAAGGGCAATATATCAATAATCTTTCAAGAAATATGAGAAGCAAGGAGCACTGTACAAGGTGTGGCCTGGATCAGAGAGGAGCCTAATGTGCTAGATAGTCTATGAATCAAGTAGCACAATATACACAATCACACAATTCTTTAAGCGATCGCTTGAAATAGACTTCACTTCATGGCGAACGTGGTAACGAGGATAGACATTCTAACCTACTACGAGCTGGCCTAACTGCGCCTGCAGGGAGAATCCCACAAACAGCCCAGTTTAAAGTTATGTCCTTTCGATTCTAGAGGATCTGTACTGGTGGGCTAAATTGGTTGACATGATTAGATTAGATTAGATTTTAGTCCTAACCGAGTCAATATTGGTTCACTTGAGTCGATACAATTTTGAATGAGCGATAATAATTCTGGACCCACATGCCCGGCACTTGTGCCGACGACGCATGTCCGGTCCACTTTTCTCCAATCTGCTGCCGAGGTCACCCTGGGCTGGTATATCACGAAATATGCCAGCTCAACAACTTCATCTAATCCTTCCAACTTCCAAGTCCGCTAATATACGTTCTATGTTCTACAACTTGGACATGTATTCCCCGACCCCTCTCAAACATATTTCTCGTCCCTTACGCCGTCTAAATTTCTTTCCCAACGCAAACAGCTACTCACTCTGCCAAACACAAAGTCCTTCGCAAGACGAGAACTCTCGCCTCTCGTAGCAAGGCCCTATCCACCTACAATCAAGATGAAGCCTCTCCGCCTGACTGTAATCACGGCTATTCTCAGTTTATCCACATCATTATATGCAGCTCAAGATGGTGACAAGGGCTACGAAATGTATAATTGTAAAGACATATATTTTTACTCGACAAGTGTTTATGCTTCCGCCAAAAGAGTCCATGACTTGAATGGGCAGACAGTTGATGGCTACCCAACATCATATATTTCTAGAGGCTTTTCTGGCACTGGCCCGCATAAAATGATTCCCATGACACCTGGGATTGAAGTTTACATGGGCGGTAAGTGGTTATATCCCCAAAAGCTTTTGTCTCCAATTAAAGCCTAATCAAGGTCAAACATGTGGATATTTCTTAATTGTGGATAGTCAAGGCAATCCACGCGGTATGATATATAGGGATGGCCAAAAATACGAAAATTGTGAGGCCTATCAAGATGAGTCCTAATCACTAAGAAATAGATGCTCTATTTAGTTTATGGTGTAATATGAGCCGTGTGTTTACTTTGGTTTTAGCGCTGATCTGATGCACGACAAAAGACTAAAGGCTATGTATCAGTATTCTCGGACCATTTAAACCACCAGACGTACAGATGGGCCTAATGATCAAAGCCAATATAAAATTTGCCCACCCATAACCCGGTATCAAACATACGTAACATTATTAAGGAGACTCGACTTTTTTCGCAGGTACCGCGCACTAGGTCATTGCATCAATCGGGAGTGGCCAGCATGCCTTCCTATCTATGGCATACTGCCAGAACTACATATGCAACGTATGATGATAGAGCGATTTGTCGTTATCATGGCAAGTTTTAAACGAAATCGGTCTCAAGAATTGATTAAGCTTGGGGGTGTTAGGGTGAAGGTTCCAGCGGTAGCTTGTTTAAAATGGACGATGCAAGCTTGATGATGACTGAGTGCATTGGTATTTCTATAAAGACGCAATATACCCACACTGGTATTAATTTAATAACCATCAAACTACCACATCTCAGTGTCTCCTGGGTGATCAGGCAGGCACTCACGCGTCCCACAGCGGAAGATCTACCTCCTCATAGGTTGTGATTGACAATTTTGCAACCCCAAACTAAACACTTAAAGTCCAGAATAGGTATATGAATGATGGCGTTAGTGGGATCAACATGCGCGTGCACAACTCATTCGCAACGCGGGAATCGCTAGTAGAGTTGCAGTGGACTGGACAGAAACTCGACAAAATGAACACAAGAATCAGAGCGCTCCAAGAACAATTGATTCTCCCTTGTAGGTATCAGGTCTACGTGCTCCTCGTCACACTGTTCCGTCGCCTCCCAAATGGCACATTGTCCGAACTATTGATGAAGGCCGGTGATGAGCGCATAGACCTCCTACTTGACTGCGTATCTTCTGCGAGTTGAGGGAAAGCCGAAGCGGCATCGTAATTGCATTATTTGATGGGTGCCTTATGCTCGAAGAAGGAGTACCTCTTGTAGGAATAGATCTCGCAGCCTATTGCTCGAAAGCAGCCACGAGCTCTACTACTACCATGGCAGCGTTTCCATTTATTCACGATTTGGCGTGACTGGTTCATGGCAGTCAGGCCTGACTCATGGAGAATCTAAAATTTCGGCTTGGGCACCGATGCTCGGGGGAAGAATATTCAATGCTGGCAGACGATCCGAGGAGTGCTGTTCCGAGTGGGCGGAGCGAGGAGGGAGCTTTAGGGTGGCCCGAGATATCTCTCTGGTTGTGACGAGCTGTGCCCGGATTAGGACTGGGCACTAGGATAATTCTGTCTAGGAAGTTCAGCTCCAACAGAGCGGCGCTTAAGGAAGGATCTATGTGTTGTATAAGGATGAATCAATGGGAGTACGGTTCAGGGGAGCCGGGGAGAAAGGATGATTCTCAGATGACTCGATAATGTCGGTGTTGGTAGCACGCGGTGGCAACGGTTTTCAGCATGGGCCTGAATGGTGGTATGAATTATTGACTATCTCTCGTGAACTGTTTACATGGTCAGGGATCCATATTAGTATTCACGCAGGCGGCCATGCGACCCACGTTTGACCTTACTGCCTAAGGCAGAAGCAAACCACGAGGCTGCCATGGATCCAAACTGGCAGGATAGGGCTTTTCGGTAGCAGAGTTCATCATTTCCTTCCCTTTCAACTTGGTATCCCTCATCACGACGAAATCTGGAGACTTCACAAAGCCCGACTATCGATGGACATATCCCGCGCCGTCTTTCAGGCTGTCCAACATGGCGTTGGCACGCTTCTTACTAACTGGAGGCAATTTAAAATCCCAAACCTTCGCTTAAAATTTAAGAGTTGATGCAAGTCAGGATCTTTGGAGGTAAGTGGATCTCGGATTTTTGGATTTCGGAACATTCAGCTTTGTCTTAGATTGTGTATTAAGATTAACGTGTTTGACTGCTTGCACCTGACACTCCTATGAGTGCTTGAGCACAAGCGGGGTCGGGCTATACCAGGTTGGCTACAATAAAATATAGCTAAGCACGCGAGCCTCTTTATTCTATCTCATTCAAGTGTATTTAGCTGTCTAGCTAGGGTGAATGATCAGTACTATGTGTCCATGATGGATGACTCATTTGATTTTAGGGAAATTCATCCTCTGGGTTTCATTGACAAATTTATTTTTTTATTTATTTTCATGTCTACCGGGCACTAGTTATAACTGATGCCCCATCCCTGACTGGACATGGTGACTAATTTCATTGACAAATGTTGGTTTGTTTATTATTTAACGTCTAACTAATGATTATAATACACTAGTCTCGGACTGGAAAAGGAAGCCAGAGCTTACTACTCTAGAACCGGGGGCACCTAGCTTCCCCAAACAAAAAAGAGGGGACCCAAGATGAAATACGGTGTCAGATGACTTAATACGTCACGCTGTCTACAAAAATTTATGATTCCTAGAGGGGATGAGAGCCAGTCATAGTGGGCTCATTGACAAATACCACTATGAGCTATGTTTGCATTGGAACATTAGTCATGTGCATTCTAATAATAGGTGGAATATGTATTAATCTGTTGTTGTGGGTTAATAAGCTTGGTCAAAGCTCGACGGAGAGAGTATCCATCATGACGTCAAATATTATCACGTGTTCTAATGTTAACAATTACTCTTGTATAACTTATGTAGATGATGGAAGACGTAGAGGAACACATATACATTTTCGAATAACCAACCTGACATTTGTCGACCCTTGTGATATCACATTGTAAGACCTTCCAACACTGATCAGTGATTGCACAAGGCAATCACAGACTGGCAAGGAAGAAGAGACAGATCAATTCCTGAAGACCTCCCTGGCTTGACCATACTCTCGAGAAGGAATTTCTGTGCTACAGCCCTCAACGTTATTCAGACCTCCCTGGCTCGACCATACTCTCTGAAGACACGTAAGGAAGATCAAGGCTATAAATCAAGGCTTCTGATTCATTTCAAACTTTTGATTAAAGCCAAGATACGCGTCCTACCACGCAACTATCAGTTTTGTACAAATTATCTAATATAATGGCGAACGACACTCCCAAAGTCCCTGCAATTCCTACATGTACTCTAAATGATATCCTAACTGCAGGCACACTCAATATAAGCCCTGTCGCATGGCAGCAAATCGACCCGAGTCTCTGGTTTACCCCCGTCTCTGACAACCCGACTGAAGTTCATGTCACAACGTGGGTTGCACGGCAATTACAAGACTACACATATGGAAACTTGGTTGGAGATGATTTGTTCTATGCTTTTCAAGAGGACTTTGCAACCTGGACGGAAATGAATTTTGATAAGATAAATCAGCCATTTAAGAGAGAACTTAAGCTCCTCCTCCGCAAGCGAGGTATCTATACTGGCAAGAATAATGGTCCTATCGGACGACAACTTGCGAACTTGCTTAAAATAGAGTCATGCCCTGAATGGCCCGTGGATGAGCGTTGCCCAAACCCTCATGAAAGATTTGTCACATACAAACCGGAAGCAAAGCAAGAGGATACAAAAGTTTTGTTGCAAGGAACTTCTTTTCTTGATTCAAATGCCTCTCAACAGAAAGAAAAATTACAAGGATCAGTCACCTCGAACCTTTACAAAAATGAGCAACCACCTAGGCAATCACAAGCCGGAACGTCAACCATGTTACAGAATCCTTACATCACATTACCACCAGAACCAACTGTAAATGAAGATTTAGATCCCCATGTGCTAACCCAATTCGCTAAGCTATGGGATAAAGGAAAAATGTATTCAGGCGAGCCGTATGATATACTTGATGACAAGCTTCGAATTTTCCTGAACATTTGTAAATTTTTGAAAATCCGACCCGGTCAATTCCACGCAGCATTTCCAAGGATTTTAAAAGGTCGGGCTGAAACGTACTACCTTCATTACATCGGCCCGGAAGCGAACTTTGCGTTGGCCTATATGAAACTTAAGGCGCATTTCGATACAGAAATCAACCATAATACGTACTACACAGACTGGACTACAACAACTTTTCATAAAGTTCGCCAAGAAAATAGTGAAAAGTCTTTACAAGAAGTACTCCAGATATTAATTGACAAGCTTGAACTTTGCCAACGCGCCCTTGGTCCGAACTATACTGGAGAAGAAGTGCTACGTACCGCCGTCATTATGGCATGTCGTGGTGTTCCTGAACTTAAGAACGCCTTATTCAAACCAGCAAAATACTGTGAAGAACTTTACTCGGACCTGCGATCATCAATCGAGACCTCTTTGAACGATGTCCCTCCACGCCAATTTATGACCGATAATCAGGAGGATAACGACCAATACTATCTTGACCGACGCTATAACAACAATCGGCAAGGGATGTATAAGAAAAATAACCGAGGGAACTATGATCAGGATGATTCCCGGCGGAGCAAATTCAGACAGGAAAACCTTGACTGTAATACGAGAAGTAATCCCACCTGGAAAAAGAAATGTTTTATTTGTGGTAAAGAGGGGTGTTGGTCTACAAAACATCCAAATGATGAACGTCGTCGAGCACGAACTCGTTACCTCGCCCATTGTCATTATACAGGCGACATTTCAAACGACTTCGCAACTTACCTTGTCGGCTACGAAGGGCACGAAATGGCTGTTCAACAAGATGAAACCCCCAATGACTTTGAAGATGAAACTTATGCAGCCGAAACAGCAAACTATCTAATGAATCAAGCATATCTTCACCAACTTACAGGAACTAATGTCTTTAAAGAGCAAATAGACGCCCCGGCCAACCAGTTTTTTATTGAAGACCGTTACTCAAGAACTGTTTTCCAAGGTATTCTACCTGATACTGGCGCTGCCCAGGTTTCAACGGCAGGATTAGAGCAATACCTCGCACTGCAGCGAGTTGAATCATCTGTGCAACTTGACAAATCAACAGCTGGCCGAGCATCAGTCTGTTTTGGCAAAGGATCAATAGTCAACTCAATTGGCTCTACAGTGGTTAGGACACCAATCGGAGAAATAACTTTCCATGTTCTCGATACTCCAACACCATTCTTGTTATGTCTCGCCGACATGGACCGAATGGGTGTATATTTTAATAACATCACGGACGAGATCATCAGAGGAAACACCCGAATCCCGGTAATCCGAAAATGGGGACACCCCTGGTTTTTCCTCAACAGACTCGAAAGCTGTGCAGCGTTTCTTACTGAGATTGAACTTCGTCGATTACACCGCCGGTTTGGCCATCCATCTACGGATCGTCTTTGTCGTTTGTTAAGGAAAGCCGGACATGATGATGTGAACGAAAAATCGCTTGAGACCATAACCAAATTTTGTCACCAGTGTCAAATGCATAGTCCAGCTCCGAGACGATTCAAATTTACCCTGAAAGATGACCGCGAATTCAACCATGAGATCTTTGTTGACGTACTGTATATCATCGAGCGCCATGTGTTGCACGTTATTGACTCAGCAACTTCGTTTCAAGGTGCCCGATTCCTCAAATCTTTATCAAGCAAAGAAACGTGGGAGACACTCCGTATGTTATGGATTGATACATACCAAGGTCCTCCCGATATCATCACAAATGATGCCGGTACCAACTTTGCTTCTTCAGAGTTTAGGAATGAGGCCAAGATCCTTGGGATCACATGTAAACAGGTACCAACCGAGGCTCATTGGTCAATAGGAAAGATAGAACGATACCACGCTCCTCTTCGCCGTGTTTTCGAGATCCTACATGCTGAGCTATATAGTACTACAAGTCCAGAAGCAATACTACAAATGGCAATCAAGGCGATTAACGATACGGCTGGACCAGATGGTCTTGTGCCAACACTTTTGGTTTTTGGCGCATATCCTCGGATGACCGTAGATTCACCACCATCCCCATCAACCTTGAGGCGAACCGAAGCAGTTCAGAAAGCCATGAAAGCCTTGCGGAAACTCAACGCCGACCGACAGATAAATGACGCTCTGAATACTAGAAACGGACCTTCAACTCACGAGATTCTTTCATTGCCTCTACAAAGTGAAGTACGCGTTTGGCGTGAGAAAGATGGCTGGCAAGGTCCCTACAAGATTATCGCGACCAACGGCCATGATATAACTCTTGACATGGTGAATGGCCCAACAACCTTTAGATCTACGGTGGTTCAACCATACTACCGGAACTCCGGTGAACGTGAAAACTTAGAACCTCAAAATCATCTCGAAGATCAATCCACTAATGATTTTCAGCCTGAAATTCCGATTATGAAGCCTCAGCCACGCAAAAGAGGTCGTCCCTTGGGCTCAATGAACAAGTCGAAGAATGTAAGTGCGGCATACTTGACTAAAAAGGAGGAAGATGACTATGCTCTAGCTATCAAGTTGAGAAACGATGGTGTAATCACGTCACCTGAACCTCCCTTCGAAGAGTCGGATTCAAATGAGATAAATGATCTAATCAGTCGTGGTGTATTCAAATTTGAACTGTTTAATAGCAAGATCCATGGAAACCACCGAATTTTTAAATCACGAATGGTACGTGAGGTTAAAGGCAAAACAACCAAGCCCTATGAAAAGTCTCGCTTGGTAATACAAGGGTACAACGATCAAGCTAAAAGTACCATCCTGACGCAATCACCAACCATCCAGCGAATGAGCCAACGTTTGATCCTTGCTCTCGCCCCCTCATTAATGACGAAAGGAATGATCATCGCAATCAGGGATATCACACAGGCTTACCCTCAATCACATACCAATCTCTCCCGTGTCGTCTTAGCAAGCTTGCCCTCGGAACTTAAAACAAAGTACCCTGAAGGAACTATTATTCGTGTAATTAAGCCTCTGTATGGAATTGCAGAAGCAGGTGTTCACTGGTTCTCTACTTACCAAGGTCACCATAGGAAACTGCTAGACATGTCCACTTCGACATTTGATGAATGTTTTCTCATTACAAATGGAGAAATAGATAAATTTGGTATTGTGGGAATACAGACAGATGATACCCTCATGTTATGCACCAAATCTTTTTCTGCAACAGAGGAGGAGAAACTTACTGAAGCTCAATTCCGAGCAAAACCTAAGGTGATTCTATCGGCCGAAACACCTTTAGAATTCAATGGAGCAACAATTATCTTTGAAAATGACGCAATTATCGAAATCAGAGGTATATTGAGCAACGTGCCCGAGGAGCGTATATTGCCTCCATATGTCAGCCCGAGGCAGCTTTCGATATGTCGGTAGCAGCACAAGCCAAAGATCCGGACGAAGTGGAATACACTGCTTTAAACCGGCGACTCAAATGGCAAATAAAGAACATACAGCGTGGATTACGTTTCGTTCCAATTAACTTGGCCACGGCTAAGATAATGGTCTTTACGGATGGATCATTTGCTAATAATAAGGACCTCAGCTCACAACTTGGATTTGTATTGATACTTGCTAATGAGGATCAAATCGGATCTAAGACCAAGGTTCGAGGTAACCTTATTCACTGGAGTTCGACAAAGTGTAAACGAGTCACCCGCAGTGTGCTAGCCTCTGAAATCTACGGAATGGTCAATGGCTTTGACATTGGTCTTGCAATCGCATCTTCTTTAAAGATGATAACCGAACGTCTTAATCTTCCTGAAATGCCTCTAGTTATATGCACTGATTCTTACTCGTTATACGAGTGCTTGGTAAAGTTAGGTACTACTAAGGAGAAACGCCTAATGATTGATATTATGGCGCTTAGACAGTCTTATGAACGAAGAGAGGTTGCGGAGATTCGATGGATCAACGGGGAAGATAACCCTGCTGATGCTTTGACAAAAGTGTCACCGAATCGTGCCCTGGAACGATTCATCGATAATAATGAGTTAACGATTCGAATTGAAGGATCGGTAATAAGACCGTAATATTAGTCAGTAAGATATGGCAGACGGGGGCTTTCTATTCAGTGCTAGTTCATAAAGAAAAGATTGCCGGTGTGGGTTAATAAGCTTGGTCAAAGCTCGACGGAGAGAGTATCCATCATGACGTCAAATATTATCACGTGTTCTAATGTTAACGATTACTCTTGTATAACTTATGTAGATGATGGAAGACGTAGAGGAACACATATACATTTTCGAATAACCAACCTGACATTTGTCGACCCTTGTGATATCACATTGTAAGACCTTCCAACAGTTGTAATAGTTTTGCAACTTACGTAATGTTCTCTTGGCATTCTAACATGATACCAAGAGGGAGGGCAAGACTGAACACCTCTTTGCGGTGCCCTCTACGAACCTGGGAGTGAAATATTCTCCTAGAGCCAAGTTCAGTCAAATTTCGCAATACCAAACAAGTTGGCCCATGAGGCAATGATTGAAAATACTCCGCCATGTCAAATTTTTGCTCCCAACGAGTTCGACTCCTATTTAAGTCTCATCAAGTTTACAACTACGACCAAGTACATCTTCATTTCAATAACCACACCTCTCATCAAATATTCTCTGGCCTCGGCTAGCCGCCAAATACACGCCCACGCCGATATTTATACCCGACGGAGGAAGCAAAGCGTGGCGCACAAATCTGGGAGACAGTTCTTTGAGACGGATGTGAGAGGGATCAGGAAAAGTTCACAAGATGATGTGGCGGATGGTTACAATCGCGACGGGCGTGAAATTTAGAATTTTGACGAGTTTTACGAATTGAGCTTTGTCCGCGCGCCAACTCTTCTATTGCGACAGTGCAGGCAACATTATAAACACCGCTATGGCTGGATGGTGCAGTGGTACATCGTCTTGGCCCGTCCCCCCAAGTAAGGTCTGGATAGCTAGGACTCATACCCCACTCGAGTCAGAAGACCGCTGGTTTGGATCCGGCAAAACTAAACTACATTTCTCGTGACGCCAGTATGCATGGATGATGAAGGCATGCTTGGATAATCAGAGGTTTTAAATTCCCTTTGGTGGGTACTTACGGAGGATGATCGACTGTTTGTGTAAGCAAACATACCCCATAGTTGTATTTGCAAATGAAATGCAGAGTATCAGTGTCTCTAACGTCAAAAGAGTCATCCAACATGTATACATAGCACCGGTCATGTTTGTTTGTTTGTTTTTTTTAGTCTTAGAATATAGCCGTTATCCCCTGAAAGTCAAAGACCGGGGTTTACAGCTAAGATCATATCTATGACATGCCCAGCTTGTTCCGACCACGTGAACTGCCACTTAAATAGTAGCTAGTTAAACTACATGCAGTCATATACAAATTAGAAATCATAACAGAAACTCCAGGCTCCAAAACTTTAATCTCCGACTAAATATCAGCACTTGTGGTTGGGAAGCCAAACCTCTCGCCTCGTTCCCCTTCCTATCGAGTCATGTTACATGACTAATTTATATGGACCTCGCTGAGAGCAGAGGTCTAGCCTGCAGCTGATTACCCATAACATCGGGTTTTTTGTGCAAAAGTTTCTGAAGGCTTCCAGACATTTGGGTCCGAGAAGTTCATGTATAAAGTCGTCGTGGGACTCTAGACCTCGAATTTGACGTGTCGTGAGTAGAGCCGACAGTGTACGAAGTAGGTTGGACTGGTCTCTTTCCCACACGCGCACTCACTAGGTGCGTCTGCATTCATGAATCGGCGATGATAGGCTGCGAAAATTGCCGTGGCCCACACGAGCTGCAGTTAGTTCGCGGAGTAGATGCCTTGATAGAGCCAGCTCTGGCGGCTTGCGCCGTTTCATGAGCAAATCTAGCTTTCGATACCGAATAGGGCACGCTTTATCCCACCAATCGCCGAGCAGAGCCTGTAGTCAGTTATTCATAAGACGGTGAAGGTATGCTAACGAAATAGATCCTGGCTAGTTATACGGGCTGGGCAGCATTTCTTAACCGCGGCGCGCAGTTGCGTCTGCTTCTTCGTTCCAATGTATTCCACAGTGACCGGGGGTCCGCTTAATCGTCACAACAGCTGACGCTGAGAGTATGCGAAACTATCGTTCCTCTTCGAGGCTGGTTGAAGAGATGTCCGTCTCAAGTGCTTTTACAGCATGCTGACTATCCAGAAACACATTCACTCGCCATATAGTTTCCCCAGCTGCTGTTGCGATTCTTTCCTTCTCAGCGCCGCCTGAAGAGTCTTCAGTGCTCCTGTGGTTTCTGCGTCCAAGACCTCTCCTCAGTATCGGATACCATATCTCTTCACAGTAAAACCCCAAGCTGAACGTCTGTTTCCTTCCGAAGAGCCGTCTGAGTAGGCGCAAATTTCCGATGCGGGCATGTTGTCTATCCAAAGTTTGTTCGCTTCTTTTACTTCTGACTTAGTCATGGACCTGGCAGGGTAAAATGGCGGCGGCAAAGGCGTCGAAGCTTCTGCGTCCGGAAATTGTCGATAAGCTCGCTGTGCACGAGTTCTTTGTCTATCAACGTAGAAATCCTTGTGGATTCTTCTTGTACTTTCGAGTCCCAACGTTTGGGCACATTGCATCACGAGATCTCATCAGATGATCATCATCCAAGGTTTTTATCCTGGCTGGGAATCATTTTCGGTTTCCCTCTGAAATAATATTCGCGGGAGGGATTCCTCCTTCCCTATGTAAGACCACATTAGGAGTAGTCCGCAGAACTGGAAGTTTAGATCGGAGACTAATCATGATGGCCTTGTCGACCATAGTACAAAGTCTCGCGGTAGTCGGCGATGCTATTCCTGCTCTTATTGGGCATTTGAGGCAGGGCCACCAGACTTCCTCTCCAAAAGTCGCGACTGAAACAATACAACTATTTACTGCTCGTACCAGCGCCCCTGGTGCGGCCCCTCGAAATGTTGAATTGAAGCGCCGCAAAAGATGTGCGACTTTCATTGCTTTTCCGGACCACGTCATCACATGATGTTTGAAGTTAAGACGCGGATCGAGGTAAACTCCAAGCCAGCGAACTTGTTCAGCTGGTTCTATGAGGGTGCCCTTTTCGTGGATGCCAACGGCTGCCTCGCGATGCCGTGGTGGAAATTGTACTACCTCTGACTTTTTTGTGTCGAATTGGACGGCATTTTTCTGAGCCCACTCCAGTAGATGATCGACTTCTTTCTGAGCAGCTGTAGGGGGCTTAGCAGCGGTGCGGCCAAATCCAAGAATGCCGATGTCGTCGGCGTAGCTAAACCTTAGATTAGGAGTACCACTCCGCATCGGCTCTGCCATGTACAGAAGAAAGAGAAGAGGCGAGATCGACGAGCCCTGTGGGACCCCGCGAATTAGCTGTCGCTTTGTCGTGACTCCTTCCGCGTGTCGGACCTGGACCATTCGTTGTGCAAGGAACGAAGTTATCCACTTTAGAACTGAGTCTGGCCATCCTTGTTCTTGCATTCTTCTCACTAGACGGTTATGAAGAACTGCATCGAACGCACCTTGTACGTCTAAGGTGACAAAAGTGGCCGCCCATCCTGGTGTGCGCGCCTCCTCGACATCGTGTACTACACATGAGACTAGGTCCGATGCTGAGCGTCTCGAGAGTGCGCAGAATTGTTGCCGACCAACTACATCACAGGTCACTGCTAAGTGGGCCATCCGTTTGGTCAGAAGTCTTTCAAGCTCTTTACCAAGGCAAGAGAGGAGGGTAATTGTTCTCCATTCTTTGACTGTTATTAAATCCCTTTTAGGCTTCTGTACAAGTACTACTTCGGCCAATTTAAAACAAGTCGGGCGCGTACTAAGTTGTGTGCAAGCTCTGAAGAGTTTGTATATGCATGGTACAATTGTCTTCCAGCAGGCCACTAGCAGCTGTACGGAGACTCCGTCTGCTCCCGGAGCCGTGTTTCCACAGCCGATGGTACAAACTCGGACTTCTTCCTCGGAGACATCATCCTTCCATGGTATCTGGTTGTTGCTCGTGGCAGTGCAAGCCGGCAGGTCGTCTGATATTTGGTGTCTTGCCAGGAGAGAGTCTCGGAGAACTGTGGCCCGCTCTAGCGGATCAGAGATGAGAGCTCTGTTGTGATTAAGAGGTTGGGGGATGTTTGTCTATCTAGGACTAGTCATTCTCATCAGCTTATAAACATCGCTCGGTGTGTTCATTTTTTCCACCTGCTGTGCTTGAAGTTCTTTTTTGACAGCTTTAATGACTGATCGTAGTTTTTTAGCGTACAAAGCACGTTGGAGGAGTGATTCGGTCGCTCAATATTCAGCCCATGCTTCTTTGCACGCCGGAGTCCACCACGGGGCTGATTTAACGTTTTTTGCTCTGGACTGAGTTCCTGTTGCATTTATGACAGTCTTAATCTGATAAGCAAAATTCTTGGGATTAGTCTTCGATCTTTTCAATTGTATCTAAAACTGGTGGTAGATGAAACAATTTAGTAACAGCTAGCGCGAAGTTAGGTAATCTTTCCCTCGTCACTCGAATCTTGCCCAAGTTGGGTCTCAATACTACGGACTGGATCGGGATTATTCCTCGGATAGGGAGGTGGCCGCTAGTGACACATTCATCATGGTCTACCCATGCACGGCTGCCGTTGATGTTTGTCCAGACAAGGTTCAAGGTTTATCCAGCTTGATGCGTGGGTTCTCCAAATATAAGGCTGGTTATATTTTAATCTTCTGCCCATCTTTCAACCATTCAATCTTGCCCGTGTTGTGAGGTTATGGATCGTAGAGGAATGCTGGAATGGTGTAGGGAGGTGAAGGATATATGCCAAACAACGAAGCAGTTGAATAGAGCTTAAGTGTGAAGCTTGGTAGGGTGACACGAAGAGGGTATGAATAGACCTTCGGAGATATTCAGTAAATGTAATGAACTGAAGATTTCTGAAGGAGAAGAACACTACATATATATACAGGAATTAGTCCTACTGAGACGAATTTAGAAATAAGCCAGGATATGCGCCTATGTCCCAGTATGGCGACGTTATCATGGTGAAGGTATGTCTTGACCACCAGTAGAACCCCAAGATAGTTGAGTGTAAGACAAAATCATGCATATACCATAATTTCAGCATTCCTCTACGATCCATAACCTCACAACAGCACGTAGGGATGAGTAACTTTTATGACTAGGTTATGAGCAGATATAGAATAATGTGTAGTCTAGGGATAATGGCAAATAATCAGGAAGAGATAATGGAACACTGAGAATGTGAGACAAATTAAAAGATGATTGATTGAAGATTCAGTCCCATAGGTAGGACTGATATATATGTACATAATTTACACCCATAACTGTGACGGAAACCGAGTTGGTAATGAATAAATCGATTTAATAAACTATATAAGGAGAAAAGATAACTCTAGCTACTACTAACAGGTATTTATAGGCGTTAATCCTCCTCGTGGATCTACAGACTAGTGACTTGTCCTTAGGCACAATACTTATTACCCAGCCACGTATTTTCAGGTGTCACTAAGTTGTAATAACGTTTCCGCCTCCTGACTAGTAGTGCCGTTTCGTTCAGCTTCATCTCCCCCCATACAGCCTCATCATAAGAATTCTCAATATTAGGCTTAGGCATCCGCCTAAGCTCAAATAACGGTAAAACCGTAACAATAACACAGTCCACAGTCACGTAACAGGAGTAACATATTCTGCATTTAGTTGTACCAGTAACACTCAGCTCTTAGTGCTGATTGTAATAACAGTCATGCTGGCGCTACTTAATCCTTGTTTCATACACTAGCACTAATATTTTAGACATGGGTGCACTCATGCCAGCTGTGACAGTTACATCACAATAGTAACTCATAGTTACCAGGCGCAGTATACAGAGTTAAAGTCACCCGCAGCGACCTAATTAGGCAGCGGGTTCCGGTTGACAAGTGGTTGTATGGCTGATATGTCTCTAGGCACCTTGTACACGTTGAGGAAAGTGATTCCATTCACTGCCACCCAGCAATAGTCACCCATCAGCTTAGCACAGGGGAAAAGTTACCTCGCTGATATCGTCCTATCATCCTTACGGATGTAGGTCATAGCCCTTGGCCTGACCTTTTCGCCACCATGAGGTTAATGGCAAATATATCCAGGATGCAACAGTGTCTCTTCTTTCCACCGAGGTTCTTGAATTAGAAAAATGTCGATATTCAGCTCGAATGCTCGAGCGAGTGCAATGTTCTGTGCCGGACTTCCTCTACCTACGTTTATTGATATGAAATTTAGAGTAGGAGGGAGGCGGAAAGAGGCCCGTGTGGCGCCCTTTATGAGTGATTTTTTGGAATGGTCACCTCTGCGACCTCAGTCACATTTGGCGTCTCATCAGTCTTTAGAACCTCGTAGCTGTTATTGGAGCTGTAGTTCAGTGTAGCTGTTTTGGCCATCTCAGTGGCGGCTTTGATATTGGCCTCTGCTCGTCGAATGGCGGTTTTCGCTCGGATCGCGGCATATTTGCGTTCGCTAGCGTACCTGATCTTTTCGAGGGTTTCACTAGAAGCCATTCCAGACTTGGTGGGGCGAGCCAGGAAATCTTAGCTGTCCGATCAGTGGGGCCCCCCACAGTTGCGGCACTTTGTATATTCTTTGCATTCCGATCTGGAGTGCATTGTCGAGGTGCAGTTCCAGCAAACTAGGGTGCGCGAGCAACTTTGAGTCCCGTGGTATAAGAGACATCGCTTGCATTGGCTCATAGTTTGGCGTGGCTGATGGCGAACAGCGATTCCAGAGTCGTCAAATAGTCGGAAGCCTGGTCTAGGGACGGAAGCTCTTTCAAAATGAGCTACTCATATATGGTATGGGGCTCCGACTCTCCCTTTTCCATGAGGGCGAACCCTTACCGGAACCTTTTTAGTGACTCAGACGATTTCATCTGCTACCATCTCGTCGGTAACAACCAATTTGCCTAGTAGTGTGTGAATTGCGACGGGAATTCTTGCGATGCGAAGGGCCACTAAATCTGAGGCCTTCTCCAGGATTGCGTCTACCTGGACGAACGATTCAGCAGGGTTTATAAGGAGCTGTCGCACTTTCTGGTTTTGGCTCGAAGTACGAAACCAGTCGGAACACGTTAAACGTGTTCAATGTTTTGTGAGGGAAGCTCGAGCACTTTGCTACCGTGTCTCGCACACCGGCCGGCCAGATAGCGGGCTAGGAGTGGTCTTTGCCGAGCCGAAAAAGCAAACGATCATCTTTGGGGGCTATTATCGTAGCCTTTGCTGGAGGTTTCGCTAATACTGAGGGTCTGTTGTGGAATTGAACTTGTTTCACTGGTGCCGCGGGCGTTTTGAGTCTCATTTAGGTAACTGTTGCTCAGGCAGATTTGACCTGGGCCACTATTTGTAGCAGCTTTGGCTGCTTTTCAATCGTTTGTTCCACGATATTTCCGCCATGATTCTGGTAGTTTGATCGTGGTGGTAGGTTTTGAAGGGCTGTTCCTGGTCCCAACATCATGAATTGAGCTATTGCAGCTCGGAGGTAGACTTTCGTGGAGTCTATGAATTGAACACTCGGCCCTTTGGATAGAGGTGCGAGTACATTCTCCAAACCATTGATTGCAGCGGTGCATATTGTGAGGTTAAATGCGGTCTGGGCCGCTCGCTGTTCTTCAGCTTCAATTATGGCTCGAAGCTCGGGAGGACAAGTCGCAGTGTTCTTGGAGCTACTATCGCTACAAGAAGTCTGATTGTTCTCACTTGCCCTCGGAATAGTATTCTGAGTGGCTCTAGTGGACGTGACTTCGTCGGTCTTTTTTGAGTTGAAATTAGCTGTCCGATTAGTGGCCGGCACAGCAATCTTCCTCGTGTCTGTAATAATGGGGGCCTCTGAGACCTGACCATCTTTTTGTTCACTGATATTCCATCGTGAGCTCTCAAGCCCCTTCATGATATATCGGTCGATAACCGCATCACCCATTTCAACATCGGGGTTTGTGGAGTTAGAATCTTGTTCAAAGGCTCTTATCCTTTCGGCCATGTCAAACCCCATTTTTCGCTCGTCTATCGAGCTCAATGGTATGTTCTTTTTTGCCAAGCTCTTTTTCAGCCTAGTATTTATTCTGCCCATAATTCTTATGGGGCGAATAAGTCGCGATGATTTGGCAGGCCTCGGAGACATGTTGGAGATCCAGGGTCTTGTTACTGTGAGAATTCGAATCAGTGTAATTGTATGCGATTCGGAGGGGGACGGTAATGGTATTGGGGTATCGAATTGATTCTTTCACGAATATTCAGGAATTTTAGCAACGGTCATGTGTCATAGCTTAATAGCTGAATACACATTAAATGATTTAAACCCCAAATCTGTATCCAACTGTGTACGCAAGGCAAAACACCAACCTCTGGCCTACCTGAGCAAGTGCTCCGACAATACTCGATATTTTCGTGATCAGGCCCACTTATAGATCACACAACTTGAAATGGCTAGTATTAGGCAAGTTTAACCGACAGGACAAGCAATCCTGTGTCGATGATACGTCATCAACATACAGCAATGACAACACCAGTATCTCAGCCATACATGATAATATGATCATATGACGCAGGTATATCTAATGATATAATTGTTGAATGGCTGAATGGTTGGGAGTTGTTGCTATTGATGGTATATTTTGTGTACCATTTTTGTGTATAAATACTTGCTGCTAGACCTCTGTACATGATCAACCTTTTCCACTCCTATCTTCAATAGTCATCAATATAGCAGATCTACAATACATATCCTTCTTCTTCACGTTAGACTTAAAGCGCTATCCTATATCCACCCAGGTTGACTGTTATACCCATTGCGACAATTCTTAGACTTCTCATAACCTCGTTAGTACAATAGATATCGCTATATTTTCCAAAGTGTCGGGTGACTCGTTTGGGGTTGAGCTTGCTATCATGATGCAATAGAAATTTCTAGTATATTCCGTTGACAGAGAAGGTCCAGTCTCACTATCAGACCACTCTCGCAAAAAGATAATGATGTCCCAACGGAGCATAAACGGGCAGTATGAAAAGTACGGGACTAGATAGTTAAATGGGTAATGGAATGTCATGGGCCCGTGCTTAAAATGTAAAAAGTCCATCACTGGTGTTCCTATACCCAGCAGGCCCAGATGCCGACCAATACCGGCATCAAATCCAGCTTTTTAGGGCGGCCATAATCAATAGTTGTAGTCTGGTTGTTGGCAGCGGCAGTGTGGAAGGGGTTGAAGAGATGTCTTTAGTCATCTTGATAGCCTCGTCACGCACGCTATACTCTTTGCGGCAATAAATCTGATTTTTTTTTTTAATTATATTAAAGTCCTAAGCTAAAGCTCTAGGTCCACTATAGGTACAAGACTGGTGGAGCCGGCGGGGATCACTGCTTACAGGCCCAACTCATTCCAACCGCTGGACTTGCTACAGAAATAGTAGGAAGTAAATTACGACGCGGACACCACCTACTCCAACTCCTAGATCAAAAATCAATCCTTTTCCCTAAATCCAAATAGCTACAATCTTTCCTCAGAGAAACGACACTTATCGTCTCGTTCCCTTTCGTGTCATGCGTTGTGGTAATGACTAGTTAATCTGATCCCTGCTGAGAGCAGTGGATGAGTGAGCAGGTCGTTTATCAAAACAGCCGGTTTCCTGCGCAAATGTTTTGAAGCTTTCGTGGCATTTGGGCCCGAGAAGCATTTTGATAAATTCAACGTGGGACATTGACTTTCTGAGCCTACGCGTGTGTTGTGCGTGGCGGCTACAGTGGATGAAGTGGGTTGGAGTAGTTTCCTTCCCGCAAGAGCACTCCATAGGAGCGCGTAGGTTGTTAAAACGGCGATGGTATGCCGCAAAATTGCCGTGGCCCGTTCGGGCTGCAATTAATTCTCGGAGCAGGTGCCTAGAGAGAGACAGTTCGGGTGGTTTGCGTCGCAATAATAAATTTGATTTGTATTAGTATATGTTTATTTGAGGCGTTGATGGTACTGTAGGGGCTAGACCTGAGAGCGGCGGCATTAGTGTTTTGGCACGTCGATATTCTAATATGGAGGATGCACGGGGAATAAAAGGACAATCAGACGATTGTTACCGCGATCAATCAATGCTATCAAGTCTATCATATTTAACTTAATACTATGCATATACGTTCAAGGCCTCATTATTGACATTTTAATTTCTACGTGATGACAAGTTGAGGTCACTAATACTTCCCATTGGTAATCTACTATTTTCCTGATCCTGACCCGCGTCTTCGCCAAACGCCCGCCCTAAATGAATAACACTTAGCCATTGGAAGGCGTGTAAATAACAGTATCAAAATACTATCTGCTGGCCCATCTTTCTCCTTTCTCCTTGGTCCCATTTCCAGGCATCTTCGAAAATTGTTGGCTTTCTCTTTAAATCATCAGCCTTGAGACCTAGATCTCGAACGACCTGAAATGCTCCGGTGCCAATGCTCATGGTCTGGCCCATAATAATACACTCACTAACACCCTCAATTAAGTCTGTCTTCATACCTGCCGCGGCATCAAAAAGATGGTCTGGAGTCTTTTCAAACGAGGCTAGTTGGAGAACACTGTCACGCATTTTGGACAAACCAAAGCGGGTAATTCCAAGCACCTCACCCTTGAAAGTCATCACATCAGCTAGAAGCTGCATATGCCGAGGATCAATGCCCATGTCGCCCATTACAGCACCAATCTCTTTGGCAATGGTAGCACGGGCCGCTTCAATTCCTAGTACCTCTTTACATTCCATCACGCCGTTAGTAGTACATTGAGTGCCAATGACTCCTTCTGTTGTCATACAAGCACGAAGCCCGTAACCTTCTACCAAAACTGTATGCTCACTCTGTTCCGAAGTTTGTATAATTGCTCGAGTCGCATCAGGATAGCCAGAGATAGGGAGGGCGGGCAACGTGCGCTTTAGATGATTTACACGAAGTAACAAGTCTGATCCTCCATCATCAATATTTTGTTTGCTGCGAGCAGAGGCACCACGACCTCCCAAATTACCGCCACTTTCGTGGGTAACATTTACAAAAATACAGTCGCTCGCAACAATCACGTCTGTGGCACGAATCTTCAGCTTTCTATTGCAACATATGGTTTCTGCGATATCTTCAGTAGTTATTCCGAGGTGCATATCGTTGAGCGCATTAACGTCTACACATAGACAGAGCGTAGCTCTTTTTGCTGACCACATATCTTCAATAAATCGAATGACATCAGAAATATATGTTTTTTCAATACGACCCTTGACGACTCGGGCCGCCTCGATTTGCTTTTTATTTTCTAAAGGACAAGTGATGACTGGAGTACTGATAACCCGGGAGGCGTTAATTATCTCCTTGATACGAGGAACACCCTGCGTTATACTCATACCAGCAACACCAGCAAAATGGAAAGTTTTGAGAGTCATTTGAGTTCCAGGCTCTCCAATGGACTGTGCTCCAACGGCACCCACAGCATGGCCAGGCTCGACATGTGCTTTTGCATATTTATTCAAGCAAAGTCCGATGAACATTCTCAAGGTGGCCAAGGATACCTTTGAAACTCTGTCGACATGATCCCTCATTGCTTTATCTTCTGATTCTGGATCGTATATATCTCCCGATTCGAGCGGATCGTCTTCCAATTCATTAAGACCAAACCTCTGTCGTACCTTGGCCTGTCGCGAAGCTAGGCCATTCACAAATCTGGTGATAGTACTCAAAAATCCTCTGGCGCTCTCAAATTCATCGATTGCATAGTCACTCTGATCATCGTAATCTAACAGTTCCTTAAGAAGACCTCTTCGCACGTACTTTGGTCGTTCTTCGCCAAGCAGCCTATCACACTCTGCAGTAATTTCAAAAGGTAAAAGGCAACGTTCAGCATTATTCCAGGTTAAATTTTCCGCATGTATCCACGTGCGTTCAAAATTGACGGGTACGGCTGTACCTTCCATATCAACCGGATCTAATTTGTCGGCACCGAATTGGAACTGGACAATAATCCCAGATGAATTGCGAACCGTGTCATCATACTGGGTAGATAGATCTTCGAGAGATTTCATCAATCTTCTTGACATGTATCCAGTTTCTGCTGTCTTGACAGCTGTATCAACCAATCCTTCACGCCCAGATATGGCGTGAAATAAAAATTCAGTTGGAGTCAGGCCAGAAAAGAAGCTATTTCTCACGAACCCCTTAGAAGGGGGCTGTCGTGCATTTTTTGGAAAATGTGGCAAACTGCGATCTTGGAATCCGTCGGGTACACGTTGACCTCCAATAATTTGTTGCCCTACCACAGCCACCATTTGAGCAACGTTGATATTTGAGCCTTTTGACCCAGATTTAGCCATAATTAAAGGTGCGTTCCATTTACTAAGAGTTTCTATGCAGTATTCTCCAGCCTGTTGTCTAACCTTGCTAAGAATTCCAGATATGGCGTTTTCCAGAGTCTCCTCCATATTGCATCCAGTCGCTTTCTCTAGTTTTCCTTCTTTGAAAGTCATGATTAGCTTCTCACATTCTTCGTAGGCTTTAGTTACGAGAGCCTGCTTTTTTGCTTTCAACTTTTGGGAAGGGTAAACGTCGCTAATTCCTATAGAAAATCCTTGGTTGGTAAGGTATCTTGCGGAAATTTTGGCGAGTCGATTCATAGCTGTGACAGCTTCGTCAGGTCCAAAATCTCTCAAAATAATGTAAAAAATAGAGTCTTTCTTTCCAGAACCAACAGTTGTTTTATCCATTCGGCCACACATGACTTCTGAATTACGAACCACAAGCCAGCCGTCATTAGGATCCATGTCTGGGCATTGACCAGCCTTAGCCTTATAGTCTCGACATTTGGCATCTAGGTTAACTTTTACTGGGGAATCCTTGTTAGGTCTCATTAAAACACTGAAAACCTGCTTCCCTGTCCAAAGTGCTTCAGGCTTTATTATTGCAGGATATGGGAGATCCAGATGGACATTAGCATCAACCATGTACATACACAAATTGGTAAATGTTTTCCGGTCAAAGAAATTTTCCTTGCTACTCAAGAGATATGCTGCTGTTATAAAGTCCTGGGTTGCTGAGATAATAGGCTCACCATTCTTAGGCGTCGATAAATTATTCTTTACGCCCATAAGATTAATTGCCTCGGCCCTAGCTTCTTCGGTTTGCGGTACGTG
Source organism: Blumeria hordei DH14 (assembly GCA_900239735.1). Lineage (NCBI taxonomy): Eukaryota > Fungi > Ascomycota > Leotiomycetes > Helotiales > Erysiphaceae > Blumeria > Blumeria hordei. The sequence goes on along the minus strand of OENG01000009.1, from coordinate 995,408 downwards.
GAGATTCATTTCGTCTCCATCAAAATCAGCGTTGTAAGGATTGCAGACACATTCATTCAACCGAAATGTTCTCCACGGTCTAACTTTTACATAATGGCTCATAATACTAAGCTTATGAAGTGAAGGCTGTCTATTAAAGAGCACAATATCACCATCTTCAAGATGTCTTTCGACGACGTCGCCTATCTTCAGAAATTTAGCTTCATTCTCCCGGCGGGCAAATTTTAAAGATATTTTGTGATCAGAATCCTTCTTGATTATCTGCTGGGCCCCAGGATGTATGTTTGGACCATTAATTACGCATTTTCGGAGCTTTTCAATGTTTTGCCGCTGGACACGTTCAGGATATGTGAGGTTCTTGGCTACAAGAATCGGGACAGCAACTTGATCAATTCCAAGGTTTGGATCCGGTGAGATAACGGTGCGCCCCGAGAAATCTACACGCTTTCCAGACAAATTTCCTCGGAATCGGCCTTGTTTACCTTTTAACCTCTGGCAGAAACCCCGAATGGGCTTTCCAAATCCGGGCTGCTGAAGCCCAGGCACGTCACTGTTTACATACATAGCTATCTGTAACTGAAGGTAATCCCACTGTTCAACGATAGTTTGTATTGGCTGTCCTTTTTGTAATGCAGCTCGAATTAGTGAGCTGATGTGAACAATATCAGCTAGCTTAGTTGTGAGGTCGTCCTCTGTGCTTGCATTTTCTTGGGCAACCGATGGACGAATACAGATAGGTGGTGCTGGGACATATTGCCATAGAAACATTTCTGGTCTGCCTTCGGCTGGATTGATGTTGAGTAACTCACAATCAGGGGGTGTGATCATTTTGAAAAGATTGAGGACTCTCAACGGATTGAGATCTTCCATGGCCTTTTTGACATGTTTATCAAGCTCGTTGTTGTTTTTTTTCGCTTCGTCGAAAGATTTTTGGAAGTTTATTAAGCCAGGAGGTGGTACTTTTTTAGCTGCTGTCGATTTATTAAAAGCTTGATACTTGTCATGCACTAGCTTGAGAACCCCAATCTTTCGGATTTGGCCATTAACTTCACCACATGATGGACAGTGCTTTGCCTTTCGGCACTGTAAATTAATCTTTTTACAGATTTGGGTACGCTTTAGATTATCGATGCCCGGTCTCCGTAATTCTTTGAGAAAGCTTCTGCGTTCAGTGTCGTTGAGAAGAACCCTGGCACAGTCCTTACATATATTTTGGAGCATCATTTGAATTAATTTTAGGTATCCAATGTGAAAGCATGGTAGGGCGAGCCGGCAATGTCCAAAATGGCCTATATAACAGAATTGTCAGGAAGCAGCTTGTATTTTCGTGCGCGAGATAATACCGTTACAGGTTTGAAGACCTTCCCCGCACGTATCGCATGTTCCAGTCTTGGACGACGTGCCCTTTCAAAGTTAGATGTGTATCTATTCAATAGGAAAAAAGATTTCTTTACCATCAGTGGATCCAATGCACCATTTTTGACAGGCTTCCGCTGGTTCTCGACATCGTAAAGTGTTCTATCTGATACCTCGAGAACCGCTTGCGCCGCCATCTGCTGTATGCTCTGAATTCCAAATTTAAGTTCTCTGAATTTTTTAGGTAGCTTGTCAACTACCGAGTCCTTCATGGACCCATCCACACCGGCCGACATCTGTTGCATTTTCCTCACAATTTCTTCAGGCTAAAAAGTTCGTTTTCCAGAGACGGCCCGAACGAAAGGTGAGTGAATAAGAATGTAGATGATTTCGGAAAAAGTGTCAGCATTGGTAATCCGGTAAAGGGCGCATGGGTTACCAACAGAAATGCATGGCCGTTGGGCAGGGCAATTCGGAGGGCGAATTTTCACGATCTTACGTAATAAAAATTTGGAGGGGTGAATTGAATTTTGTACGAAAGTCGCTAAACAGATAGCCTGACCTGTGCTCTGGTCTTTATCGATTCTTCCTTAAAGGGGGGCGGCGGAGTACAGGAAATTTTTCAAAATCAAGTATTCACATTGTACAAGCTCTATCTATATTTTTCAGAAACTCTGAGGGGACAGATAGTCTGTAGATACAATCTGTGAAGAAGTAAACCATTTTTGGAAAATCTAACATTCCTTCTTGTGTTAGATACAGTAACTTTTAAATTTATTACTTGAAACTATGTAGGCCATTTATTTTAATCATCAGCACGTTAGACTTGGTGATGCGATTTCTCAAGGTAATAGGCCGACTTCTGCGAGCCGAAATCTTTCGAATAGGCTTTCTGTTCCGGATCAGTATTGTGATTCTTACCGTATCTTCAGTCTGACTCGTCGAAGCTTTAAAGGAAATTTCCTCTACCGTCTTGTTTATTTCTATTTCCTTTGCCCAGTTAGTACACGCAAAAACTATGCGGTTGACATGAATGAATGAAAGTCTATTCGTGACGGGCACAAGCCCGGCACTCAACGAGCATAACACGGTGAAGACTAGCTTCCCCGACGAATATTTGCGACGATATCTCAGTTTCACATTTGGAGTACTCATGTAGTGGGCGCTTTCGCTAATACCACTCGAAACATTTGGCTACCCTAAGATGCCTTTGTCATCTTGTATATATTTGTTGGAAATTCTGACCCTCGAATTTAGGACACAATCATAATCTGCCTCATCCCAGGTTCCCAGCAAGATCGACTTTCTCTATACATGTCCCGACTGTGCTCATTGAACTTACTGTTCCTTATACGTCTGGATATTTACTTACTACAGTGTACCTTGGCTTATCATGGAAGATGAGAGGTGGCTGGTTATCACTAGGTTTGACATGCACATGAGACTAGTGGGGATTTCTCCCTTAGATGTATATATATGTCCAATGTTCCCGCAGGTGTAAAGCATTAAGTCTTCTTTACTTAATCACACATTTCCATATAATATCGTACAGAGTATATTTCCCAACAATATCCGCTGCGCGAGATATGGCCTCGCAGTCCTCCCTTATTGGAATGAGGTAGGCGTCCAGGCCACCCAGACTTTAATTCGGAGAGATGACGACCAGGAGGTGGACCAAAAAACCTTCCATCGTTGCCTATTTTTAGAGTGTCGGTTACAATATTCGAAATAGTCGCCTCTACGCCGAGACACCCTTAAGTCTAAAACACTCGAAAGATGTACGTCCTAGTTTGCCCAACTGTGACCTCTTCACCCGTTCGTCCCACGTCCCAGCTAGCTATCCTATCTCAAGATGTGAAGCCCCATTAGAGCTTTGGTCCCCCATGTACCAAGACCCGAGCTTTGAAGATTATGACTTAATTTCCTTCTCGCGGGTGTACATAGCATCGTAATTTTGAAGTGGGAGATGGCCGTTTTTTATGAGGCAAATGCCAGATTGCAATGGAGTAACACCAATATCGGTAGTTGAGGCGGGATGGTGTAGTAAGAGTGAGGTGGAGGACTCGCATGAGAATGATAGGTCAAACATTTGTCGAGAAGTCATCGATTTTAGATATGCTGGAGGTTGCTTCCGACTTCGATTCGGATACGATTCTTCTTGGATATCCCAGATATGCAGAGCATACTGAGCGATTATACCGGCACCACTGGAAGGTGAAGAATTCGTCGTTGCCGGCATGCGGTTGACGTGTATGACGGATATTTACACTAGCATATTTGTTACGAGTTGACCGTGCTGTGGCTTAGGTAGGCATCTAAGCAAGATCGAAGGTGTTTAGATCATTTCTAAATCAGGTAAATGACGTATAAGGAGACATCTTAGATGACGTGCGAGTTGGAATGAGGTAATGTATGAGTGTGAATGAAGTGACGTCTGGTTAAAGGACTATCTAATGGTAAAGGAAGGGACGAGTTAGAAAGGATTATAAGTAACCTTCTTTAATTAGTTCAATACATCGAATTTCATCACAGCCAGCTTGGTTCTATCACAGTATTGGATGAGTGGCTCAAAGAACTTTCCCTTGATAAAAATAAGGGTCAAGTCCAACTTTCCGCTTCTTATCAAGATCAAGAAACTGCTTTGGACTCTGTATATGTTCCGCTGGTCGCATATTAGTCTACATCCCAAGTCCATCTACACTCTGCCTGTGATCTGGGAGTTTAATTAATAACTTGAGCCCATGACCACTAAGCACGTAATGTTTCTCTCTGACCCAGGCAACATCTTATTTAGTGCTCCGGGAGACGAAAGCTCAACACCTATCAGTAGTGTCCCCTACGAATCTGCAGCTAATACTGTAGAGTCTGCAGTGTCATGATTAAATAACAGCTTTATCTTCACTTCGATGAGATATCCTAATTGCTCTCGCGATCTGTACCGACCTCAACTATTTGTATCGCACCCAGCACCATTATCAAGAAGCTAAGCACGATTGGATCGGACGATAGGGTCATAGCCCTTCTCATGCCCACCCTTGATTAACTTTATCCAATCCGCAATAGCCGTGGTGGGTGCTGAGCATACTCCGAAAATCACCAAACGACATCGTATGATGTAAGGAACATGTAGAATTCATAATTTTTTAATTCATCAAGTTTATGCAGCCTAACTAGCTACGACACTATGTACAATTATTCTCTAATTACCATATACTCCTCCTTATTCCACCATGTTATACACTTAATGATACAAATAATTTTTTTGATAAGTATTGTATGAGTTTACTGTCCTATAGATTCTGCGACTATTTAAGGACAAGTAGGTCCTTTCTGCCTACAGGCCGTGAGTATCTATGCCTCCTTCACGACTTCTTTCCAACAGTAATACCCCCACAGGTCTTCATTCGAGTACACACTAAGAGGAGCCGTTATCCCGTCATTATCTCCCCTCTCCAGACAACGAAACGATGGCCATTTACGGGTGTGTAGCTGCAGGGAAAGTCTCAAAAACCACTGGGTGCGGGGCTCTCCTATGACGAAGAGGCCGGCCAGCCGGGCGCAGCAGACCTGTGTATACCTAAGAGCGTCTCTCAACCTTCCTAGCCTCCTCCTTCCTCTTTTCCTGATTCATGCCGCAGGATAAACCGAAGATCGTGAAAGGATGTCAGAAAAGTCTTGGTCGAGAGTGACTGCCGTGAAGGAGCCTAGCCTAGCATTCAAAAGTCGTTACGGACGTGGGGTCGTCGGGTAACTCATGTATTTCAGATGCCCTCCAGGCTAGTAGATTCGGATGTAAAGATTAGAAGAGACAATATTATAGACGAGTCGAAATCTGCTTTTCTTGAGGGCGGAAGGGTCTTTTACTTTGCTTTCGTGGGTTTTTTGTTCGCCCGCCGGTGGGTAGCACATGTTGTAATATGACGAGGGCTTCTCTGACTACCGTTGTAGCGTTTGGTGCCGCATTATCTTTCCTCATTCCTAGCATCATTATCGTCGTCATGGTCGTCTTGTGTGTTATCGTAAGCGTATCTTTGACGGAGGGGGAGATAACTCAGCTCAAAGTTGAAAAGGTGTTACTCAATCTCGGCTCTGCAGACTCTACAGTGAAAGCTGGAGGTTCGTAGGGGACACCACTAACAGGTGTTGAGAATAGTTCCCCTTTGATAAATAAACTGTCATTAATTAGTTGGTTGATTTCTATCTTCCTCATTCCTGCTCCTAGAAAGGCAGACAGTCGTTGAAAGATATCTTAGAAGCGAAGTTTTCCCTACACATGTATTGATTAAACTTTCAAGTGTGCAAGGTGATAATTTTTGAAAGTCTTTCCTCCTCTGTTTCTTGAAGGATAAACAGTAAAATATTAAATGTTCAATCGTTTGAACACTTTTTGTGCAGTAGTTGCAGATACTAGTTTCGCTTTTCCAAATACTACTCATAGATGTCAGGTGACTTCCAATGCCTTTCCTTGCTTGGATATATGCCGACTGGGGTTTTCGAGAAAATTTGGAAATATTTTGTTATTATTAATTCATTTTATTGTCCTGTCTGAGTCTATGACTATGTGGGACATGCAGGTCCTCTCTGCCCACAGGCCAAGGATACCTATGCCAGTAGTATGTCCCCTCCTATGCCTCCAATACAGCTCCCCTCAAACAGTACCATCCCTCACAAGTCCTCATTCAATCATACACTTAGAGGAGCCCTTTGCCCTTAATTATCTCCCCTCTCCCGCTAAAGAGACGATGGCAATTGCGGATGTATAGCAGCTGGGAAAATATGCAAAAACCACTGGGTGCGGGGCTCTTTCAGTACCGACATCAGGACTAAATCCGAAGACATAGTGCCCATTCTGAAGCGCTCGAAGAGACCAGCCAGCTGAGAGTTGTAGACTTGTGTGTACCTCGAGAAATTCATACTCTTCCTTTCTAGCCTTCTTCCAACTCCCTCCCGAAGGTCGTGTTGAAATGTCAGAAAAGCCTTGACACAGCGTGATTGCTGTATGGTAGCTTAGCCCAACTTCTTTTGGCTAGTTAACCAGAAATTTAGTCTTGGCGCCCACAAACGTTCCAAAGTCGAAAGCGCCTCGATAAATGTAAGTCCTATAGCGCCAAATAGTTACTTTTTCCCTATTTAGTTCCTTGTCCCAACTGTCTATCCTCCCATAACAGGTAGAGCCCCGTTAGAGCAACTGTCCCCCAAAAGTTATATCCAAAGCTTTACAACGCATGAATTATTTCACTTCGTGCGGCCATAGGTGAAATTTTGGCTTGATACTTAAAGATGTTCTGTAATTTATAACACAAATTCCCGTTTGAAATCAGAGAGGCTCCTTTATCGCTCATTAATGTGAAATGATATATGGTTAGGGGTTGGGGACTCATTGAAAAGACTGGACCGACATTAATTTGGAGTCGTCAAATATATATACGCACGTGTTTGATTCCGACTTCAGTTCGGATATGATTCTTCTTGAATATCTCGTACATGTAAAGATTACTAAGCTTCTAGACCGGCATAGATTTAAAGTGAAGAATTCGTTTTAGCCGGCTATCTTTACTGTTAGTTGTGAAATATGCAATAGATACAGGTTTCCAACAAGGTTTTGGACTAGGGGAATAAAATCAAATCGTAAATCTAGTATGTCTGACTACTATTCCAAATTTTTGATTATAGAACGAATTATTGAGGCTGTTTCCATCCGAAAAGCTATTTTTTTCACTTGCAAAGCTGAACCCAAAACGTAAAGCCGAAAGTAAATTTTGACCGCGCAAGCTCTCTCTCGTTTGCATCGCACAACAATATAGTCATCATGTAAATGGTACCGAAATATTGGCGTAAAATGTGACCGTCGAGAATTTGCTGTATCGGATGATTTCATACTTATGGTTACATTCCCATGCTGAGCAAGGTAAGTTCATATATACCTGTCTTGTGATCTTATTATTACACACGCACTACAAACACGCCGTGAATAGATTGATGAAAACATGACCGAAAAGGGATATCACCATAAGCTTTATTCTCGTGAGAGTCACATAGTGCAAACGTTACCTACATACATTCCTGCTCTTGAAGTTGGCTCGATGTTTGACATGAGCCGCTAAAAAAATTGATTAATAGGCTTGACAATTACGTAATTGATTGATGATTACAGATTATTTATCGGGCGTGTCACAAAGGGTTTTATCTGATCTGATTCAGTCATTGCCTGCAGTTCCTCAAGTCAGCCCCGGCAGCTCCTCGCATTTTTGGGTTGTGTGAACGAAAGATATGAAGTGATATAAACGTCATAACGGCTTCCCCAAAGACGGTTAGCATACCAATCTATGAAACGGGAAACGGCTAAAGGCGTACTATGCCCTGATAGCGGTAAAGTTTGTGAGTTTTTGCCTGATTAATTTTCCATTTTATGGATAATGTGAACAAAGAGTCCACATGTGTTTACGATCGCAGTAGCACTTTTGTAGATTGATATTTTGGCCGTCTATCTCTCAGATAAGCCCGGGCTGATGCTATCGGAAACTGCAAACAAAAATGCTCTTACTGTGGCTCGTAGCATAGCCTACTTTAACCTGTTCGGGATATTCCTGAGAAGCTATGCTTATAAATAGACATGCATGCTTAGTGTAATCCAACTAACTCATAATGGTAGTGATGGCAAAGGCTGACTTGCCTTGGCCACGATCGACGTTAACGCCGCCACACCTAAGCTCCCCCGCTAGTGTCAGTTCAATGAACGTCCTGATCATATTAATTACTCGTAACTGTCAATCCTACCACAAGCCTTAACTTCTTCATACGTGTTTAGCTACAGGACGCCAAAAAACTTAGGGGTGCCTCGCGCTATCTTTTTATCTTCCTTTATCCGTATACTGACAGCAATTGATCAAGCCCGATAAATCAAGAGTAGGAACTAGGCTGGAGAGATATACAGTCTCTCAAAGCGGCCAAGATGGGTAGCTTCATATTTATGTGGTAGGAAATCCAGATAATGCATACCCCAACTATCTTAACAACTTCCAACATCTTTCCTACTCTGCTCATCGACCCAGCTAACATAGAGAATCAGGACGCATCCAGCCAGTGAGGTATACGTTACTGGGACCTTTGACAACTGGTCGAAAAGTGAACGACTAGATTTGACAGGGAACGTCTTTTCAAAAAACGTACTTCTCCCTAGCGCTACAGAAAAAATATACTACAAGGTAAGTTAGCACTCATTCGCAAACAAAATGAAAGCATTGTCAGGGTCAAAGGCGCCTTCTTTAATGACAGGTCTACTCTCATGCGATAGTATCACAACCCCCCCGAGCATGTGCCTTAGCAAGGGGCTTAGTGGCTCCATTACGTCCTGGAAGATAGCTACACAGTGCAAGAAATTAGGAAGGTCCTACCAGCCTTTCCCTATGCAAGCAAAAAATCTCGCTACTGAGAGATCAGGGACTTATCATGTTCACAACTCCTCCATTCTAAATATCTTGCCATTCACACTTCATTTACAGTCCAATTATTTACGTTGCTACTGAACTTGACCTTTAAAGGTTGACCTAATCACCACCTGATCAGGCTAACAAGATCTTCTTTCAGTTCGTTGTCGATGGTAATTGGGTCACTGACCATACAGCCCCACAAGAGAACGACGACTCTGGGAATCTGAACAATATTCTTACGCCAGATCGGATTAATATCCTTGCTCCCGAGGCCCTAGGAATTATGTCTGGAGTCACACCGAACGCGACAACCGCAAGCTTGGTTGGGGCTATTCCGCTTGAAAAAGACAAAAGATGTGTCTCATTACCTGGAACATTTCCCGAGACTCCAGCCCCAGGTGAGGAAACTAATCAACCCAAAATATTTTCAAGTAAAGTCTCGCAAGAAAATAACAGTCTCAAAGCGAAAGAAGATACGAATTTACTATTCTCATCTTTATCGCTAAACGCCCAACACGCCATAGATCCTACTGTTCCATCTTCGACGGGGTTAGTTCCAGATCCCAACTTGAATGCCCAGTCCTCTCAAGCGACTCTCTTTACGGACTCTACAATCCAATCCGTCGGTCCCCAAAGCTCAACTGCCGCTCTAGCAGGAGAAATTCCTAAAATATTGCGTAAACCGATAGAGCAGAATAATGAAGACAAATCTGACCATGCTAATAATAACATGCATACACGGACAGTAGAACCTGAGAATGAAGCTTTCAACGATTCGACTACTGAATATATTAAACCTGTCGCAAGAGGTACAGAATCATCGCAAGACCAGAACCCTGTAGCACATCTGCCTCTTCCGAATTCACACGAATTGGTTTCTGATATTAAGCTATCAGGACCAGTCTCTGAACAGCATTCTGTTCAAGATATAGCCAATGACAGACTAAAAGAGGCAGCATCTCAGATTATAATAACTGAGGTGGCTAAAAATATTTCCGACGACTTAAAGGAGTAAGTTTTATGCTTACTATTCTGTCTCCAAATTCACTATCCACGTCAAATTTACGAAACACAACTCTGCTGTTTAAAAATTCATGATAGCCTTTTGACTACATATATAAACACGATATCGAATACTAACTGATTATAATTTTAGTGGAAATATTCTAGCTAAGCAAATTCCGGAGGTAAATTGCTGCAAGGCTCCAGAAAAAAATTTGGATGAAGATGTAGCTTCAAAAGATTCTTGCCCGGCTAATAGATCTGATGTTTCGACCGGGGTGTCCTCCTCGACCGCAGAGCCGGTTACTGACTCGCTACCTGTTTCTCAGCACGTTGCACAACCAGTACCAGGTCTTATCACTGAACAGACAACTAGGCTATCAATCCCCGACAATGATTTAGCCGCTTCTTGCAGCAACAGTCCAACCATTACTGACAAGGCTGATAAAAAAAAGAAACGCTCAAGCTTTTTTGGAAAGCTGAAAGCTAAGCTTATATACAAAGATAAGGATTAGATACGTTTAAAGTCTATATAGATTGACTTACGTCTCCTCAGGCGTGTAAATAATAATGACGGGGATATTTTACGGGTTCTTGTGAGTGTGTAATGACGGATTTGCAGGCACGGTGTCCGGTAGAGGGTCCCTACCTCGAGCAATATTATTGCTCATTGGAGATGTTGATATTTTCAGTCCTCAACATGGGAAATAGTTGCATTTAAATACCAATCTTATACGTTTTTATCCACTTGTTAGTAATAGATATTATCCATATGAGTGTAATGATTGGTTGATTCACAAATTCTACTGAGTATCAGTCACTGAGACTCAGAATACGTGTGACTTGATTTGTAAGCTGGGCTAAACTAGGGTCAAAACAATATATCGTAATGTAGAATTCGGTGGTCAGTATGAAAATGTATCAAATAAGTTTCAGGCATTTACCAGCAGTGTAGTCTTACCATATCTATCTTTCAATAGATTATGAGACCAAATAGCTTACAGAAATCATAATTGCTTTGTGTTAATAAATCTCCTAGCTAATAGTACCACCATCCTGAACTATAAGAGGTCCCGGACCTGTGGCAGAAGCTGGAGATATAATCATCGACTCTTCACAACGTGTCGATACTATCAATATAGAGGTTATAGCATTTAAATTTCCCGACCATCGACCTAGATCATATTGTCTCAAAAATCTGGTCCCAGTTTGTCTCTCGACTCTAACCTAAAACTTAGGAGTGAAGAAAACTATCAATAATGGAAATTTAACATCGAAAATGTCGCTCGCCTTCACGAATTGCGAAGGTTCTATCATCCAAAAGCACTGGCTCCTCCTAAATTTAAGGATGAGTTTGAAGAAGGCGTGTCGGAAGAGGATTGCAAGAAATACAAAGAGTGGGCTAAGGGAGATGCCAAGATGAAGCTGTGCATTTCAAACAGTGTCTCACCATCAATCTCATTTCAGTCGAATAACCTCAATACTGCCAGAGAAATGTGGGGTATGCTTTCTAACCAATACGAAAGCTCTGGAATAGTTATGAATCAACAGTTCATTTCTAAGTATATCAAGCTAAGGCAAATAGATTATTTTTCAATAGACGAATTTATCATAGCTCTCCAAAACGCTATTGATGACTTAAATCGCCTAAACATCCTGCCTCCTGCATCATGGCACCCACTTGTTTTTTAGAAGCATTAAAGGTCTCATACAGCGTGTGTGTGTTTATTATACTACTTGAATCATAGACTATCTAGCACATTGTGCTCCTCTCTGACCCAGGCCATACCTTGTACAGTGCTCCTTGCCTCTTATGTTTCTTGAAAGATTATTGGTATATTGCCTTTGATGAATAGCCATTCAGCTCAGTATTTACCCATGGAATTCAGCCACCTTTATCTCGAAATCTTCTACACAAAAAAATAAAAATGGTAGCAGTGGAAACTGCATGCGCGGGAAAAAGTCTCAAAAAACCTGCAGCCAAGCCATGCGAGGCCTAGACACCGGGACCACACGAGGTGCGCATATTCATCTATATCTCCCTTCTTTGTAACAGTCGAGGCAGACTTGATCCAATCCACCATCTCGGTATCGGGTGCTGGGTACACCCTGGAAACTCATCGGATGGCTTTCCTCCACGATCAAGGGTTGGTGATGAGTAGGGCTCCGACCCTACCATCTGATCTGATCGTGGTCAGCTTCATGATAATGATGATAGGGGATGTGCTTATGGATGAAGACAATACATACCGCGAAAGCGATTAGGAAGCCTCATCGAAGTGAGGACTTTGTTACTTAATCTCGACTCTGCAGACTCTACAGTGAGAGCTGGAGGTCCGTAGGGGACACCGATGACAGGTGTTGATAAAAGTTCCCCTAGAGTTGAATAGTATGTGGCTAGCGATTCAGGAAATGTATCGAGAGAATTTACAATTACAAAGCCGACGACGAAAGCTTAACACCTGTCCGTGGTATCCCAAACGAAGGAGAGAATGAAATTTTCTGTCAGAGTCGAGACTCAGTCATTAAATAATTGAATTTGAGAGTTATCGTCGATCTCAGACATGCGGAGAATTCACGGCCACTCTCACAACGAAATAAATCATCTACTCCCTATATACCAAAAGTAACAGGGTTGAATAGTGCAGTGGTACACTACGCGGGCTGTTCTTCCAAGTAGATTCTGGGTGGCTTGAACACCTACCCCGTTTGATTCAGGAGAAAGCTGGTTCGTATCCGGCAGATCTCAACTATATTTCTCGCGGTGCTAGTATACATGAATGACGAAGGCATGCTTGGATAATCAAAGGTTTTCAATTTACCTTTGGTGGGTACTTACGGAGAAGGCTCGACTGTCCGTGTAAGCAAACCTACCTCGTAGTGGTATTTGCAAATGAAATACAGAGTATGACTGTCTCTAATGTCAAAAGAGTCATCCAACCTGTATACATGGCACTGGTCATGTGTCATAGCCATATAGTTGCATACAAATTAAATGATTTAGAAAAGAGGCGCGCTGCGCTGCATCACCATCTTCCAAACCCCTTTCCTCTCGAGTTAGAAACAATCTCAGCATTGTCACCTCCCACCACGTTCATTCTTCGCCAGGTCGTAACATCTGCTGGTAGTTGGGAATAGGATAAAATACGATCATCCGTTCTCTCCTACCATCTCCCTGGCCCCTAGTTAGCCCCTTTTATCAAAGCTTCTTTAACGTTGCAAAGCAGGTCGGCACTCTGATAGGAAACCAAACTCTAAGGCTCATATACAAAAGAGACTTCAACTTGCTCATCGGGCTCTGCAAGGGGTGAAACAGCTGGCGTCAAATAGCAAAGGCTTACCTTTTTATGCCTTGAGATAACTTTATTTCAGCTGCATCTTGCCCATGCTAGACTATGGTCCCGTATTTTGGCTCCAAAGAGAAAGATAGGAGGAATGAGTGCCAAATACCAAAGGCTCCAGAACCAGGTGTCATGGTACCTATGGTTCCCGCTTATGATCTAACCTATAAGTCAAGGTCGGATGGTGTAACGGTACACCATCCGGGCCGGTCTTCTAAGTAGGGTCTGGATAGCCTGAACATCTATCCCACCTGAGACAGAAGATCGCTGGTTCGACTCCAGCAGACCTCACCTTACTGAAGTAAGCTACATTGATGATGGTGGCATGTCTGGATAACCCACGGTTTTTTGAGAGGTTTCCCTTGGGTGAGTTTTATGGAGGGTATAGTTCGACAGCGGTGAAGAAAAAGCCGCCTTGTCACAGCCGTAGTGAGACTTGCAAATGATATCTGAGGCATGATGTTCATCACAACTATATCATCATTGTATCTGACTAAAGTCAACACCTGCATGGGCCAAAAAGGCGCCAAATCAGGACAATTGAATAATTTATTTATTTATTTATTTAATCCATAAGTCACATGACGCACAACCATTCTGCTTAGTTGTATTATTGGCGCTAGGGCGGGAATGAAGTATAAGTATCTGGTTAGTTGTACATTGGGAGAGTTTGGGAGGACGAAGGCTGAACACCTGTCAGTGGTATCCTCTACGAACCTGAGGGTGAAATATTCCCCCAGAGCCGAGATATAGTCATGAAAAAGGGTGAATTTGAGAGTTTTCGTCGAGTTGGCGATCGGGAGGAGTGGTGTTGGCTCATTTTTGGTCGAAAATCCGACTTGCAAAGATTTCACGACTGCACAACTCAACGAAATCAACCATCTACACCCCAAATACGAACCGCAGACCGGCTATAACCCATCTAATGTTCGTATCGCAACAACCGACACCTTTAAGGTCTTAATTTCTTCCTCGGGAAAATTATTCCCGGCCAAACTCATCTCGCAGCCCTCTCCATAATCATCTCATCACCTACCGAAGTAATCCCATACCTCCAAAATTCAAATCGTCAACAAAGAAGTTAGAGGATATCCGACACTACACAACTGCCAGTCGCTGTGAAGGTACGGTCGAAATACCGGCCTTGAATGCGTCTTCACATCGGCCAAGAACACCGACAGCTCGACCTGCGACGAATCGCCACCGACGAAATATGTACCACATTTCGTTGGCATACTAACTAGAGCGTTCGACAAAGGCTGGTTCACCGGTGCCTCGGTCTTGAGCTCTCAATCGCATTTTCTGTTACGGGCCCAAGGGTGTGAATTCCCTACACAGTACTTAGGGGTTCCACATTTCATGTTGATCTTAGGAGACGCTAAGTCCCCCTTAGTAAAATATCCATGTATCATATCCTTCGCGACCGCGTCGTGTTTAGTACTTTTGTTATTATCATTTTAGAGAATCAGAATAGACTTCGATAACTTCGATTGATTGATCAATCACGACTCAATTTCGTGACATATTCTGATTCTCTAATTATATTCAGTCACACCTGCGACGTCTCGTGGTACCGGCCCTCTTCCATCACCTCCATCCTACTCAGGCCCAATTTATGAGCCTTGAAGATATTGTCTCAGGCCTGAGGGACTTCCAGCTCGCCGTTACACCGCCAGAACCACAGCCTGCCGAAACCTCGCAAGCAACCCAGACTCAAAAAACCATGACAGGAAACAAATCAGATTCCACTAAACCCACTATCAACTGGCCAAAATGGTCGGGAGACCCCGTAGATTTCCCTGCCTTTCAAATCAGCCTTGAAGGAGTGGCAGAGGAAGGCATTAGTCACAAATCCTTTTGCTATTCTGTCTTTTCTCAATCCCTCCACGCTGAAGCCCAGCGACGAGTAGCACCATGAATGAAAACTCAAAAAATAGCATATGACTGGAGCAGTGAGAGGCTGATATCTCACCTAGAAGATTTGTTCACCGACAAAGATACGGTGACAAGAGCCCAAACGAAAATTAATGCCCTTCATCAAGGAACTCGACAAACTTTCGCTAAGTTTAGATCTATTTTCGAGCAGCTTTGTTCTGAAGCCGACCACCTTGCGCCAATCGGTGCATCAAAGATTAATGCTATGAAATGTACCCTTGAATCTCACCTTCGAAAAGGCATAGCCTACCGTCAGGGAGTCTCCGAGACAAATTATGAGAGCTTCGTCAGGGAAGTCCAAAGCCTTGCTAAAGAGTTGGAGTCCATACCCAGCTTTCGAGCTATCCGTGGGTCTGACAAAGAGTATTTTTCCTTTGATAGCACACCGCAAGCTACTCAATCGACTGTAGATATCGATCAGTCAACCTACCGAACTAATCAATCATCTTCAGGCAGAGCATACCAGCCTGCAGTTCGATATGACCAAGATGGCGACGTTCAGATGGCTGATATCAGCTCGCTCCAAGACCAGATTCAGGCTCAAACAAATGCGATATTAGCGGTGCTGAAAGGCACAAAAGACAAACCGTCAAGCAGAAATGTGCGAAAAAATGATCAACGCCCATTCCCACCAGAAATATCCCTGGCCGAAAGAAATCGGCGCATTGATAGTAATCTGTCACGGATCAGCTATAGAAAGCAGAGACCATTTGTATGGGTGATGGTATATTAACAATTCAACTATGGAGAGCTAAGCTCTACATACTAAGCCTCATATATGTACAGACTCGTTGGTGTAACGGCACGGCATTCTGCCATGTCATTACTTATATCAGGTGACCAGGAAGGTATGGTGGGTGAGGAACCAATGTGTGGGAGGAGATAAGATAAGGTCACGGAACCCTGGGAAGCGAGAGCGCACACACAAAAGCTCGCCGATTCTATTATCATTACACTTTCTTTCTTTCTTCTTTGTCTTAGTATTCGCTCAATAGATTGGATATATAGTTATACAAGCTGTACACTCACTTGTGCTTATTCTACGCCGTGACATAATACTAAGACCACCAAAACCACTCAACGCGACCTCTGTAGGGAGGTAAAATACTTATTGCAGACTCGGTGGCGTGGACAGCTAATAGCTCACACCATCCGGACAGTCATTACCCATTCGCCTCAGGGAAGAGACAAGAGTATCAGCCTTGAATAGATTACAAGATCGCTTTATTCATTATTGGAGATACACCACAAAATTCTTTACAACCAACCCCCACTGTTGTCAAAAACCACTTGTCACCCTCTCTAAAATCGGCCAAGAAATCGCACTCAACAGTATGTCGGCCCCCACCACCTCTAGAGTTGGTAAGCAAAGAGCTGAAGCGGAGGATTACGAGAGCTGGCCCAGAGGAGATTTCAAGAAATCGGTCTTCGCAACTTGTGCACCGGGAGATGAGGAGAAACACCACACTGTGCCGGAACTCCCATGGAACAAGCTTGTCACCGAAGAAGTGCTAAAAAATGAGTACGAGAAACGTCTTGCTGCGCGCGCTGCCGAAAACAAAAGTGAGACAGCAAAAGAATCTAATGAAAATATACTCAGAATTATGTGTGTCGAACTCGCCGAGCGATCCAACGCTATTAGCGAATATTGTGAAAAGGCACACAAGGAAAAGGAAGAAGCAGAGAACCTTGCACAAAAGTGGGCCATTGAATCAAACCGCTGGAAAGATGCTTACGCAGAACGTTCCCTCAAGGATGCAGAGTGTAAAAAAGATTCTACTACGTCCGTATCGGAAGATGGTGCAACAGAATCGCAGAAGAAGAAATATGATACCAAAAGCGAGCGCCAAAAGTCTATGTTTCGTTCTCGGCATCGCCAAAAGATCACTGATCCTCCGGTTTTCAAAGGTACCGACAACCCTTCCATCGAAGATTGGGCCTTCGCCGTGGACAGCAAGTTGGAAGGCGATGCATTGTACTTCGACAACGAAAGGCACAAGATTTCATACCTCCTGGGATTTGTTGATGGTGACGCGCGAAAATTCCTGAAGCCTTACCTCAAGCCAGAGAGTGTTAATTACATCACCGAAGCTGAAGCTATCGTCGATATCCTACGAGGAGCATACGATAAAACCGATGAGCAAAAGCGTTCCGAAGCTCGTGCCAATTTCAAGAAACTTTACCAAAAGGACGATGCTTTCTCTGCGTTCTTCTCCAAGTTCTTGACCTACGCTTCTGAATTACAACTTCGCGACCAAGATCGGATGGATGAACTCCGGGAGAAAATAAATCCCGAATTACAGCGTGCCATTCTCGGTGCAACCTTCGATAACACTTTCGAGATGTCAAAACATTGTCTCAAGTTGAGCCCCAATTGGTACTGCTGCAGCGAACTACGAACGCCCAATTGCGATACGAGCAACGAAAGGAAAAGATCAAGAATCCTATTACTCCGCCCAAAGAGATTCCTCTCCCTCGCCACAGTGTACCTCCTATGCCTGTTCGAACCTCTGGTACGTGCTTTCGATGTGGTAAGTTAGGCCATTTCGCTGATGCCTGTCCCGCGGCGAAGATCAACGAAGTCGATACAGATCCGAAGGAAACGAAAATAGAGGAGCAAGGTGAATCATCTGGATCAGAACTCTTCACAGATTCTGATGAGGGAAAAGATTCGCTCTAGGAGAAGTCGCCTCCCTAGAGCAGCATGGATATCAAGCGAGCGGTATTGATTTGGAGAAGTTGTTTGGCGGAAAGCCCTGGTTATGGAATGTACCATAGAAACTAGAAATAAATCTCAACTCCCAATCACTGCTCTCGTAGATACCGGCGCAAATGGATATGCCTTCGCTGATCGTAAGCAATTGCGCGATTGGCATCGTAAAAGTAAAGTCAAGATGACGCGATATACACTTAAACATCCACTCGCTGTCCGAGGCTTCGATGGTGGAGCATCTCGACCCCTACGCCACGCCTATCTCATGACACTCACGATAGATTCCCACCGAATTAGCATGCCATTCTTTGCCACTACATTAGGCAACAGGAACAACGTTATTTTGGGAAGACAATGGTTGGCATACCATCAGATACTTCCGGATTGCGCTACTCACAGATTGTGGTGGCCAGAAGATCGTAACGACCACCAATGGGATGCTACACGTCGTGATCGACTGATTGAAATACCTCCTTTGAACATCAACACAACTACTAGTTCGAAACCTTCGACAAATCCACCATTTGTACCTAAACAGATACTCCGACGCCCTACTATAGAGACCGAAGCAGCACATACAGTGCATTACCCACCAAAACCTACTTTGCAAGAGCGACGGGAAATCTACGAAAAGGAAAGAGAAAAGCTGGGGATAGAAGAGATTAATGTGCCAACAATTTCCGCAATCGACTTTGACGCGATAGAAAAGGACGACCAATGCTGGTATGTAGGAATACAAGCAGCAGAATACGAACAAGACGTGGCGGAGCTGGCTGAACTCACCGAAAAGGAAGAAAGGGAAGAATTGTTAAACCAACTACCCTCGGAATACCATGACTTGGCGCACGTGTTCTCCAGACGAGAAGCAAACAAACTGCCGCCACATCGGGAATTCGACCACAAGATCCACTTGGACAGCGAGCCGGAAATGAAACAAGCTCCGCTATACAAGATGAATCAGAAAGAACTGGATACGGTCCATGCGTACATCGAGGAGAACCTGGCTAATGGATTCATCGAGCCCAGCGATTCTCCTTTCAATTCTCCGGTTCTATTTGTCAAAAAGAAGAACGGTGATCTCCGATTCTGCGTCGACTACCGCAAACTCAACAACCATACACGCAAGGATCGTTACCCTCTGCCACTCATTGGAGAAACATTGGCCAAAGTAGCTGGCTCCAAGAAATTCACCATTCTCGATGTGATCCACGCTTTTAACCGCATTCGTATGGATCCGGATTCCGAGCGTTGGACCACCTTCCGTACCAGATTTGGACAGTTCCGCTACCGAGTATTGCCTTTTGGTCTCACCGGCGGTCCTGCCACATTCCAAAGATACATCAACGCTGTCCTCAGCGATCTACTAGCCAAATTCGCAGCCGCCTACATGGATGATGTGATGGTTCACTCTATAGATCCCTCGAAGCACACGGCTGAAGTGCGGGAAGTACTACAACGCTTGGACAAAGCAGGACTACAAGTGGACATCAAGAAATGTCGTTTTGCGCAAGAATCTGTCAACTTCTTAGGTTTTATTGTCAACACAACTGGTATTCTCCCCGATCCAAAAAAGTTGGAAAGCATACGTTCTTGGGAACGACCCAGCAGTAAAACAGGTGTGCAGTCGTTCCTTGGATTCTGCAACTACTATCGGAACTTTATCGAAAACTTTTCGCGCATGGCCAAGCCCTTGTACAATCTCACAGCTACCCAGAAAGGACAGCTGTTCGAATGGTCGGAGCAAGCAGAAGAGGCCTTTCTCTCTCTGAAAGAAAAGCTCGTGAGTCCGCCAATCCTTTTGTATTTCGAGCAGAGGAGACCGACGCGTTTGGAAACAGATTGCTCAGACTTGGCAACAGGCGGAGTGCTCAGCCAATTGCACGACGATGGTGTGTGGCATCCAATTGCATTTCATTCGAAGACACTGAGCGACCCAGAAAGACATTACGAGATACATGACAAGGAACTTCTGGCTATTATTCAATGTTTGAAGGAATGGCGTGCGGAACTCACCAGCCTTGTGGATCCGTTTTTAATACTGACAGACCATCGCGTTCTCGAGTACTTTGGTCAGAAGCAGCTTCTCAATGATAGACAGGTCCGCTGGACAGAAACGTTGTCACAATTCCATTTCACATTGCAATACCGGCCTGGAAAAGAGAATGTTTTGGCTGACGCATTGTCTCGGAAAAAAGAACTCACTCCCACGCAGAAAGCCGCTAAAGATCGAGAGCGCACCAGAATTGTATTCCCTCCAGAAAACACAGTCCCAAGCCACAGTAAAAATACGTTGGCTCCCATCAATGTAGAAATGGATGTGCTCGACGAAATATTTTCGGCGAACAGGGAAGATCTCGAACTCGATGACTTGCGCCAGCAAGCTAGAGAAAAGGAAATGCCTTATACTTTGGAACCAAATGGCTTGCTTCTACACAAAGGACGATTAGTGGTCCCAATGAAAAACAACCTCCGTGTCCGGTTGTTACGTATGATCCATGAATCTACATCGACAGCTCATGCAGGAAGAAATAAGATGAGGAAGTTGGTTGGTGCACATACTGGTGGCCCAAATGTAGTGGAGACATCGAGAGATACGTGCAGAATTGCCACGTATGCAGGCGATCGCACAATCCTCGGGATAAGACGCCAGGATTGCTGCAACCGTTGCCCATACCCGAACGTACATGGGATGATATCTCCATGGATTTCCACGAAGTAGGAGTACCGGACAAGAGAGGATTCAATAACATATGGGTAGCAGTAGACCGGTTGTCGAAACGACCAATATCCATACCCACAACCAAAAACGCGACCGCGAAAACTGCTGCTGACTTGTTTTACCGATACGTATGGCGTTTCCGAGGCTGCCCCAAGACAATAACCAGCGATCGAGGCCCGCAATTTATATCGGATTTCATGGACGAGCTATCCAAGTTGGCGCGGGTGAAACTCAAATTATCCACTGTTGAACATCCTCAAACAGACGGGCAAACGGAAATCATTAACCAAATCATGGACCAACGACTGCGACCATTTGTTAGTTTCCACCAAGATGATTGGGCCGAATTGCTACCCGCTTTAGACGCAGCAGCAGCAGCCATGCCCAACGAATCCACAGGATTATCGCCATCGATGATTGACTACGGCTACGAACCACGTCTAGAGTTTGATTGGAACCAACGTGTCAAACCACGGACTGCGCGAGAATCATTGAACCGCGACGAGGCAGCAGCCTGGGTCAAGCGAGTGGAAAATGCGGTCAAGTGGGCCCGGGAAAACATGGCACGCGCGCAAGAGCGCCAGCGAACTCAGGCAAATAAGCATCGACGGGAGGTAGATTTCGACGTGGGAGATAAGGTTTACATCCGTCGAGGCGCGTGGAGAACCACAAGACCTTCAGACAAATTGGACAACCCAATGGTAGGACCATACCCAATAATTTCCAAGGAGGGACATTCTTTCCGAGTCCAATTGCCAGCATCCTGGAAAATTCATCCGGTGTTCTCGCCAGACCGCTTGCGCAAAGACCCCGACAACCCATTGCCCGGACAAGCCAATCCAGAACCACCCGCTGAAGAAATTAATGGCGAGTTAGAATGGGAAATCGAATGCATACTTGACGCTCGCTTATATCGCCACCGTCTACAGTACAAGGTTCAGTGGAGAGGATGGGACGCCGATGAAGAGTGGTACCCTGCAGCAAATTTCCGTAATGCACCTGCAATGCTCGAACAATTTCACATAGATCACCCTGCATTGCCAGGCCCACCTAAGCGCCTACCTATCTGGCTGGATGATGCGGCTCATGATCGTTTCAGTGAAGAACATCCCGAGGACAACATGACGACTCACGAAGGAGAAGACAGCCGGCGTCGACGCCGGCACTAGCCGATTCGGAGCAATCGAGGACTGAAGGGGGGGTGATGTAACGGCACGGCATTCTGCCATGTCATTACTTATATCAGGTGACCAGGAAGGTATGGTGGGTGAGGAACCAATGTGTGGGAGGAGATAAGATAAGGTCACGGAACCCTGGGAAGCGAGAGCGCACACACAAAAGCTCGCCGATTCTATTATCATTACACTTTCTTTCTTTCTTCTTTGTCTTAGTATTCGCTCAATAGATTGGATATATAGTTATACAAGCTGTACACTCACTTGTGCTTATTCTACGCCGTGACAGTTGGCTTCTAAGATCTTCCTTCTAAGGCTAGGTTACTTCTAGATAATTCGAGTTGCTGCTGCAAGAATATCATTTCTAGCAGCTTCTCCAAGGTTCATTCTCAATCTTAATCCTGTCAAACATTTTCTAGCTCCTTCGCCAGTGGTTCTAGTATGTTCTACAGGGCCCAATACCCGGTAGTTGTACGTCTGTACTGGCCAGTACTGACTACAGGAAATTACCGGCTTTGCAGCCGTTACATAATCAATGCGAAAGGTGCGGTAAGTCACCCTCTCATCGATGGGGTGACTGTAAGTACCGGAATTTTCGCGAAAATCCCACACCGAGAGGTTACAGCTCCTCTCGCCCGGCGGGAGTAAATTTGATAGCAAAGGAAACCCCTGCAAATGAGTTTGCTTCGGACTCGGAAAACTGATAGCCTTTGAACAAAGTCGTGTTCAGAGGTCAGTGGTGTATAATTCTTTTGGTGTGAATCTAAAGGAGCCATCAGCTAAGGAAATTCTTGTGGCAAAAAATAGGATGGATAGTAAGCCCTTTTTAGTAGAATCGTTTATAAATGATTATTTCTTTCTGCCAGCCCTATTCGACTCAGGTTGTCTTCCTTACGCTGCCTTCAGTGAAAATATCGTCAAGAAAAATAAACTTCCACGCATTCCGGTAGAACATAGAAACCTTCAGCTTGCAAAGAATGATCAGAACTCCCATAAAATTAGTCAAATAACTTATGATACCCTTGATTTTAATGGCCGACGAGAACGCTTGTGGGGTTACATTATTGAAGGCTTAAATTGTGATTCAATCCTTGGTAAAGGATGGGCCAAAAGAAACAACGTAATATATTATGCCAAAGACCACGCACTCTATTTTCAGGAAGGAAATAAGCGATCGAGAATACTAGAAAAAGGCTGGATGGAGAGCGAGCGCACCAAAAATAAGACCAAATATATTCGAGAAGGAAAGCTCGTTTCTGCTCTTATATTCTCTGATTTCACAAAGAAGGCACAAAAGAGTCAGCAGGGCCTTATATTAGCGTCTGTTTCAATTTCAGATATCAACAAAGCATTACAGAAGTTGAATAAAGAACGAGGGAAGCCTACTATCGAATCGATCGGTAAAAAACTTCCCAGACAGCTTACTGGATTTGAAACCATGTTTTTGGAGGATGAATCTAGTGAGCTGCCTCCCTTCCGAATCGGTCATGATATGGAAATAAATTTGGAAAAAGATGAAAATAAGAATGAGAAAAAGCGGCCTTACGGGCCTCTTTACGAAATTTCAAGAGAAGAACTGCTAGTCCTCCGGAAAACTCTCGCTGACCTCCTCGACAAAGGTTAGGTACGAGCAAGCTCTTCACCAGCCAGCTCACCCGTGCTCTTCGCAAGAAAACCAGGAGGTGGTTTACGTTTTTGTGTGGATTATCGTGGCCTGAACGCGATAACGAAAATAGATCGCTACCCGCTACCACTAATTCGAGAGACATTACGGCAATTAACTAAAGCCCGTTGGTTTACTAAAGTAGACGTTCATACTGCCTTCTACCGTCTACGTATCAAAGAAGGGGATGAATGGAAAACTGCTTTCCGCTCGCGGCAGGGCCTATTTGAATGGCTAGTCTGCCCATTAGGATTATGTGGAGCGCCAGCAACATTCCAGCGTTTCATTAATAGCACCCTACGAGAATGTCTAGACCTTTTTTGCTCTGCGTGTGTCGACGATGTCATAATCTATTCGGAGGGAGACTTTGAAGATCATTTCGAGAAAGTATCTAAAGTATTGAATGCGCTAAATAAAGCAGGCTTACGGCTAGACCTAGAAAAATGTGCTTCCGGCATGACAAAAATAAAATACTTAGCCTTCATCATTGAGGCTGGGGTTGGTGTTAAGGTAGACCCAGACAAAGTGCTGGCAATTTCTGAATGGGAGGAGCCAAAAAACTTCTCAGAGGTGCGCTCATTTCTTGGATTCTCCAATTTTTACCGAGAATTCATTCCTCGTTTTTCCTCTATATGCGAACCATTGAATTACCTTACTAAACGGGGCGTAATTTGGCAATGGAGCAAGCCACAAAAGGATGCGTTTGAGCGGCTCAAAGAACTACTAATAAGCGCACCAGTTCTCACAATGTTTGACCCAGAAGCCGAAATGTTGGAATTTACCATATTTCTTACAATAATTGGCATTCCTTGCAAATATGAACAACTTTCCTACATACTCTATAATACATGCTATATTCTACATTTTAACTTCTTTTTGCTTATAAGCTATTCTCTCATACATTTGCATGTGCGGGGTAGTATGATACTAGATGCAAATGCAGTGAGAAACATAGTCATGTTTACTTTGCGACAAATAAGATGGCGTTAATGGTGCGGGGTCAGTACTGCTTTATTCCCCGCACAATTGTTTCGTGGTCAGCTGTGCTGAAGACTTTTTACTGTAATAATTGTTGTTTGCAGACCCACTTTAACTCTAGGATACGCACACATAAATTCGCGTTTTACATGTAACTTAGAACTTTAATGGAAACAATATTCTTTGAGCTTTACTTTCTGCTCGTCTTACTCGGAAATCGCAACACGAAACCATATTGGAAGCGGACTCCTCAGGTTATGCTATCGGAGGAGTCTTGTCACAGGTGGATGAGAAAAGCCGCCTTCGACCCGTAGGCTTCTTCTCTAGAAAGTTGTCGCCAGCAGAGGCTAACTATGAAATCTACGACAAAGAAATGTTATCTATCATTGCCACCATGAGGCACTATAGAGGGGAGCTCAGGAGTGTTAGTAAGCCTTTTGTAGTTCTCTCTGATCATCGCAACCTACAGTATTTTATGACAACACGTCAGCTTTCAGAACGCCAAGTTCGATGGGCAGAAGAGCTTGCGGGCTTTGACTTCGAAATAAAATTCAGACCCGGTTCTAATTCAGCAAAGCCCGATCTTCTTTCTAGAAAGGCCGAATTTAAACCTAAAGATTTAAGCGATAAAGGCTTTCAAAATAGGGAATTCCAACTTTTAAAAAACAGTTGGTTATCGCCGAAAAATGAAAAAGAGGAGCTATTATCCTCTACAGGCCTCTCAGCAGTAGTCACTAGGCAACAAGCCAGACCACCAGAAGTACCAAAATCTGAAGCCCTATCCAAACCTATCGATCAATCGCTTAGTCTCTCCATCTCCCCCACCGGTCCACCAAAAGGTGGCCAATTATTCGAAGAACTTGGAATACGAAAACTCTGCGACAAAGGAATAGAAAAGGATCCTTCTTTTCTTGATGTTTATAACAGCCTCGAAAGAGGCGATCGTGCACTACCGCACTCTATTGGAACCTCAGTGCAAATGACGGACTGTTCCTTTGACGAGAAACATGCTTTAGCTTATCGAGGAGCACTGTGGATCCCAAATTGGGAACCCCCTCGCACTACCTTAATCCAGAAAGTACATGATTCCCATATGATAGGTCATCCAGGACGGGAAATAACACTTTCCATACTTTCACGAAGTTATTTTTAGCCTCAGCAATATAAAGATGTTCGAAGGTTTATGAGAAATTGCCACGTCTGCGGAAGATCTAAAGTTTGGCGACAGTCATCCAGGGGCTTGCTACGGCCACTGCCAGTACCAGAACGATTCCACAGCGAATTGGCCATAGACTTCATGACCGATTTACCGTCAACTAATAAAAAAGAAAAATTCCTGATGGTCATATACAAACGGCTTCTCGGTAGTGCTACATTGGAGGCTATGGAAACAATGGAAGCGGAGGCTTGTGCGAAAAATTTTGTTCTAAGCCACTGGCATTACCATGGTTTTCCAAACTCTCTAACATCAGATAGAGGCTCTAACTGGGTCGGTCACTTCTAGAAAAAGCTTTGTCAGTGTGTAGGTATCCAACAACAATTGTCAATAGCATTTCATCCTCAAACAGATGGAAGTACCGAGAGAATGAATCAAGAAGTGCTAACCTACTTGAGAGCTTACATCTCTTATGCCTAAAATGACTGGGCGACACTACTCCCGTCCGCAATGGTTGCTATAAATAATAGGACCAGCTCACGAACCGGCTTCAGTCCATTTTTTTTGACTCACGGTTATCATCTCGAGCCTATAAAACGACGCTACTCACCATCCAGCTCAGGTATAAACCCAAAAGCAAAAGCTAACGCCTTCATAAATCGTCTACACGAAGGTCAAGAACTTGCAAAAGCTGCAATGGTAACAGCACAGCAAATCATGGAGCACAATGCTAACAAGGGACGAAGACCGGCTGAAAAGCTAAAAGTGGGAGATAAAGTATGGTTGAATTTGAGAAATGTCACCACCCCGCAGCTCAAGAAAAAATTGTCTTGGATAAATGCCAAATATAAAATAACGCGGGAGATAGGCCCTGATGTCTACGAACTGGATGTGCTAAGTAATATTCACCCCAGATTCTTTGTGGACTTACTCCTTCGAGACTCTGATGATCCACTACCCTCCCAAATTACTGATGATAGTCAACCTCCACCTCTTCTTGACGGAAAGCACCCGTTATATGCTGTAGAAAAAGTTCTCAGAGCTAAATCATTTCGAGGAAAAAGATTTGTCTGCGTCAAATATAAAGATTACAAGGAAACCTCCTGGGAACCTCGAGAGAATCTTGTCCTCAGTGACGCTTTTAAAAGCTTCATCGAGCAATACGGTGACGGAGACAACGTTGGAGACCCCAACACAGGCAGTTACACTGGCTCTAGAGGTAACAAGAAGCCATCTCTACAAAACAAAAAAATAACAATATAATTTTAATTGTATGCACACCTTCACCGCGGAGGAGGGAGGCGATGTTAGGGGCCCAAAGGTGTGAATTCCCTACACAGTACTTAGGGGTTCCACATCTCATGTTGATCTTAGGAGACGCTAAGTCCCCCTTTGTAAAATATCCATGTATCATATATCCTTCGCGACCGCGTCGTGTTTAGTACTTTTGTTATTATCATTTTAGAGAATCAGAATAGACTTCGATAACTTCGATTGATTGATCAAACACAACTCCATTTCGTAACATTTTCGACCTCCACGTTTAGGGATACGGCAGTGACGGAGCAAAGTTTCTGGGATGACGAGGCTGATTAAGGGACAAAGGTATGCTGTATTTGGGGAGAAAGGGAATATAAACTGAAGAGGCCTTGGTGGGCGACTGGATGAGGCCTCCAATGAAGAAACGACCCCTGTATGAGATGAGAAGATGCTGAGATGAGCCAAAGCTAAGACTGAATTCAAGAGAAAAGTTACATATCGCGAAGATGTGACCGGCTCGGGCGCGTGGTGCCCGAGACTGAGGAGGAATATTCGCTTCGGCATATCAAAAGAGGGGTCTCTGGACGGTTGGGCTTGACATGATTTAACACATGGGTGAAGTCTGAGATTGTCCGGTCATTTAGGTGGGTCGAGGTAGATGTACTCAATGGTAGTCCACCTGATCCAGCCCGGTCCCACTCGTGCTTAAGATCCAATAGGAGTGCGACGGTAATCACTATTCCTAGCACGTTAATGAACAAAAAACGCACATTTTTGAGAAATTCGAAAATTCATTTTTTCCCTCTTTCCTTCCCTCTCAATATCGTCGCATCTATCTTCGAAGTGTGATCGAGCCCAGGCATGTTCACCATGCCTCCAGTTCGCAAAAAGCGTCCCAACGCCAAGTTGGACAACACGAGAGTCCACCCGAGGGCTCTCGAACAATTACCTCGCCTCGCCCAGTCTCCGAAATGCGCGGAGACGAGCAAGATCTCAATCAAAGGGAAGGAAAAAGCCCTTCCCGCCGTCGCTGAACCCGATACTGACATGATCGGGTCAGTTGAAATTATTGAGGAAATTCCTCAACCACCCTCCGTCCCCTACGGGATTGGAGAATCATCAAAATCTCCTCCGACCGCTTCAAAACCGTCGGAAAACGCTGCAGACAAAGCAGCGCCAAAATCAACGTCGTAGCCAAAAGCTGCCACGAAAGCAGAGTGCCCCCCGAGCTTCGACCAATCGTCCAAGCTGAAAAACGACGCGCCGCCGATACAGCGGCAAACCTGGCACTCTGTTCCGCCGCCATCTCTGGCGTCGAAGCCACCCTTCTTCCTTTGACCAACGAGTCAAATAGACAATTCATAGACTCTATGAGAGTCTACCTGCGCGCCGCAATGGCACAATACATGGACACAAGCCCGGCCTCCCCGCCACCCGTCCTCTCTCTTCGCCCGACGAACCCAATCCCAAGGGCTCCCGACGCCAGGAGCCAAATAGTACCCGCCGTCCCAGTGCTGCCTGAAAAAATCACTTGGGCCACGGTGGCCAAAAACGGACTGCGACAAGTAGCAGTCTCTACTCTTGAGGCTGTGCCGCGTCTTGCTGCCAAAGTCTCAAAGAAAGAAGCTCCAAAGGCGAAAGCCGATAAACTACTGTTCCTTCGCCTACAACAGAAACACCCGTGGCGCAAGCTATCACCTAGCGCTTTAGGGAGACAAATACATGATGGGCTGCAGTGCATCTTGAGTGACGCCTGCTCTGTACACCGAGTCAGAACCGGCTTTGCGATTCTGTCAGGTAAGGAAAATGTAAGTCAAAGGCTCTTGGATGCCACACCGAAATTATCCGACTTCAACGCCACTCATGGTTGCTCCCGCCCTCCAGCTTGCTGGAACTGCGGATCAAATATGCACTCTGAAGCCGCGTGCAAGGCCCTCACCAAGTGACGCAACTGTGGAGGACCCCACCGATCGGATTCTCGGGCCCGCCAAGTCAGACCCAAAAAATCCGGACCGGTGACAAAAGAGCAGCACGCGTGGATCCTCCATATCGAGCAAGGGGAGTTTGTGTTGTAGAGGTAAGAGCTTACGGAGGTAAATTGGTAGAAGGTTTACGGATGATTATCGATGAATCAATGTGAACTGCTGATATATTTGGTATTCAGAACTATGAGGATTTAGGAGGTAGAAAGCGCTAATTATATACACATCTGAGGTGGCTAAACCCTCGCCTCATTTTCCTAAATCAGTATCACAGAATATTCTAGTATCCTCCATCTGGTAGTATTATCTAGAAACACTTTCCATACAGTGCTCCATTGTTCCTCTACTCATCATGGAGCCACCTGGAAAGTTCTTCCTTCACCCTCAGTGATCATTACCCTTGTGCATCGTAATCCTAGCCATCACCAGCACAACAGTTTGCGAAGGTGGCACGAGCACGAGCTACAGCTAAAAGGGCCGAAGTGGCGATCATCGCCGCGGCGAAGGATATCTCGATGACTGAGGCAACAGGTTTCGGAGGGCTGGAATCTGAAGAACAAGTTTGAGGGCACAGCAACCTCGACGATGTCCCAATTCGGGACATCTACTAACCAATAGCAGGACACTGGCTAGATCAAAGGTGCCTGCTAGTCCATCTCTTGCTCTCAGCGGAGATGGAATAAATTTTGTCATTTGGAAGGTGTGACGGATGACGGAATGTGTGAGGAGCGCGTTACTTGGGTCCAATATTGGGGAATCTTCTCGCTTTCGGAGTTAATATGATTTTCGGGGGTTTCTTTTTTCCTTTCTGTTTAAACAGCTGCACCTTTAGCAGCGATTCACGAGGATGGAACGAGTCAGGCTGTAGGAAAAGTTACAGGGAACCCTGCCGGCTCCACCGGTGCTTGACTCCTAGGAGATATAGAGCATAGTTTAGGACCTAAAAATTAATAAAAATAAAAAAACATTTGGATAGTTTGAGCAACGTCACATTAATATATTCCCAGCCTATACTTTGTCCTTATGTATGTCTTGTTTACTTGTGACTCTGTTCCAACGAGCCCAATCCGTCATACTGGCCGCTGACAATAATCACTGGGGCTTATCATAACAGCCCAATCAAAGCCCTAGAAGTAGAAGCAGCTGTCCTTCCTACTAAAGTTCGATAACAGAAACATACCATTGATTATGCACTTCGACTATTGAGACTACAGCCTTCATGCTTAATGAAATTGAAATTGCCTACTCCAATCATGGATGAGCCGTCCCTAGTTACAGAGCTGGACCTTGATATCCTTAAGTATCTGAACAATGTATCAAGTCAATTACCTGGGATATGCTGCATGCTGCGGCTCTTAACTCGCCATGAGAAACTTGATCAAATTGATGCAAGCCGGGCACCTCCATGGGAACAGGCTAATCTTTCCATCACCATTTCACCAAGGTATAGGGCAGCTGTGACGCTCTGTATGAGCTCACAAGTCTACAATATATAGAAAGACAGCTGCTCCGTAAGCAGATTTAGAATATCGCCTTTTTAGGCCGTTGGCAGCGTGGTAAAGCTGTAGAGATATAGTTACATGTATTTGCTCTGCACATTCATGCAAGTACTGTTCTAACAATCGACAATGTCTTTTTTTTTTTTTGCATCAGATTTTAATTGCGTATGCAGCTATCAAGCTATGACACAATATCAAAGAAAAGTACAGAATAGATGACTCAATGTAAAGGAAGGGTGTTGGAACAGAAGTCATGCGCACATTAATAAGCAGAATATGTTAGAATTTAGAATAATTGGGGCTATCGAAAAGGCTACGTCGTTCATAGACACGTGACTACAAATTCTGTACTTAGTTTCACCTCGGTAGTTACTTTTTTTTAAATCATTTTATTGTCCTGTCTGAGTCTATGACTATGTAGGACATGCAGGTCCTCTCTGCCTACAGGCCAAGGATAACTATGCTAGTAGTATCTCCCCTCCTACGCCTCCCATACAGCTCCTCTCAAACAGTACCACCTCTTACAAGTCCTCATTCAATCATACACTTAGAGGAGCCCTTTGCCCTTAATTATCTCCCCTCTCCAACCAACGAAACGATGGTCATTTGCGGGTGTATGGCAGCCGGGAAAAATTGCAAAAACCACTGGGTGAGGAGCTCTCCTAATACCGACATTAGGACTAAATCCGAAGACATATTGATCATTCTGAAGCGTTCGAAGAGTCCGGCCAGCTGGGCGCTGCAGACTTGTGGGTACCTCGGGGAAATTCACCCTCTGCCTTTCTAGCCTCCTTCCAACTCCCTCCCGAAGGTCGTGCTGAAATGTCAGAAAAGTCTTGACAGAGCGTGATTGCTGTATGGTAGCTTAGCCCAACTTCTTTTGTGCCGTCCAGGGCGCTGGGGAGTGCCGTTGACTCATCGACAAAAGAAGCTCTCCTGGCTAATTAGCCGAAATCTCGGTCTTGGCGCCCACAATCGTTCCAAAGTTGAAAACTCCTCGAAAATGTCAGTCCCAGCATAGTCTTCAGAGACCTGTTCCCCCTCTCTCTCCACAACTCAGCTGCCTATCCTTCCTCAAGATGTAGAACTCCATTAAAGCATCAGTCCCCCATAAACCATGACCCGAGCTTTGTATATTATGACTTGATTTCCTCCTTGCGGATATACGTAGCGTCGTAAATTCGTAGTGAGTGATGGCCGGTAATTAATGGGGCAAGCTCCTGTTTGCAATTGGAGCAACTTCTTTATTGGTCGTTGAGGCGAAATGAGGCGTGTTTAAAAAGAGGTTGAGGACTCAGATGAGAATGGTAAGAAAGGAATTGTCGAGAAGTTGTCAAATGGATATATGCTTGAGGTTGCTTTCGACTTCGATTCGGATGCGATTCTTCTTGGCTATCCCGGATATGCAGAGCATACTGAGCGATTATACCGGCACCACTGGATGGTGAAGAATTCGTCTTTGCCGGCTCGGTAGTTACTTGAATGAATGCGCTCTACAACCTCAATGACAGAGGGGTCATTATTTCCTTAACAGAATATGTATTAACCAATTGTAATAGTAGTGCAACTTACGTAATATTCCATTGGCATTCTTACATGACACTAAAGGGTTAGAACAGATAGATAGAATGAATATATATGTGAATATTATTGTATCGTTTTATTGAATCTATTTTATTGCCCTTTATTTACGCGCGTATACCGTATTGTACCAACAAAGAGCACTCATGCCTCGGATTTCATTTGCAAGCACCACTACGAAGTTATGGCGGCTTTTTCTTCACCCATAGTCAACCCTCATCCGTGAATACCCACCCAGGGGAATCGACAATGTCGCTATGCTTGTACAATGGTTAGACATTGGTGGCTAGTCATGAGATTGTATTGAACCAATGAGGAAGGCTGATCTTCGGGAGTTGTGATAGGTGCGGGGTTAATTGTGCACGGATAATGGCGATCCTTGGTAAAGGCCATCATGTAGATAGATAAGTGGTAGAGTTCCGCCCATAATGACACATACATATAATCACTTCTCTGCACAGTGCGGACGACACTATAAATACCGCCATGGTTGGATGGTGCCGTGGTACATCGTCTTGGCCGGTCCCCCAAGTAAGGTCTGGATAGCTAGGACTCATACCCCACTCGATAAAGGAGACTGCTAGTTCGGATCCGGCAAAACTAAACTACACTTCTCGCGGCGCTAGTATGCTTGGATAATCAAAGGTTTTGAGTTTCCCTTTGGTGGGTATTTACGGAGGAGGGCCGGCTGTTTGTGTAAGCAAACCTACCTCATAGTGGTATCTGTAAATCAAATGCAGATTATGAGTGTCTCTAACGTCAAAAGAGTCATCCAACGTGTATACGTAGCACCGGTCATGTGTCATAGCTAAATAACTGAATACACATTAAATAATTTTTTTATTAAATCACTTCTCTTCATATTCATACTCTAGAATGTGTTGCAAGGGTTTGACATGGAAAACTTTGGGGTTTCCGTGTCAAAAGGTATTTTATTAACTGGGGAATAAAAATACTGCTACACCCAATGCCCTATTTGTATACATGATCCCAATATTCTGAACACTAGTAGCTGTCTTCCTTTTTTTTTTTTTAAATCATTAATGTGTATGCAGCTATTAAGCTATGACACATAACAGGTACTATGTATACACGTTGGATGACTCTTTTGACGTTAGAGACACTTCATTCATTCATTGATCTAGTTTAACGTCCTATGCGGTATCTATATACAGAACCATGAAGACGGTAAGCCATGTTAGGAAGGGAAAAAGCTTTCAACAAACAAAACCCGATGTCCCGCCACTCTGAACCGACCCGGCTTAACGCTGAGGACGTTCCTTTCAACCATAATTTTATAAACTTTCCTCAGAATTCATTAACTCCCCCTTTAATCAGACTAACGTTATGAGAAATTGAAAAGAGAAGGCACCTCCTCACTCGGCGTTGGTCTTCGAAGTGCTCGAAGAGTTGGCCCCGATGGTGGTGCTGCTGTCGAGGCGATGATTGGTGCCACTGGGGCTTCGACTACCTTACGTGGTCGTCCTGGCCCTCTTTTTAGTCCTTCAGCCTTCTTACTGGTGACCAAAGTGAATCCCTGATCATCAGTTGGTGCGACTGTTCGTGTTGGCGCCATTATTGGTTTTTCATTCCATATTTCTGCCGTTCTTGACAACAGCTCCATCCGAGACTTCTCCACACTTCCCTTGTAGACCTGGTAGGTCCGACACGCTGCTTTCTGCCACGAACGGTGTTCCTTGCCGCAGTTGGCACAAGAAACCCTTTTCCTCGGACAGTCCCGAGTTTGGTGAGTGCCAGCGCACTCACCGCACCTAGCTGCCTTTCCACACGACGCCTGGGTGTGTCCCCACTGACTGCAGTTGTAACACTGCTTTGGCTGGGACCGTGGTGACCACACCTGCGCCGTGAAGAGCATGGCGTTCATAACTAGGCCGTTTCGGACCACTTCCGTCTGCATTGCCTCCGATGGGAGGCTGACCACAATTGATCCTCGATTGCGACCGTTTTTCTTCGATCGCTGGTGTTCCTTTCCGTCGTATAACCACCGTATACGACTTATGACTAAGCCTGGAATTCGTGCCTTCATGGCCGTCTCTATCTCCCTGATGATGGCGAAATTGTCGGCATCTCTGCCCCCTTCGATTGGTGTCCGCAATGGGACACCGTTGACCATGACTGGAAAATCTTGCCGCAAAATTTTGAAATCCGTTAGTTGTCGCATATTTAGCGCCGCGTCTCTTTGGGACGCCGACTGGACATACACCTCGGTATCGTTGCTCCGCATTTGACGGATCGCGTATGCACCTTGAATGTGCTCTTTTGCCTTTGAAAGCAGCTCTTCCGGCTGCAATTTTTCTGCTCCATCAATTCTTATTCGAACCGCTGTTTTTGTCATTTGCGGAGCCACGACCGACGCGTAGCTCCTTGGTGGCGGCGCGCCCGAGGTCACTGCAGGAGCAGAAACACGAGCGGGATCCGCGAGGCTTTTCTTGACGACTTCCTCTAGCGCCATCATCCTCTCCTCGATAGGAGACTTCTTCTGGGACATTTCCGTCCAGGCCCTTTTGTGTGCGTTAAAGGCCTTCACGGCCTCGTTCACGTCTTCCATCGATGGTAGGTCCTCCTCATCCATCTCTCCCATTACGATTAATCTAACCTGTTTTAGAAGTTTCCCTACGATTTCAAGGTTCTTATCCTTTGGAGCTGTCTGCGCTCCGCTGCCGTTGTTTGATGATGCCGTTGTCGCATTTTGCGACGCGTCGAAACCGCTGGATTTACCCACACCAGCACCCACACCTGCCATGTTGGAGCACAGAAGATGAAATGACGAAAGGAGGGTAATGAAGATGAAAAAATAAGATTCACGATGTGAAATTGGCGATACAGGCAGCGTGGAATGCTGCGCTGATTTGATCCGTTAGAGACACTTATACTCTACATTTGATTTACAGATACTATTAAAGTTCTAGAGGTTTATCTGGAATGATAGAAGTGAACGTTGACCGTCAAGTCAATACTGTACGAATCGTAAGATATTGGGGATTTAAGGATTAGAGATAAAAGGTTAGGATCAGTGAGGTTTTTGGTTTTACTGAACTTGTATTTAGTTAGTTAAAAGTGTATAGTATAATCTACATCTAATTGTCTATCTACGTTCTACCTCGCATAGGTAGAAACATTGTGTTCTGATTACGTGATGGAATAACATTCACACCACTGAGATCATTACCAACCGAGACCTTATCAAAGCTGGTAGCGATCGAAGATGAGTAGTCTTCGTCTACTCCGCACTACGTGCAGTTCGGTATGATATGTCTAGGTTTCAATAGATACCACTATGAGGTAGGTTTGCTTACACAAACAGCCGGCCCTCCTCCGTAAATACCCACCAAAGGGAAACTCAAAACCTTTGATTATCCAAGCATACTAGCGCCGCGAGAAGTGTAGTTTAGTTTTGCCGGATCCGAACTAGCAGTCTCCTTTATCGAGTGGGGTATGAGTCCTAGCTATCCAGACCTTACTTGGGGGACCGGCCAAGACGATGTACCACGGCACCATCCAACCATGGCGGTATTTATAGTGTCGCCCGCACTCTGCTGTCTTCCATTATCCAGGTGTGGGCTAGTTTCTAACAATGTTTCGTGCATGCACAATTCCAGACATAAGCGACGTAAAGCTTAATTCACAACATGACTGACTGTAGTTCCATTTGGGCATCCAAAAATCCCCAATCAAGTCCTTGCCTCCAAGCCATACAGCTATTCACTTATCCACCGGGCTGCCTGAAGCACTATCCTATGACACATTCCAATCCCTTCACCTGACATAAGGTAGCATCAGGAACCCAGACAGAATGTGGAGCCGATAGCTCCAAAACGCTTTTGGTCTCCATTTCCAACTAACCTCCAATGATAGACAAATCATAACAGATAACCTGGTAGAAGATAAGACTTGGACTAGATTAAATGACCCTGTACCCAGATTAAAGGCAGCTAATCAAAGGAGCTCAGCGAAAGATGGAGCTACCCGGCTTGGCTTTGTCATAATTTACAACAAGCCAAAGGAATCAAGACGAATGTATCCAGAAAAATCCCAAATCAATGATCATGAGGGTCATTCGCTATGTGATTCAAGCTCTTATTCAAAATGTAGGTCAAGGCAAAGCGCATGGAGTGGTTCAAGGTCTCTCTGGAACATGAAAAAGGCCAATACCTACCAGGAATGAATGACCCTTGAGTTCTTTAAATAAATCTTCTAGCTCTCGTGTTACTACCCATATTTGTATAGACCATTCTGCTTCTACCTACTTCATTCCCTTAACCGCATGGTCCATACATAAAACATTCAACTAGACGATGCATTTTCGTGGTCAATCATGATGCGAGCCAGCTTGCTGCTTCTAGGCCACGAAATGATTGCAGCTTGGTGAGGGAAGTGCCAGTGCCAGCGACTGTTTCAGGCAAGACGCCAAGGCCTGACTCGATCAAGAAGCTGCCGTGAACAAAATTTATAGAATACAATGTATAAGGGCTTATGTAATGGCTTAAATTACCGAGGATCATGATAGTCTCCGGTAAGCCATGCCAATCTCTCCACACCTCCCGAATCAGACCTACTAATCAGCCAATCCCGGGGCTAATATACTTAAGGATAAGATGTGTAAATATCCACAATCCTCCAAACAATCAAGCCTGCTAGTATTGATCCTTCCCCACAACTATTCTCTACATATTCCCATCTGCTCTAGCATTAATCTTACCTCTACTCACGCCATCGTCCGCACCATCTAAAAGCTGACAATCATCACCTTCACCAAAGAGAAAGCACGCACCATTGCAGAAGCCTTCGTCTCTTACATCAAGGACCCTTCTATCTGTAACCAAGATGAATCTGCTCTATTTCACTGAAATTGCGACAATTCTGAGTTTGTTTACATTATTATGTACCGCTACCGGTCTAGATGAAGGTTATGAGATGTATAATTGTTATGGTCAAACATTTTACTCTAATAATGTTTATAATACTGCTTTAAAATCATTTAAAATGTCAATTGGTGAATCTGAAGGCTACCCTAGAAACTATGAAGCACCTGGCTTAGATGGTACTCCTCCGTATACCATATTCCCAATCTTAAATGAAGTTCTGTTTAAAATAGCTTGTGAGTTAAAATATTCATACAAATTGACACCTTTAGTTAAAGCTTTATCTAGCTCCCAAGCCATATTATTTCTTAGTTGTGGACGGAGAGGGCGCTCAAGCTGGTATGGTATATGAAACTTCCCATGGTTACGTAGCGTGTTAGGCCAGGTGAATGGCTTTAATTTCTCGCATGTTGGTGCTCTATTTGGTACCTTATGTTACTTGGAATGACATATTTATCATAATCTTGTCCTGTATCTCCAATGATGTATCTAAAAAATAAAACTTTTTATGGAAGATATTATATAGATGTATGTATATATATATGCTGTTTACCCTTTACTATCCTTTTTACAGGTCCAAAAAGACGGATGGCCATCTCAGTTGGTAGAAGAGTTTACCAGCAACCAAACCCAGACGCCTACCACAATTTGTTATGCTCCGCACTACAGTATGGTAGATTTAGTGTCTCTATATCGGGATTACAAGAAGTACTGTGTGCATTATGAGAGATGGGTTGTCAATGTAGGATAAATAGCATAAATACTCAGTCGGGAGCATGCTTTGGTGCTCTATATCTCAGTAACGTGATCGGTCCACAGGCAAACTAGCTAGGGGATATGATATGATAATTATTATCGTGATCAGGTACTAACCCAGCACCCAGAGGGCATGGCACGGGTAGTCTAGATCTATAAGACCCTTCGCTACCTATATTTTTGTTTCATAGAAACAAGGAACGCTGTCGCAGCCATTAACACCATGAAAATTTGTTGGGAATAAGATATAGGCATGTGATTGTAATGGGGTGTATGATATGATAATTGTAGACTAGGCACTAGCGAGTAAGGGTTTGTGGAGGCCCGTGCATATTCAATATATTTCTTAGCAATAGCTGCCACCCAAAAACCTCCTGATAGATAGATACAAAAATATATTCTACTAATTGCCTTTCCCTTCGTATTCGAATCCAAAAACCTGGTAGTTTACCAACACTAATTAGTGGTAAACCAACTACTTGGCTCACTGCAAATAGCAAGGTTTACCTATTAGAAGAGAGTTGTTTGTAGAGTCGTCTTTACCGCAAAGTCAGGACTGAAATCCAACTGCTACAGCAGAGCAATTGATCACGATCAAGTCGGATAATCTGAAGTCAACATCAAGAGTTCTGTACCGTCGTTGTATGAGGCATAGGCCGAGTCAACTACATTTGCACGGCGCGCCCCAATCGCGTTTTCCTAAACCTCCATTGATTATCGAATCTTTCAATCACCAAGCGATACCCTTTCAATTTGATCCTTTCAATTTGATACTTTCCAGCGTTTAACAATTATCGTCATTTAAGTAGTGCAATCAGGTTGCATCGCATATTTTACTCTCTCTCTTTACAAATCATCAGTTCAATTGTACGCAATCACCATGGCATCGAGCTCAAGAGCCGGCGGCAAAGCAACCTCGCGCAATCTAGAAGATGATGACGCTGCTGCAAGAGAATACATTGCGTGGATCTGGGAAACCACTGGGGTTCATCCTAGTCGCCGCAGGCACATTGATCAAGACCAATTCGACAACCCCCTTTCTTCCGAGCCCACCCTCGCGCAGCGAGCTACATTTCTTCTTGATCGAGTTGCCAACTATATGGCATATTTCTCTGGCACTTCAGAATCTATTTGGAGTGAATTTCGTTTGGACTTTGATGGATGGTTGGAAGAAGACTTTACACCATTGGCTAGTCCTACACTACGTTCCATCACCTTGTCTAAACTAAAAGATGCTCTCGTACGTCACGGCGTTTATTGTGGTGTCCGAAACGCAAAATACGCAGCTGTTTTTGCAAATATGGTCAAATGTGATCAGCTTCCCCTATGGCCTATCACTGAACTTAGCCATAGCTGGCACAATTTCACAGATAGTGCACAAGGTTAGCTTCATGCTCGATACCCGACAGTCAAGTCTGAAATACTTGAAACTTCACATATCAACACACATCGTTCCGCCGAACCTCCTTAGTCTACCTTCCCCAACACTAGAGCGCCCTTAAAGAATAATGGCGACATTGCAATCCAAACCCATCATGACCATGCCGATGATATTTTACGAACTCCTACTAACACACGTACCGCCCCAATCCCACAAGGGAAATCTCAGTATCCCCCACGTTCACCGCGTATTCAAAGGCCATCGCATTATCTCAGTGTTGCTCCGTCATTTGTTGATCAAGTTCCTATTGCTAGTCACCTACTAGACCCGCT
Source organism: Blumeria hordei DH14 (assembly GCA_900239735.1). Taxonomy (NCBI): domain Eukaryota; kingdom Fungi; phylum Ascomycota; class Leotiomycetes; order Helotiales; family Erysiphaceae; genus Blumeria; species Blumeria hordei. The sequence goes on along the minus strand of OENG01000009.1, from coordinate 956,266 downwards.
TAACCCTAACCATTTGGTCATTCCAGAGGACAATAATGGGCCACTGGATTCTCGGAAGATTGAGACATTGTCACAGATCATGTATAAAAGCAATGAGCATTTGTATAGAAGATGGTAGTTTATATTTCGACTAATGGTGAGCTATCTAGAGAGTCGGACAGTTATTTATACAATACTTTTCCTACTATCCTTGGCCTTCATCCCAGGAGTAATCATGGCTTACTGACCTAGATCCTTCTAGTAACTTCTCATCTCGTCCCTGGAAGGTTCCTTCTTCATTGCTAGAAGATTCCCACTCTTTCTAGGTGAAGCTCGATCATCTCTGCTCTAGTCTCGAATGTTCCACCAGAAAGATATGCCAGGTAAGCATATCTAAGAATCTACTAGAATATTCCTGATCATACTTCATAGGAGCCAAGGACTGTCTGCGCTAGCCAGCGTAGACTACAGGCATTAGTCGGTTTACTAACCGTCACAGACATTTAGCAAAATCTAGAATAAGGAATACCACTTCACAGGCGCAGCTTACAACATTTTAGACGACACTGTGCGCCAGTTTCAACTCAGTTGTTCTCAAATTTACATAGCTCCATCGCAACTGCATGCTATATTTCGAATGACATTATTGGGTACGGCGCAGAAATGCTCGTTGTATTCCCTTAGCAATTCTGCCAAGTTTCGCAATATGTATCTGATACTGAAAAGTCATTTTGATACAAGTATTAATCACTCTCGTTACCACAATGACTGAACTTCGATCACTTTTCAGTCAGCTAGGAATGACAAAGAATGTTTGCAAAAAGATCTTCCTGGTGTCTTGGACTTCTTGCTCGACTGTTTGGAACTTTGACAATGGGCTCTAGGTAGCTCGTACTTTGGTGAACAACAACTGATTGCTGCAACACTGCGTGCAGTACAAGGCGTGGCTGAACTAAAGCCTGCAACATTCAAACCCACAAGGCAATATGAGCAATTATGTAATGATCTACGGAATGCACTATTCCAGGCAATGCAACCCTCTGTAAGCCACTTTGTTTTTGATCAGACCAATGATGCACCGGATATTAATTATAACAATTGAAAGTATAATTCCAATCGTCTTCCTCGTGGTCAGAATAGAAACAACGGCCACCGATTTCGCGATAATGATTACAAGCAAAGCTATAGCAGTAGTTGTCGCCAGCACAGTAACACCGAAAAATGCTACATTTGTGGTAAGCAAGGTCACTTTGCCTGCGATCATCCTCAACACGAGCAGGCTGAACATTGCCGCAAATATAATGATGCCCACCGCTTCAGCCGAACAATGAAGCCCTACCGGCAATTTTTGATGAATTTTGAAGGATTACCTGTGGAGAACTCAGATACTGTAGCTTATAATACTGCTGTCGACGATTTCAGTGAAGATGAGAATAGCGAAAACGACTTGTTTATGAGTGCCGCTTCTTTTCTCATCAAAGAATCTGCGCGCTACCGTCTCACAAACTACATACCGCCATCACTTGAGTCCAATTCACCTGTTCCTATTGACTAGTTTGTTCTTGATCGATACTCTAACAAACGCTTTCAGGGAATAATACCTGATACCGGCGCTGTACAGACATCAACAGCGGGATTTCCTCAGTTTCAGGCCTTGCAGCGAGAGCATCTAGAACTACAGCTTAAGAAGGAAGATAACAAGGTAAAAGTTCATTTCGGTAATGGTGATGCAATTTCATCACTCGGGTCTGTTGAAACTGTAACACCAATTGGTACCGGAAAATTCTACGTCATACACTCCCCCACGCCATTCCTGCTTAACCTCAAGGAAATGGACTGCCTCGACACCCATCTCAATTACACGCGCAATCTTCTCGTCCAGCGTAGTCCAAGCTATAAGGAGATCCCCATCGTGCGAAAATGGGGGCATCTGTGGTTCATGATCTCAGATCTTGAACTTGCGTCATTATTCCTGACCGTCTCTGAGCTACAACGCCTTCATCGACAATTTGGCCACCCAACAGTGGAACGAATGTGCAATATTCTTAGCCGTGCCAGTGAGGAAGCTAACGCTGAAGCCCTTGAAATGATCGCCAAGTTTTGATACCACTGCCAGATTGTGACGACCAGAATGGAGCACAGGTTATTATCGACTTTCTAAATATTGATCGTCAATTCTGTTTATTGGTCTGTAATGACAAACACGGAAATAATTCATGAGATTGCTTAATGAGAGGCTAGGATTGATTCCGATATTATTTTGGTAGAAGACTTGTCCCAAATATCAGAGGGCTACAGCATCTTTATCTATCTACAGGTAAAATCCCCCATATCCCATTCATGCTAGCCATACAGGACCTAGCATATTAAACTTGATATGTATCATCATTTTGGGGTTGAGATTTACCGTATACTTGCTACTTGAGTTGCGTGCCTGACTACTATGAGACACGCTCAGGTATCAATCTAATAACCCATACCAAACCCAAACTACTTCACCACCCTGAATATGACCCCATGAATAGTTGTAACAGTAGCCTGCAACCTAGCACGATTAGGCTAGAGCTTGTTGACTAAGACCTAATCCGAACAGGTTAGCAGACGAACAAGTCGAATCAGATAAGGACTCAGATCTGGAAAATAATTCATAAGATTCTAAACTAGGGAAAGAAGATAACAAGAGATATCTAGAGATATACATATATACATAATATACAGCTGGTCCGTGCGCAAATAGGGTCATACAACAATACCAGAAAATAACAACAGTATCAGAGGCCCCAAAGGTCAGGAATACAAGGCCGTAACACAAATGAAGGGTGCTACACCCTGTCGCTTTCGATTCACTTTCCGCAATGACATTGCTTTCAACCACGAAATTATTGTTGATACTCTTGATTTGGACGGCAAAGAAGTATTACTGTCAGAGTAGCATGTAGACAGCAAGGAGGACCCAGGGGTCAGAGAGGTGGTATTCAGGCTAAAAAGTGCCATCCTACATTATGCATGAGATAGTTGCAAAACCACTCGGCCAAAAGGCCAGACCAGAAACATAGAACACTAGAGTCTGGTTATCTCCACATATATAGATTATACAGAAGGCAATCCTGACAATTACATACTGTTGACACGGCAACTGCTTTTCAATCTGGCAGTTTCCTGAAGAACATGACTGCCAAAGAAGCGTGGGAACGCCTCTGAGAATATTGGATGGACACGTATCTTCGTCCTCCTGACATTCTCGCCATAGATGCAGGCACACAGTTCAGTGCAGATGAGTTTCGTGCTGAGGCACGGCTTATGGATATCACTGTTGTCGAAGTTCCCACCGAAGCACATTGTTCAATTGGTAATGTTGAGCGATACCATGGGCCCTTGCGCACGGTCTATTGCATCATCTGCGCCGAGATGGGCACAGCCATTTTCCCAGAAGCCGCATTGCAGATATCCTTTACATGTATAAATGACAGTGTTGGCCCATGTCAGAAGCTGCATGTAGACAGCGGAGTAGACACAAGGATCAAGACAAGGATTAAGACCGGAATGCCAGGCAAGAGGTTGCCATCCTACATTATGCATGAAATAGGTGCATAACCACTCGACCAAAAGGCCAGACCAGAATCATAGAACAATAGATTCTGGTTATCTCCACATATGTAGATTATACAGTAGGCATTCCTGACAGCTCGAATGGTCTGGTCCCAACTCCTCTTGTGTTTGGTGCTATGCTACGTCTAAAAATAGATTCCCCTCCGTCCGCATTAACAATGCAGCGGGCCAAAGCAATAAGTAAAGCGATGAAGGAGCTAAATAAAATCAAACGCCAAGTACCTGGTCAACAGTGCACTCAATACTCGCAACGCGCAGGACACATCTGACATGCAACCACTTTCCATCCCAATTTGCAGCGAAGTTATTGTCTACCGTGGCGCTAAAAAGGGATGGGTTAGTCCCTACACCATGTTAAGCACAGATGGAATCAATGTCATTGTCCAGCAAGGCACCAATTGCTCTGAATTTCGCGTCAATTTCGTCAAGCCATACAAACGCCCAGACCCAGCTATCGCCATTTCATCCGATCTAGAGCCATTTGAATACCCGCCTGTAGAACTTCCTCGCCCGCGTGGCTGATCCGCTAATTTTCCAACTCCCCCTACTATTCCTAATGATGTTGTGGCTATATGTCACGAAAAACATTCAACAGCCCGGCCAACCAATATTTCTTTAAGAAATGCAATTCGTCGCACAGGCAAAGTTACGTTAAACGATAAGCAACAATCCAAGGAGCCCGAATTGCAGTCCGATCATCCAATCGCCAGGCGTCTTCGTCCGCGCAGTCGTATCCAACAGCCCATTTGTGACAGTGATTCTGATAATTATAATACTCCAGATACCGACTTATTCACCATAGCTATGGTTGACGCTACTTCCTTCAAGCAGCACTTCATAACCCACAAAGAGTATAGCGATAGAGAACTTGCTATCAGTCTCCGTGCTGATGGCAAGATCAATATTGCTGGGGCTCCATTCGAGCTCAGTGATATCACTGAGATTGATGGCCTCCTAGCCCGCGGTGTACTAGTACCTACTCCCAGCAATAAAATCCCAAACGGCTGCCGAATTTTTGGGTTACGTATGCTGCGCGAAATTAAGGACAAGACAACTGCACATCTGCATGAAAAATACCGTCTTGTTTTGCAGGGATAAAACAATCATGAAAAACGCTTTGTCCTAACCCATTTTCCGACTTTTCAGCGTTGCAGCCAAAGACTGATTCTTGCCTTTGCTCCAACCCTGTTTAAGATAGGCATAATTTTAGCCATTTGTGATATCACACAGGCGTTCACTCAGTCAAAAACGCCTCTTGCCCGTGATATCTTTGCCCGCCTTCCTTCCGAGCTAAAAGAAAAGTACCCCGAAGGCACTATATTCCGCGTTGTCTGGCCTCTATACAGTATCCCCGAGTCTGGGGCCCACTGGTTTGTTACCTATCAGAACCATCACAAGGAAAAATTACACATGTCAACTTCGGTATTTGATCCTTGCCTTATAGTCACCAATACCGGTAAGAACTTTGGCATAGCTGGTATGCAGACAGACGATACGCTGCTCGTTGGCACTGCCGAATTCATGGCTACAGAGGAGGAGGAACTCAAGAATGCAAAGCTCCTGGCCAAGCCAAAAACTTTCCTTACCGACGGATCTGTAGCTGACTTCAATAGCTGCCATCCACAAATTAAGGGCGAAACTATTGTGATGTCACAGAAAGGACAAGCCGATAAGCTCAAAGCTGTTGATATCAGTACTACACATCGTCCACAGGAATATATCCAGCAGCGCGCCCGTGGCGCTTATCTAGCCTCCATTTGCCAACCCCAGGCCGCATTTGACTATCCCTTAGCGGCCTAAGCTCAGGAGCCTACAGATGATGAGTATAGTGCTCTCAACAAGCGCATAATTTGGCAGCTCATTAGCAAGGATAGTGGCCTCAATTTCGTCTAGCTAGATCTGAGCAACTGGAAGATTATGGTCTTCGCTGATGGTTCATTTGCTAACTTAAGAGACCTCTCATCACAGGTGGGTTTTATAGTAACGCTGGTCAATGAAATTTCCAAGTCTGAAGAGCAGTTCACTATAACCGGAAATCTTATCCATAGGTCATCCCAGAAATGTAAGCGTGTCACTCGAAGCGTGCTCGCCTCTGAGGTCTATGGCACTGTTGCCGGTGTGGACACCGGCTATGTTGTTGCCAAGACAGGGCAGTTGATTTCAGAGCAGTTGAAATTGCTAACAGCGCCACTAATTCTTTGCACAGTGTCACAGACCAGCTCTTTGATACTGTGTTGCACCTAGCCAACCGCCCCATGAGTACACTCAGGAATAGGGCTAGTGTGTTTCGATGGTTACAGTGTTGCGATAGCAACAGTCACTAGTCAAGATACTGATCAGTTTCTATGTTACAGCTGTGGGCTTTGCACCCTGGATTGTAGTGACCGGTCTTAGGTACTTAAGGAAGCTCTTGGGATGTGTTTAGACTGTAGCTTCTTGTATTGTAATTTAACTACTCTCTTGACCTCATCCTCGAACTCGTCTTAGTCCTTGTCTTCGTCCACCGTCCGCGAGCCCTGACACACAGATAGCTACAGTCTCTATGAGTGTCTCGTCAAACTAGGTACAACATCTGAGAAACGACTAATGGTCGACGTGCAGGCGCTGAGGCAGAGTTATGAACGCTGTGAAATCAGTGATACTCGATGGATTAATGGTCAGGACAGCCCTGCAGATGCCATGACAAAGCAAAATCTAAACAAAACTCTAGAAAATTTTATCTCCCTGAACAAGATTACAAGACGACTTGAGGGCTGGGTCGATCGGGCAGATTTCACTGTCAAAAACTGTAGATAACAAATTGCGGGGGTAGAACACGCGAGAGGGACGCGGCGAGAATAAAATCATCCAGCACATATCACAAATATTTTCGATTTTTAAATTGGTGCCAGTATCGCAGCCATTAACACCATGAAAATTTGTTGGGAGTAAGATATAGGCATGTGATTGTAATGGGGTATACGACATGATAATTGTAAACTAGGCAATTGCGAGTAAAGGTTTGTGGAGGCCCGTGCACATTCAATATATTTCTTAGCAATAGTTGCCACCCAAAAAACTTCTGATAGATAGATACAAAAATAGATTCTACTAATTGCCTTTCCCTTCGGATTCGAATCCAAAAGCCTGGTAGTTTTACTAACAAACGTAGAACAAAAAACAAACAATTAAATCACCATTTCTAAGGTGCTAATGCCTTGCACTACACCTTAATTCTCGTACCACACCAACCGGTCCCAAGAAGCATTTCTGTTGATCTTTTAACCCCCTGTTTATGATTCATTCTCGCTGTAACATTTTGTTACAGTTAAAAAGCGCAAGAATATCTGCCATCCTTCTTGCCCTATCATGTCCCTTATAGTCGGTCGGGTTTCCTTTGTTTCCGTCCGCCACTTCTGGATAGCCCGGCGTCATTCTGCAAAGTGCCATGGCCAGTTTTCTCGGCCGCAATTGCAGAGAATTTCTACATTCTGCTGTTTGAACTCTCTGTGATAGCCGGCGAAGTCACCATGCCCAGTCCTTGCTGCGATGAGGCGGTGATATGCCCATCGAGGTAGAGCCAGCTCCGGAGGGCATTTTTTCCGCATCAGTGGATCCAGATCTTCATACCTGTCCGATCTGATTTTATGCCACCAATCTTCCGCCAGTTTCTGTACGCGGATTGTGACCTGGCGCTTGAGAGCTGCAAATTCCAGAACTTCGTGAGCTTCCTCCCAGATGATGTTGGGACTCGGTGAATACCTTTCCCTATTCTTAGCTGTGAATGCTACCTTTCCTATCACGTCGACCTTTTCACTGCCTGGTACGCTGCTATGAACCGGGACCCAGCAGACCTCTATGGCTGGTTTGGTCTTGCATAATTCCCAGAAATTCATTACCCTTACTTGCAAGGAATTTGTTCTGCCAGTTTCAAGAGCTCCAATCGCCTCATCATTATCGAGGAGTATCTTGATATCTATACTCCTTCCAATTTTTAATGCCGCCTCTAAGCCTCGTACTGCCCCGGAAATTTCCGCATCAAAAAGCTCAGCTCCAGGAGGAAATTACTACCGCTCGCTTTGTGTTCTGAGTCCCAATATATGGGGTAGCCATAGGCTGAGTATGCTTGGCCGGTCGATTACTCATCAGAGTAGATACAAAGCGTGCCTGCGGGAAGATTTCTAAGCCACAGCTTAGTCTCCTTCGCCTTTTCGTCTTTGTCGCATTTGACCCCGGCTGTAGCAATCACGGTCCGCGGTTCATAAAGCTGCCCAGGACCTTCTGATTCTGGTAGATTGAGGTTCCCATTCTGAAGGCGTGTTAGATATCGCTCTGGAACCCTCAAGGCACGTATTTTCTGCCCCTCTCGCAGTTGGAGTTGCTTGGTTGCCTCTTTGGGTGCCTCTGTTGGAAAATGAAGTATAATCCTATTAGTAACAATTACCTTCATTACGTAAGGGTTCCCAACGCAATCCATACATCCACTATTTACACTCTAGTCCCATCTCCCCTGTAAGATTTGCACGAACAGGTACTAGTGTGGCTCTACTTCTATGACAAGGGAATACAGCGTAAATGATTGCCCACCGTAACTTACTGATTTTTACTAAAAAATATATTATCACGTCGTTTTTTATGGTCTTGATTGACATCTTTTTAGATATAAACAAATAATTAATTCACTCTTCTTCGCTCTGCTTTAAGTGATTGTCAGGGGAAGGTCATGAAGTAGATTGACGAGGTCTAATCTGTTGATTGAGATTGTCTACAAAGAAGAAAGGAGACTCCTATTGAGTTCTGTAAAAATATATACATCGTGAATTGCGTATCAGACGCGTTATATCACGTGACAGTAACTTCCCTCAATTCACTCTATCCCTTGACAGTGATACTCTATCTCTTTCAACAGTCTCAACTGCCTTTGACGAGATTGGATAATAGCTATCGAGTCGGCAGTTTCTAACCGCATTTCAGAGCTGTCGCTGCTGGAGCATTATTTCTGCAGGTAAGATGCTCGATTCTCAGCGTAGAATTATATTTTGTGTAGCTCGCTACTCTGGTAGTGCAGCTCGGATTGTAGTCAAAATAGTCCTATCAAGTAGCTTGAGGTGCCATCCGACACCCGTACTTACTTTATGTCTCGTTTGGTCGTGATAAGGGTCAGTCCTAGCCACCAGGCTTTACCGCAATAAATTGTCGTGCTCACTACAGATGCATTCACAGCACGAATTAATGGTCCCGGAGCCGTACCTCGATGGACCCTGTTTTTGCTGCGTATGAAGTGGGACAGTCTCTATGCCTTGCTACACCACTCCTCAACTTGCCGTCTGAATGATAGTTGGGAATCAAGCCAAACTCCAAGCCATTGAATATGCGGAAGAGGCATAATAAGCTGTTACACAACTCCAACCATTAGTTTGGATGAGTCAAGTTTCTTCTTCGGTCCTCCCACAATCACTAGGAGCTCAGACTTCGAAGGGTCGATCCTAATCCTGTGTTTCGAAGCTGGTTGTAATATCATGTCTACTTCAGCCTAGACAGCCTTAATGTGAAAGGATGGCACCAGAGTGAATGGCTGTCTGCACGAGTGTATCCAAAATGGGTTTATTTTGTGTCTAAAGAGAAAAACTACATACTTGTGGGATCACCCCCTTGATGTTGTCTCGCTTATAGCTGACAAAATCAACTCCTAGGAGCCGGATAAACTCCGGATCTCATCTACAAGGCAATAGCCTGTAACACTTAACAGCCTCACTAGTATTTTTACCGACTCGAACAATGGTGATGTCATCTGCATAACCGAATCTACAGTTTGGAGTTCCATCCTCAAGTAGAATTGTCGAACCTTTTTAGCTGGTTCGGAAGCTTTAATGATTGAGTCTGGAGGTATCTGGGAGAATAGCTCGCACAGGAGCTTTCAATTGAAGTAAAATAAAAGATGTGATTGTCTGTCTGTCCCTCTTCCTCTTCCTCTCAGCTTATATATCTATACATCTCTACTACCTGACATATGATGATAATATCTAGAAATAGCTTCCTTACATCACAAGATACAATCCAAACATATTGTAGCCAAGATGTAATCCTAAAACAACTCAATACCAGTCCACCACGTCTGTTACATGGACGCCAAGTATTTTCTAGCTGAAAACTACCCAAAACGCCAAGGTTTTCCTGAGGCAATCACAAATTATGTCAGGTACCAGCTTGGCATGTTATTCTGATAGTAATGTTACAATCATGTTAGGAGAATGGAATTTACATGAATCACGAAACATAAAGTCAAGAATACGGATTCCATCGGGCTCTGATCCTGATCTGACAAGAATTGAGATGTATAGCATGAATCAAAGTGGCAAAAGTGGTGATCCTTTGGTGACACCGCTCTCAACAAGCTTCTTATCAGTTACGTCTTCTTCATGTCTTACCTATTACGACCGACCTCAGGTTGATATTAGAAGGCTCCCTTGAAAGATAGAAGAGTAATTGCTTTGTATTTGGACCTAAAGCTATGCACGATAACTAAAAGAAAAGACAAGGAGAGAAAAAGGCATGCAGCCTCGCTGGGCTGAAAACTCTGCCAGCTTGCTTCCGGGACCGGCACTTACTCAACCAGACTACACATCATGTGATACCATAAACCCATCACTTGTCAACTCTAGCCATAACATTATCATAACTTTTCGATTTTTCAGAAACGATTCTACCCAGCGACAGAGTGGTATCGGCCAGCCCTGACTTCGCATTCGTGTGGGCAGCCGACTGTGTAGCACTGCATGGAAGGCATCTTGTACGTCCATCGTGACCATAGCTGTGACTATGTTCTACCTCATTGCAGCTTCAAAATCATGTATAACACATGATACCAAGTCAACTGCCGAGCATCCTGGTGGTGCGCCAAATAGTTGTCGAGGTACCGCTTTGTACTTTATCGTAAGCCAGGACATACGCTTAGCTATAAGCCTTTCCAATCCTTTGCCTAAGCTGGAGAGTAGCGATATGGGACGCCATCTTTTTCGGCTGGAGAGACCACGCCCAGTTTTAAGAAGAAGTACAACTTCAGCTACTTTGAACGGCGTAGGAAAGTACCCCAATTTCAAACATTTCTGGAAGAGGCCCCTGACATATGTTCCAATTGTAATCCAGCAAGCCTTGAGAATTCGAACGGTTATTTTGTCATATCCCGGAGCCGTTCCTTGACTTGCCATGGTTGATACCGTAACGTCTTCTAATGACACTTCTTCGCATCATGGGATAGAATCTGGTTGATCAATATCACATGTTTCTACATCGCGTTTAGCTTCGAGCTTTGAAAGAAGGAAATATCAAAGTGCAATTGTCCGCTCTAATGGATCTAAAGCCACTAGTTGGGTGATAACTGGAGATGAGGAAGCTGTTTTGTCGGCTTTTGTTTGGCCCATCGCATGAGTTTGAACACTTTTGCTTCTGTCTCTGCTGCCTCAACTTGCTTTGTCCAGTATTCACGTTTAGCTGACTTCGCTACGGCTCGGAAAGCCTTACGAGCCATTTCTACATCTCCAGATGTCCTATTGGCTATCTTGTAGTCAATATGTCGCCTTTTACAGTCCGCAGTCCATCAAGGCGCTGTTTTCCCGCTCCCTACAGCGGGTGCTCGTCCGACAACTCTGACCGCGTCTTGAAGTGCTTTGATTAAATTCCTTGTAAATTCTTCAATCTCGATTTGACTGCTGAGGAGGCCTTACCTTACCCATTGCTTTATACAGCAGCCGAACTCATCTAGATCGCTGCCCCTCAAGTTTATTGTTTTTGGGATCCCAGATAGGTCCGATCATCCAGGTGAACCAACTGAGCCTTCAATGGTAGAGTGGTCTGATGTACAGTTGAAGCGGGTTGAGACTGAAGCATATGCAGTGCTATTACTTTAGTTTAGGTCTAGCACATTTATATCGCGGTGGGTACTCTCTCCTAGGGTACTTAGTAGCTGCATATTGTTTCTGCACGTCCACTCCATGATGAAGTCACCGTTTCCATGTTGGCAGTCCGTCAATGGCTGCCAATGCTGTGAGACCGAGTTTAAATCGCCTCCCACTACTGATGGACCTGTTGGTCGCGAGTCTAATAGAGGATCCAGAGTCCCACTGGGACCCGGGGCACAATAGACATTTACAAAGGTCAGCCCACACACCTGCAAGAAACAGTAGTATGACGACTGGCTAAATGACGAGGGTGAAATCTGAGCTGCTCGATGTCATTTTCTCACAAAAGTATCAGCGCATGGTCTCGGTGTTGTATTTCCAAAGGGTATGAAACCATCGAAGCCAGGTTGGATTTTCGTTGTAAACTCTCCGTCTTCTTGCAAGTTCCATGGTTCTTGAACCATGACTATGTGTAGTTCTGCATCCCAAGCTTGTTGCAGCGCTATATACATATTTTTCCCACCATTACTCACGCTCACATGGTGAAATAGATGGGTGATATATATGTGGTAATGCTTATAAGAATATGTTGTATTACTCATTATCAAGCATAGTTTCTTCAGCTATGTTAATGACCTCATAGGCCTTACCTTTTTCTTAATATCTTGATAAAGCTGCCTTAAAATCTATATGTCTTCGCTCTCGAATAACTCGTAGCTCGGCTGGTGTCCGAGGCAATACTTGTTTATTGTAGCGCCTTGGCCTAGCTATGCAGCTCAGATGAGTTGATTCGTGCGGTCCAGCACAGTTTTAACATTTGGGGATGTTCACAGAGAATTTGGCTGCTTTTGTCCGCCTTCCGATTGCTCCATTACGACAGCAATCCGAAGAGGGCTCGGGTGTAATGGATCTCCTGGGTCAGTTGACGTCGAGGACGACGGCTGGCTGTGCATAGTCATTATGCTACTTGATTTTTCGGGTTCAGATGAGTGGATAAATTTAATTATTCGCGTGGAGGTGATGGTGATGATGACAAATAACGGAGTTATGGTTGTGATTATTGTTTATCTAAGAGTAAAATTGGTAAGGCGTTTGGAGATCTTAAATACCCTGTATTAGTAGACACATATTAGTAGGAGCATAGTCTTAGTATTCTTGAATTCTGTGCGTGCAGCGTAATATACGCGTTCTGTTAACACTATACTTTATCAATTCTACTTCCAGTACTACTGTTGAAGTTATGAGCTTGAGCGGAGATGAAGGTTAGAGCGGAATCAGTGTCGGCGGTTAGACCGATACAGTAAGTCTTGTATGAGGTTGTGGAAGGAAGAATTGAGTCAAGACAATTGTATTGAGATTTATGGTTCTGAGTAACCTGAGATGATAAAAGTGAGATTACGTGTGCGCATATCTTATCAACTATGGTTTTTGACCAGTATTTATCAATTTCCATGGATCATTAGTTATGATGCCTGAGATGTAGATCTATATACATACAGGTATATGATCCAGGAAAATAAAACTAAATACATGTGTGTCAGTAATAGATCTGAGAAACCTATAACCTGCATTTGAGAAATAGTCATCTACTGGAATGCTAGTGTTGAATAAATGCCAACGCGTATTAAACTTTCAGTGAGGGATGTATTGATGACAATGATATAGGATGAGGAGTTCGATAGTCTAGTCATCCAGACTTACAATTAAGTTATTCTTAGCATTCCAAGATATATCATATTTCAACATCATGTACTAGCTCAACTGATATTGAGTTATCAAAATAGTCCGTATTGTGGTTTATCACAAACAAGACTTGTGTCTGTTCGAAATTAGCAGTTGGAACCCCTGTAGTGACATTGTCTCGGCTTACCAATGATCAAATCTACATCTACATGGCCACTTAAAATCTCAAGGCGTTTTACAATAGCACAAGCAAAATGTATCTGTTCAAAACAAGTAAGCCCACTATGTTACAGCGTGCGCTAGGGATACTGGAGATCGCCGACTGCCGAAGGTAATGTATTAATAACTGTTCGGATTGTAGATACTAACGAAGGGTACTCAGATATAATCCAACTGGCGAGGTTCCAGGTGGTCAAAGGTCGGAGAACTACAGGATATTCGAGACACGAAGTCAAGAAGTTGAGTAGCCGAGCCAGCAATCAAGGCTGATAGATCAGGGTGAATACAAGTACGAATTATGTAAATATTAAATGAAAGACTGAGGATATGGGACTGTGAGAACCTAGAATTATGATACTATATGTCAGAGTAGTATGTAGACAGCAAGGAGGACCCAGGGGTCAGAGAGGTGGTATTCAGGCTAATGGGTGCCATCCTACATTATGCATGAGATAGTTGCATAACCACTCGGCCAAAAGGCCAGACCAGAAACATAGAACACCAGATTCTGGTTATCTCCACATATATAGATTATACAGAAGGCAATCCTGATATTATATAAGTGCTAGATTTCGAGATCAAAGATCAAAAGAATGAAAGATTGAGAAGCTGGAGAACGACTATGTGGCAGCTCCAGTTTCCTTATATCTAACTAGAGACAGTACTTGACTCAACTAATACTATGGCAAATATAGTCATGATGCTAGCCCCTCCATCTCTAACTGTTAGAGTTTTCTCGGAAACCTTCTCCTATCTCCTTTTCCTGAGAACCTTCTCCTTGAAACCTCTTCAAGGATGCCTGGCCATAACAGAATGCATCAGTGAGCCGCAGTTTAGGCAGGCTGGTGTCCGAGGGCAGTCGCTGGTACTGTGGTACCCAAAGCACCCTTTGCAGATTGCCTGCATTTGACGCTTCGGGATAGTTGCTGCCCATCTCGAGTCGTTGAAAAGTCGGAATCTCGTTCGAGCGGTAGATCCACTCTCGAAAAAGGCTACCCAAGTACGGTATCTAGCTCCGTACTTGCTCTTACCGTGCTGTCGCACCGATTTTGGTGTCATCCCAGTGACGCGTTCTATCTCAGAAACAATATGGTTTTCTGAAATAGTCACTTGCCCATCCAGCGAGACAATGTGGACGGGTATGTTGGGCAGCATAAAGCTAGTTCAGTTTCTTGCCGGCTCGAGGATTACACCTCGCGGAAGGCAGCCTGCGTAGCTCAAGAGCTGCCTTCTTGCATCCTCATTTTTGGCAATGAGAACAAAGTCAGCTGCTGTTGGCAAAATCTTGTCAATTATTGTCGGGGAACAGCCAAACTTCCTGATGACTGATACCTGAATTCCAGTAGTCAAAAATGACCTCCAGTCGTGATTCTTGGGGATCCGAAGGTATTGACCATCCTTCTTTCCCTTTGACTTCTTCAATCCATGACCAGGCCGAGATAATTTTTTTACGGCCGGGGGACTAGGCAGCTTTGACCGAGATTTCTTATCCCGGGCTCCTTCTCTCCAAATTTCTTTCCCGACAATAGTGGCCCAATAATTAGCTTTAAGACCACTGGGAGCCGCAGTGCTGGGTCGGTGAGTTTCCACAGGCGTACTCGAGGTGGGCTTTGCCTGGGAAATTGCTGACACTTTAGGCAGAACTAGTGGGGCGGCTCTGGGCCCTACCTGAATGAATTTGGCGATGGATGCCCAAAGATAGACTCGAAAGGAGTCAATAAAGTTTTTGTGATCCCCTGTTAGCATGGGAGAAAGGTGGTTTTTGTTGAAGCTTTATTGTTGAATGATGGACATGAGATAGAGGCTTACGGGTCACGATGTATGAGATAACTGAATGTGGATGTGAGAGTTCCTTACTATTATTGTTTGTACTAGTTAGGGTTGTTTTTCTTGTGTGTTCTATATACAAGAGGGATGTCTACATCAGTAAGTGGGCCAGATCGCTTAGGTCTGGCTAGCGGCTTTCGCCGTTCCTTTCCTTCTCCCTCGCATGACATCACGTGCTATACAACTACTGCTCACCATGAAGTCCGAGGATGAAAAGCGTTAGATTACAACAATTTTCCACAACGTTGATGGTCGAGGAGCAGATTGAGATATTGGCAGCTGCTTCTGCTCCACATTACTCCCTCTTTCCAGGGATTTATCCCGGGCGACATTGGACGGGGCTGTGGTGATTTTATGTTGTTAGGAGACAGAGGAATGGAGGATGGGCTGCTGTATTAGGAAAGAGTGGAAAATACAGTCTGGTGCACAGACGCTGTTCATGTACTCTTGTTATGATTTGGGAACGTACACATGCGCTGGAACAGCTAAGATAGTTTGGAGGGCAAGACTGACACCTGTACGTGGTGCCTTCTACGAACCTGGGAGTGAAATATTCTCCCAGAGCCAGGTTCAGTCAAATTTCGCAATACCGAACAAGTTGGCCCACGAGGCAATGATTGAAAATACTCCGCCATGTCAAATTTTTGCTCCCAACGAGTTCGACTCCTACCCAAGTCTCATCAAGTTTACAAGTACGACCAAGTACATCCTCATTTCAATGACCACACCTCTCATCAACTATTCTCTAGCCTCAGCTAGCCGCCAAATACACGCCCACGCCGATATTAATACCCGACGGAGGAAGTAAAGCGTGGCGCACAAATCTGGGAGACAGTTCTTTGAGACGGATGTGAGAGGGATTGGGACAAGTAAACAAGATGATACGGAGGATGGATACATTCTCGACGGGCGTGTAATTTTGAATTTTGGCAGAGTTTTACGAATTGAGCTATGTGCGCGCCAAGACTTCGCTTGCGAGAGTGCAGCGGACACTATAACAACACGCAAACGATGGATGGTGCTGTGGTCCGCCACATGGTGGTGTTCTCTAGTATAGTTTGAGTAACCTGGGTACCTACTCCACTTGGGAAGGAGACGCCTTAAACTACATTTCGCACGGAGGAAATTTAATGGATGATGGAGGCATGTCTGGATAACTCAGGGTTCTTGAGACGTTTCCCCTGGGTGGGTATTCACGGATGAGGGTTGACTTGGGGTGAAGAAAAAGCCGCCATAACTTCGCAGTGGTACTTGCAAATTAAATCCGAGGCATGAGTGCTCTTCCTTTACATTGAGTCATCTATTCTGTACTTTTCTCCGATATTGTGTCATAGCTAGTTAGCTGCATACGCAATTAAAATCAGATGCAAAAAAAAAAAAAGCTAAGATATTTTGTGGAGAGATATCTTTATTTGTATTCAGAAGTGAATTTTTATGATAATTATTATGTAACAGATTGAGAAAGCCTCGTCTCTTATCCCCTAGCTTGTTCGTTGATAAGCCATTCAAGTAACCAGTATGCGGCACACCTAAGTGTGCTCCTGTCGAACCAATCGAGACCCGCATATGAGGCTGAATAAGGCTGATAAGGAGGCACACGCAATCATCCGTGCGTTACACATTGTGTCTATTATTATCCCCCTGCAGTCATTCTTTGTTTGTTTGTATTTAGGTTATCATCTGGAATTATATACTATAATTGGTTATGCCTGCATTTTACTGTTTGCGATATTAACGCTCATTATGTTTTATCTTGTATCTAAGATTAGATAACAAACAATGTTTGTAAGACGGGATGGGGAGATTACATGGTCTGGACGATGCAAACTTACTGAAAGAACACGAGCGAACTTGTACTTAAACAGAAGTAAGATCATGGAGGATAGAGCAATCAATCATCTTTCTTTCCCTTCTCTCTGAGAAAATATCGAAGTCCCAATCTTGTGACAGCTCCCCACTTAGAAGCCATGCCATCTATCCTATATCACCAACCTATCTCTCATACTGCCCACATTCCTACTTGTAGTGCCGTTATGTAGAAACTGTATATCCTTTATGCGCCATTATGCCATACTGCCATAATAACTACATATTCACCAGCTACTAGATCTACCATACTACATAGCCGAGCATAACAACTCTACAACCTCTTCACTTGCCGAGTTTAGTAAATCAATCTATCAAAATAATATCATACTTCACATCATTCATTAGATGCATCCTCGATCCATCTTCCTCCCATTCTTCCTTTCCATACACGCGTACCAGTACATTTATCCCCGTACTCAAACCCGAAAGATCAAGCAGCAGTATGGCTGCGCACAACCAGCCGTCGTCCTCGGCGTCAATCGACTCAGGCGACCCTTTACACCCGAGCCTTCTTGGGATTGCTGCCGCCATGGAGCAATCGGAACGCCAAAGAAAGTAGCGAATGAGCCTAGCTCAGGATTTTCTGCAAAACATCGACGCCTGGGCGAAATCCAAGGCAGGAATCGAAGGCGCGGCCTTAGTCGCGCCTTTCATTGAAAATATTTCACCCATTGTGACAGCGTTCGCGATAGGTAACGCCAATGCCGCGATTCCCCAAGGCAAGAACCCATCACCAGAAGGTACACAGCCAAAAACCTCTGTACCTAGGGCGACAAAACCCCTCCATGAGCTACCAAGAAAGCCCAAGGAGACTGCTTCCTCGTGGGCCACAGTAGCTCAGAAAGCAGCCAAGCTCCCGGACCCGCCAGCCAATCTGGTAAAACGAAGACCAGCCGCCCAGACTAGACCAGCCGGACAAGAGCCCCCGAAAGAAGATAAACGACTCTTCCTTCGTATGGGACGAGAATATCAGTGGCGGACGTTATCGCCTGTCACAATCAAGAAACTCATCACTGAAAAAGCTGGAGTTGCACCTTCAGCAATCATATCAATGACACAAGTCAGGTCTAGTCTAGCCATAGAGTGCGTATCAGATGCGCTAAGGGAATCAATTCTGAGTGTAGGCCCTGCACTTCAAATCGACGAAATAGCAATCGAGCCTTTTTCAGACTGGACATCTGTCATGGTACCTCATGTCCCAATTTTTATCCGTACATTAGGCGGAAGAATTGAAGTAACCAGGGAAATGGCGAAGATAGAATGCCAGGCAGCTTGCGGAGTTACACCGATACAGGTGCGCCCAAATGACATAAAATTAGGAAGCTATTTAGTTAGCTGGATAATACACTTTAAACAGGTGTCATCCAACCTAAGATTCGGACTTTTCGACGAGAGTGGACCTGCCATTCCGTTCTCTCGTCGACGCCCCATCGAGCAATGTCAACGCTGTTGGGGATATCACTCAACAAGAAACTGTGTCAAAGAACAGCGGTGTGTTAAATGTTCTGGTATACACGAAGTAGCAGAATGCACGGTCAACATTCCCAAGTGTTCAAACTGTGCTGGGCCGCACGAATCAACCAACTTGAGCTGCATGGCTCGACCAAGGCGACATCATGGCCACGTAACGCCATGATCACCAACAGAACTACGAGTTATCCGTGAGAGAGGGCATCTGGATTTCAAGGCAGCATTGTTAAGATCCCAAGAAAAAGGTAAGGCCCGCGAGGTCATCAACATACCAGAAGAAATAATGCATGATAATGAGTAATACACCAAACTCATATAATCACAAACAGAGACATAGCACCCTTCTCTTTCACCAAGTGAATGTGGGAAAGGGCGGACCGAATATGGATATAGCACTGCAACAAGCTTGGGATGCAGAAGTACACATAGTCATGGTACAAGAACCATTGACCTTGCGAGAAGGCGGAGATTTCACTACGAAAAGCCACCCTGGCTTCAATAGTTTCATACCCTTCGGAAAGACGGTACCGAGATCACGACCACGCGCCGTCACTTTTGTCAGGAAAGGACTGCAAGCGACACAGATCACACCTTCTTCATCAAGCCAGACATCAGACTATTGCTTCGTGCAGGTGTCCGGACTGACCTTTGTAAACGTATATCGTGCCCCAGGCCCCAGTGGGACTTTGGATCCTGTACTAAACTGGCGACCCAGTGGCCCTTCAGTAGTGGGAGGCGATTTTAATTCAGTCTCACAGCACTGGCAACCGTTAATAGAACGCCAATACGGTAATGGCGATCTCATCATGGGATGGGCTCGCGAAAATAATATGCAGCTACTAAGCACCATTGAAGAAAGCACCCACCGAGAAGGAAATGTGCTAGATCTAACCTGGAGTAATACGACGGCTTTTGCATCAGTCTCAACCCGCTTTCACTGTACATCAGATCACTCTTCTATTGAGGGCTCAGTTGACACACCCGGGTACTCGGAACTATCTGGAATCCCAAGACTAACTTGCGTGAGGGACTGCGATCTAGACGAGTTCGCCTGATGTGTGAAGCAATGGGTAAGGCATGGCCATCTCAGCAGTCAAATCGAGATTGAAGACTTTACAGAGAATTTAATCAAAGTACTTCAAGACGCGGCCAAAGTTGTCGGACGATCACCCGCTGTAGGAAGTGGGAAAACAGCGCCCTGGTGGACTGAGGACTGCAAAAAACGACAGATTGACTACAGGGCAGCTAAAAGGACATCTGGAGATGTAGATATGACTCGTAAGGCTTTCCAAGCCGCAGTGAAGTCAGCCAAACGCGAATACTGGACAAAAAAGGTTGAAGCAGCAGAGACAGAAGCACAAGTGTTCAAACTCATGCGGTGGGCCAAACCAAAGCCGACGAGACAGCCTCCTCCTCTCCAAGTAGCACCAAACCAGTGGCTTTCAGATCCATCAGAGCGGACAATCGCATTGCGTGATTCCCTTCTCACAAGATTCGATGCTAGAAGTGATGTAGAAACATGGGAGAATGGTCAACTAGAGTCTATCCCATGGAACTCAGAGGTCTCGTTGGAAGAAGTTACAGCGTCAACCATAGGAAGTAAAGAAACGGCTCCAGGGTATGACAAAATCACCGTCAAACTTCTCAAGGCTTGCTGGAGCTCGATTGGAACATATGTTAGGGACCTGTTCCAGGCTTGTTTGAACTTGGGATATTTTCCAACACCTTTCAAGGTTGCGGAAGTTGTACTGCTTCCTAAAATTGGACGCGATCTCTCCAGCCCAAAAGGATGGCGACCTATATCGTTACTCTCCAGCTTAGGCAAGGGATTGGAAAGACTAATAGCGAAACGGATGTCCTGGCTTGCGCTTAAGTACAAGGCAGTACCTTCCCAACTGTTTGGCGCGCTACCAGGACGCTCGGTAGTCGACCTAGTATCATGTGTCACACACGATGCAGAAGCTGCAATGAGATCCAACAAAGTCACAGCTATGGTCACGCTGGACATTCAAGGGGCCTTCGATGCAGTTCTACACAATCGGCTGCTTGCACGAATGCGAAGCCAAGGCTGGCCGATACCACTCTGTCGCTGGGTAGAATCCTTTTTGACACAACGAACAGTCTTGGTAAGACATGAAAAAGGCGTAACAGATGAGAAGCCTGTTGAGTGCGGTGTCCCCCAAGGATCACCACTTTCGCCACTTCTATTCATGTTATACATCGCAATTCTACTTGAGGATGGCACTCCAAACTGTAGATTCGGATATGCAGACGACATTGCCATTGTTCGAGTCGGTAAAAGTCCTAGTGAAGCTACCGAGGCTGTCCAGGTCGAAGTAGATAGGATTGTTCAACTAGCTTCGTTACACATGATTAGATTTGACCCTTCGAAGTCTGAGCTCCTGATTATTGGGGGTGGACCAAAGAAAATACTAGACTCATCCAACCTAAATGTTAGAGTCGAGGATCAGTTTATTTTGCCGTCTCCGCATATTAGATGGCTCGGAGTTTGGCTTGACTCCCAACTAACATTCAGACAGCATGTTCAGGAATGGTGTAGCAAGGCACAGCGACTTTCCCACTTCATACGTAGCATAAATAGAGTCCAAAGAGGTGCAGCTCCGGGACCATTAATACGCGCGGTAAATGCATGTGTAGTCAGTACGGCTGTCTATAGTGCAGAAGCCTGGTGGCCAGGACTCACCCGTATCACGACGAGACGAGACAAGAAAGTAAGTACGGGTGTTGGATGGCACCTCAAGTTACTAGACAGGACTATTTTGACCGCAATCCGAGCTGCACTACCAGTATGGCGAACTACACCAAACATAGTTCTTCACCGGGAGTCAGGGATCTTACCTGCAGAAGTAATGCTTCAGCAGCGACAGCTCCTAAGTGCGGCAAGAATTCGCCGACTTGACAATTATCATCCGCTATTGTCAAGGGCAGTCGAGACACCTAAGGAGGCAATCGAGCGACTCAAACTGCGAGAAGGGTAGAAAGAACGTACCTTTAAGTTCCCACATCGATACTTAACACGCTTTCAGAATGGGAACCTCAGCCTGCCGGCATCAGAAGGGCCTGGGCAGCTTTACCAACCAAAGATCGCGATGGCTACTACCAGGCCCAAATGCGACAAGGAGAAAAAGGCGAAGCAGATCAAGGTTTGGCTCAGGAATCTTCCCCCAGGAACACTCTGTGTTTACTCAGATGGGTCATCGATCTTCCCAGCATACTCAGCCTATGGCTACGCCATATATAGGGGCGGCGAACTTATAGCGAGTGGTGGAAAACCCCTTCCTGGAGCTGAGGTCTTTGATTCGGAAATCATCGGAGCAGTAGGAGGCTTAGAGGCAGCGTTAGAAATTGGAGGTAGCACAGATATTAAGGTACTACTTGACAATCAAGAGGCGGCTAGAGCCCTTCAAGACGGCAGAACAAATACCTCGCAAGTAGAGGTAATAAATTTCTTGGAACTACGCAAGACTCGACCAATGATAGAGGTCCACTGGATTCCGGGACATAGCGGCATTCCAGGAAACGAAAAGGCCGATTCGATTGCAAAGAAATGCCTCGCGTCAAATAATCGTGATGGGAACATGCCGGAACCAGAGCGCATCTGGGAGGAAACTAACAAAGTTCTGACTTTTGCAGCTCTCAAATGCCAAGTTAACATCCGGGTACAAAAACTTGCGGAAGAATGGTGGCTTAAGAACAGATCCAGTAGGTATGAAGATCTGGACCTACTTATGCGGAGAAAACGCCCTCCAGAGCTAGCACTACCTCGATGGGCATACCACCGCCTCATCGCAGCAAGGACCGGGCATGGTGACTTTGCCAGCTATCATAGACGGTTCCAACACCAGAATGAAGAAATGCTCTGCAATTGTGGCCGAGAAAAGCGACCATGGCATTTTGCAGAGTGTCGCCCGACCATCCAGAAATGGAGGACGGAAACGAAGGAGCCACGTCCTACGATCAGGGAGATGATAGGACAAGAAGGATGGCAGAAATTCTGGCGTTTTTTAACTGTGACAAAGTGTTACAGCAAGATTGAATTGTGAACGGGGGATGTAAAGGTCAACTGTATTGCTTCTTGCGACCGTTCGGTGTGGTACGAGAATTAAGGTATAGTGCAGGGTACTGGCACTTTTGAAATTTTCATTTCATTTGTTTTATGTTCTTTGCGTATCTGGTTTCTATGGACCAATCATGTAGGTAGCGAAGAGTCTTATTTAGATCTGGGCTACTCGTGCCATGCCCTCTGGGTGCTGGGATAGTACCCGGTCACGATAAAAATATCATCATCATCATCATCATTCATTAGATGATATTATGAATCGTTGGGATGCGCATCTAGCATCACCTTCATAGATCACCATTGTCAGTGAGAGTTCACATTTGATACCTACCGACACCCATTGGCTACAGTGATAGGCACTAAGTGTCTATCGTGCCATCATCCAGCATGAGCGCGCCATCTCTGCGACTCGCCATTGCACATGAGCCCGTGCCACTCCACCGACGGATAGCAGAGTCATTTAATTGCTATACACCTCTCAGCTCATGACCACAACAGTGATGGCATCTCTAACATTATCAATATCCAATCTCATCGATGGTGATGCCGTACTCCAATAGGCGCGACTGTAGCCAGAGCTTGGCGTAATCCACCAGCGAACGCTGGCGTTTCGTAACTCGTTCAGATGCCATAGTTGCCAGCGGTACGATGGGTCCACGGGGTTTGAATCTCTTGGAGGTGGTGGGAAGGTAAAGACTGATAAAGTGTAGAAGTGAGGTGATTGGTTCCTTGCTATTGTTGCAATTGGCTCGCATTGATAAGAGCCTCCCAAGTTTTGTTTTTGATCTGCTAAGGAAGCTTGGGTTGTGCCAGTTAGGTACAATTATAAGCGACGTGAAGCCTAATTCACAACATGACTGGCTGTAGTTCCATTTGGGCATCCAAAATCCTCAATCAAGTCCTTGCCTCCAAGCTATACAGCTACTCACATATCCATCGGGCTGCCTGAAGCACTATCTTATGACACATTCCAATCCCTTCACCTGACATAAGGTAGCATCAGGAACCCAGACAGAATGTGGAGCCGATAGCTCCAAAACGCTTTTGGTCTCCATTTCCAACAAACCTCCAATGATACACAAAGCACAACAGATAATCTGGTAGAAGACAAGACTCGGACTAGATTAAATAACTCTGCACCTAATTTATAGGTAGCTAGTCAAAGGAACTCGCCTAAGGACAGAGCTAGCCGGCTTGGCTTTGTCATAATTTGTAACTAGCAAAAGTATTCGAGATTAATGTTCCGCGTCAATTATCCAACAAACTCTATCTAATTCTCTCAAATTTGAACTACTAGTACGCCAATTCCGGGGCTAATATACTTAAGGATAAGATGTGTAAATATCCGGAATCCTCCAAACAATCAAGCCTACTAGTATTGATCCTTCCCTACAACTATTTTCTACATATTCCTATCTGCTCTAGCATTAATCTTACCTCTACTCACGCCATCGTCCGCACCATCTAAAAGTTGACAATCATCACCTTCACCAAAGAGAAAGCTCCACCGTTGCAGAAGCCTTCGCCTCTTACATCGAGGACCCTTCTACCTACAACCAAGATGAATCTACTCCATTTCACTGAAATCGCGACAATTCTGAGTTTATTTGCATCATTAAGTACGGCTGACGATCTAGAAGACGGTTATGTGATGTACAATTGTTTTGGTAAAAAATTTTACTCTGAAAATGTTCTTAATTCAGTTACAGAAGCAATCAAACATAAAAGAGCTCCAATTCGTGGCTACCCTCAAAGCTTTAACGCAGATTGCTACGGTGGACTTCCTCCGTATACTATATTCCCAGTCCCAGATATTGAAAGGTTTGACATAAAAAGTAAGTTCAAATATCCATACAAATTGACAACTTTAGTTAAAGTTTCATCTAGCTTCTGGGCTATATTTTTTTGTAGTTATGGACAGTCGTAACGCTAAAGTTGGTATGGCATATAAAACTACCCATGGTCACGAACCGTGTAAGGACATTTTGTTACAATAACGAGGTCATGAGGGGACAGATGAATACCTGAAATGGATGCAGATGATTATGGATGCGCGGATATGATTGATGTGGCTGTAGTGAGAAGATGTGTTGGAATGGACAGTAGTGAGATGGTTATTTCTCTATTTAACTGCGGAAGTATTGCTTCCTTATATATACATTCAGTACCCCAGTCCTGATCACGCACTCACCACAGGTGCTTCCTACTTCTGTCACAGTAACCACTTCCATAGCCCCTGACAATATCTCCTGTCATAACATACTATTGACACTGGTTGCTAGTGTGGAACTTCCGGGATTGCAGAGCTACACACCGTCGTCACATTGTATGCTGTTGCCACTCGGTAGCCATCAGAGTGATGAGCACCTCAGTCTAAATGCATTGGTCCACCAGGCAACACTCGGACGTAAGGATGTTGCCAGAGTGATTAGGTACTTAGCTGTGCTATCAGTGCCCTAATCTCACCTAGCTTACTGCGGCCGAGTGTCCGAGTGCCGCGATGGTGGAAGCCCGATGAGGCTCGATTGGAGCTGACCCGAGGTATTCACAACACATTTGAATGGCTTTTGTCGGAATACTTCAAGTGGACGGGTTTCGTGACAAGCTTGTTGTAACAATATTGTTATCAAATTAATTCCTGTCTAATTCCATCCCTCCTAAGGAATATCTAATAATTACATTGGGGAGCCAATTTCTTATTCCCGGCGCTATTCTATATAAGGAAATATTACGAAATAGCCACGTGATATAATACACAACTTCAATCAGACAGCTTTAATTTCTCGGATAACGGTGCTCTATTTAGTACTTTATGTTACTTGGAATGATATATTTATTATAATCTTGTCCTGTATCTCCAATGATGTATCTAAAAATGAAACTTTTTATGGAAGATATTATTTTTTTGAATTTGATTTCATTTAGCCCGATTTGGCGCCCTATAGGCCCATGCAGTTGTCTACCAAACTATCTAATTTATAGAGGAGGAAGCCTTGCAGTAAAAACCCCCTTAGCTATCTGATTAGATTCTGTACCATTTTAGTCTTACCTTTAGGAAGTGCACTCACACTGTTGTTGCAAGTGTGGATTCCGTCCTTGTCCTGTGTTCCCTTTTTCCCCTCTTTGCTTGATTAACGCCTCGATTTCTCCCGTCATCTGAAATTGTTCTATCCATCCTTCCTTCTGAATCCACTGCGCTATTCTAGTCATATCTTTGACGTTATTTACCATTGCTTCGAAGGATCGGGTCGTCGATTTACGAAGCAACTCGCCTCTTCCTTTAGCCCATCTTGGACAAGACATCACCATGTGCTTTATATTTTGGGACGGATATCCACATTGGCAACGTGGTTTTCCTACTCCTGGTACATTTCTTCGGTATAAGTAAGCATTGATGGAAGATATTCTTTATATATATATGTATATATATGCTGTTTACCCTTTACTATCCTTTTTACGGGTCCACAAAGACAGATGGCCATCTTAGTCGGGAGAAGAGTTTACCAGCAACCAAACCCAGAGACTCGCCACAACGACATGTGCCAGACACTGAGGGTCAGATTGAAAATTTAGAGTAAAATTATATTGATGAAATCTCTGCTCTTCTACTCCCCTCCGGCCTTGGTGCTTTTTACCCATCTAAAGCTCTTTTCGGGACAGAGTTTCTCCTCCTCGTTTCCCAAAGTTGCATATGAACTAAATTAGATGTGTTTGAGATCAAATAATTTCAAGTTAGAGCTTTGAACTTCCTGAACATTCCTTTAATCACCTCCTCGGTAGTTTATCAAAGCTCGAGAGAGTTAATCCGAGAAGATGAGTCATCCTAATTTCCAATAATTCTCTTTACTAGATTCAGTAGGTTCCGAGCGTTCTGTTGTTTGACAGAATGTCCCGGGTAAATGTTAAAGATGCCTCTTGTTGTATTTGCATTGAAAATCCGCACTTGTTTTAACACCTCCTCTCATAGTGAAGTTGGTTGAAATAAGTGCTACTGGGAAACAAAGATCCTCAAAGACATGGAACATCTGAAGGCTCAATTCTTACTAGACTCATTATGTGACTAGCTTCCTAATTATCTATATTAGGCGTGGAGTTCTATCCTTTGCTTAGTTGTAATAGTTAGATAATAAAGCAGTCGGATACTAAGTGGCTTAAATCAACAACTCTTCTCTAGAGTTTTCAGACTCTTCAATATCCAAATTCGCTCCACTAGGTGATATTACACAGAAGTCTAACTGCTTTATCTTCTTCACCAAACTTCATCTCCAATATCTCTCACTTTCAGATAAAGATCCAAAAAATCCTGTCAGATTGGAACAAAAGCGTATGGGCTGAAGCGGAATTAGAGCACTAGAGGAGGTTGGATGAACCGCGAAAGATGACAGAAGGTCCACTCGAGATGATTTAGAGGAACAAAAGGTTTGACATATGGGTCATGTAAGTAGCTAGAGAGATTAAAGGTCTGAGTGGATACTAATGGGAACTAAAGATACTAGAGATGACCAGAGAAGGTCCGAAGGTGATGGATGTCACGGAAAACTAAACATGGAGAAGCCTGTTAATTCAGACCAAGCTATCATCGAAGTATACATGATTTCCATCTGCCACCTCATCATAACGCCGGCCCTATAATTTGGAGGGCAAGACTGAACACCTGTACGTGGTTTCCTCTACGAACCTGGGAGTGAAATATTCTCCCAGAGCCAAGTTCTGTCAAATTTTGCAATACCAAAGA
The DNA here is from genome assembly GCA_900239735.1 of Blumeria hordei DH14. Lineage (NCBI taxonomy): Eukaryota > Fungi > Ascomycota > Leotiomycetes > Helotiales > Erysiphaceae > Blumeria > Blumeria hordei. The sequence goes on along the minus strand of OENG01000009.1, from coordinate 928,917 downwards.
AGTTGGCCCACGAGGCAATGATTCAAGTATCCCCGCCATGTCAAATTCTCGATCTCAGCGAGTTCGACTCCTACCCAAGTCTCATCAAGTTTACAAGTACGACCAAGTACATCCTCATTTCAATGACCACACCTCTCTTCAACTATTCTCTGGCCTCAGCTAGCCGCCAAATACACGCCCACGCCGATATTAATACCCAACGGAGGAAGCAAAGCGTGGCGCACAAATCTGGGAGACAGTTCTTTGAGACGGATGTGAGAGGGATTGGGACAAGTAAACAAGATGATACGGAGGATGGATACATTCTCGACGGGCGTGTAATTTTGACTCTTGGCAAGGATTTTTACGAACTGAGCTTTGTATGCGCCAAGACTTCGCTTTCGAGAGTGCAGCCGACACAACAAAAACACGCAAACGATGGAAGATGCTCTGGTCCGCCTCCTGGTGGTATTCTCCGGTATAGTTTGAGTAGCCTGGGTACCTACTCCACTTGGGAAGGAGACGCCTTAGACTACATTTCGCACGGAGGAAAGTCAATGGATGATGGAGGCATGTCTGGATAACTCAGGGTTCTTGAGACGTTTCCCCTGGGTGGGTACTCACGGATGAGGGTTGACTTGGGGTGAAGAAAAAGCCGCCATAACTTCGCGGCGGTACTTGCAAATGAAATCTGAGGTATGAGTGCTCTACTTGTAAATTGAGTCATTTTTTCTGTACATTTTTTTCGATATTGTGTCATAGCTAGATAGCTGCATACGCAATTAAAATCTGATGCAAAAAAAAAACTGCTAACCACTGACAGTCAGGTAAATATGTGGCCCATACCTCACTTATTCCGTAATACTAATGTGTATTCTACGTCTCAACATACATATACGCATGAAGAGAAAATCATTGAAACTGACTTCAAACTGATACTGGAAAACTCACTTGAAAGGTGAGGGAATTGATTCTTTGTATTTGGATGTAAAGCTACGCAAAACTATTAGACGAGACAAGGGGAAGAAGAGGTCTCCAGCCTGGCTCAGCTGAAAACTCTACCAGCGTGCATCCGGGACCAATGCTTACTCGACCATATTCTCCATCACATGATACGAGAAAACCAAAGCTTCTACGAAGGATCCATAAGAAAATTAGTCGTAGGATTTGGGGCCCGAGTCTTGGCACATAAAGGACCGTTTCACTAATGGGGCTCTGTGTCCTGAGGAAGAGAGGCAGCTGAGACTGAGGCCTTTCAAGGGTTTTCGACCTGGGATGATTAGAGGCATCTAGACCAAGACTTTGAAATCAGCACATGCCACATTTTCTTTGGTAGATGTAGCTGTACCAAAATGAGTAGGTCCACTGCAGATGTAGTTGGCGAAGGCGAAGGCCAAGGTGTTGAAGTAGAAGTTAATCTTTTACTGGCCAAATTGGACATTTCACTCATCACAGGGCCGAATCTCGACTTCTTTATTTTGTAGGTATGACGGCTGTTAGGCCTCTGACTTCCTATAGCCTACACTTGCTAGCGCAGGCAATGACACCAAGAAAATCTTCGGGATGCGCCTCGGAAGACACGGAGCTCAAATGCTTCTCAGTGAGCTTTTTTCACGCAATAATAACAGGGGTTAGAATGACGGCTTACTAGTAGTAAACAAACCTTGCAGGCCTGAGTAGGGAAAGGTAACGTAACAGTGAACTACGAGCATGTATATAATAAAGCGTAGTCTGCAGTCAGTTGCGATCTTCTCGCAACGTCTTCTCAATATTATTCTCATTCCAGATATTCCCTCTCTTCCTTGTGAAGACCTCTTCGAGCCCATACTCGTATCAGATCACGACGTGCCCTCTATCTCTCCTTGTGGAAGAGCTTGACCCCCTATTTACTCACATTTGTACCCTGTGGACAAATAGCATATACACTCCTTGAGAGCTTTCTGGAAATTTACCGAAGCTTTGTAGGGATGATAGATGTACTTGGAATCTGCCAAGGTGTTGTTTAAGGGTCCAAACCATCCTGATCATGGAGGGAGGGTTTCCGAAGAGGAATACCTTAGATTGAATGTATTTGTCGTCTCTAGCTGTCGGATTTCTCTCCCCGGATAATTATAGTTAATATGCTGTACCTATAAAATTGCACATGCACTTGATACTGAAACCATAGTAGTATGATTCAAGTGTATGCGATTTGCCTGGCCAGAACAGTCGACCTTCCTCTTTTTGCACCAACCATGTGTAAATTCGAAACCTTTGGTTACAGAAATACGTTTGGGTTCGGAGCTGTGGGAGGTCGCAAGTGCTCTCTTATCCTCTATCTACAACGCGTAAATACACGACCAGCGCGCGACTAGTTCTAATTACATAATCACCTTACTTAACCCGCTACATCTCTGTTACCCAAGCACACCTGTGTCATTATTCACACAAGCACCACGAGATAAATGGTCGACTACTGCTTGATTCGAACTAGTGGTCTCCTGTCTTAAGTTGGATGAGTGTCCAAACTATTCAGAGTCTATTTGGGAGATTGACGCAGATGGTGTACTACTGCAGCGTCCAAGCATGGCGGTGGTTAAATTGACAATTGCACTCTCGACATCAAAGGTCTGGCATGCTGTTAGAGTACAAAGAGAATTTCGGAGTGAGATTTGCCTGAGAACAGAGAAAAAGTTCCCTCTGCTTCTGTTGGCTAATCGACAACAGGTATTTCGATATAATCTGTGTAATTATAAGGGAGAAAGGTTATCCGGAACCGACTCGACTGCAGAAATCATTGAGATCCCAGACCAGAAAAGAATTACCCACTGACTCAGAATACTGAGACACGCAATCGAAAGTACGAACAAACCAATCACTGAATTTGTGCGGGAAGAATGGGATTCAAGCAGATTCAAAGGCTGGGTCTGATTTGATCAGAAATATGGACTACTACCTGAACTCAGAAATATAGTTCAGGCAAGATGCATGCAAACACATAGGCCGATAGAAAGAAATGCAAGAAGCTATACTTTCAACACTCCTCCTGATCAGTGCAGTGAGTGCGAGACTGCTATACCATCTGGAAATTTCTTTCAATCAGTGATTATGCTTTTTGCTGCGGAAGAGGTTCAGTTGGAATATGCGCCGGCATAGAGGTTGTAGATATTTAAGACACCTATATTTGTCGATGGAGGATACAGTCCCGGACAAAGTGATAAGCAACACCAATGTGCTTGGCTTTAGAAGAATTGGCCTCTTTCGCAATCGCAAGTGCTGCCTGGTTGTCAGAAAGGTGAGAATACGATCATCGTGTATGAACTCGCTACCGTGTAGCTCCTTCAGAAGCCTAGAAACCCCAATTGTGAACGACTAAAGCAGACGGTCAGCGCACGCAAGCAACACCACGAAATAATTAAAATCCTTCTATGGGAGAGATGACTACAACTGGATGGGGCACTATTCTCAACACCTGTCAGTGGTGTCCCCTACGAACCTCCAGATCTCACTGTAGAGTCTGCAGAGCCAAGATTGAGTTACAAATTCCTCACTTCGATGAGGATTCCCATTCGCTTTCCCTGTCTGTATCGTCTTCATCTCAAAACACAACCCCTATCACAATTATCATGAGGCTAACCACGATCAGATCAGATGGTAGGGTTGGAGCCTTACTCACCACCAACCCTTGGTTATGGAGGAAAAGCCATCCGATCAGTTTCCGGAGCGTACCCAGCACCCGATACGGAGATGGTGGATTGGATCAAGTCGGCCTCGACTGTTACAAAGAAGGGAGATATAGATGAATATGCGCACCTCGTGTGGTCCCAGTGTCTAGGCCTCGCATGGCTTGGCTGCAGGTTTTTTGAGACTTTTTCCCGCGCACGCAGTTTCCATTGCTACCATTTTTATTTTTTTGGGTAGAAGGTTCCGTGGAAAAGGTGGCCGAATTCCATGAGTTAATACTGAGTTGAATGGCTATTCATCACGGGCAACATATCAATGATCGTTCAAGAAACATGAGAGGCAAAGAGCACTGTACAAGGTGTGGCCTGGGTCAGAGAGGAGCTCAATATGCTAGATAGCCTATGACTCAAGTATTACAACAAACACAAACAATCACCTCACATAAGCACTATTGAGAGAACTTGTGAAGTCCAAACTATATGCAAGGCTGGCCACGCAGGTCATCCCAGACGATCAGTAGCGGGTAGTCCCGTCACACAGATCGCCTGTTTAGCAGCCTTGGACAAGGCTACCTATTCAGCTTCGGTCATAGAGGTGGACACCTATTTTTTGCTTTTGCCATTACATCGGACCACCACTGTCACTGATCCGAGGAGAGTGCTGGAGCTACTATGCGGTTGATGGTAGTAGATAATGAATCGAAGGGGAAAATTACTACAGGGTATATCTACACACGTATATTTACAAAAGAGCCTCATGTTGTACGACGTCATTGCACTATCAATTGAAGAGACTGTGGCGGATCTTGTATATTCCAGCCGATGGCTTCCCACCAACAAGTGATGCAGTGTCGGGCTGCACTATCGAATCGGATGCCTTGCAGATTCCGATCGATCAAATATCTGAGCGATCGTACGCACTCTAAATCGTACCAAGCCTATGTTAGCCAATATCGGCTTGAGGAAGCAGCCTTCACAAGCACCAAGCACTAGAATAAACCCGCTTATGGAACGACAAGTGGTATCATCTGAAGCGCAATCCGAGTCGGAATACATGGATGATGCTTGGTTTGTGGTTGGAGTGTGTGAAGGGGGCCCGAGGCTGTAAGTATCACAGTAACTTGGAGAGCCTTTAAGGTATCGGCATACCTTGCAAAACACTGTTCCAGTGTCGCTGTACTGGACTTGAGCTGTAAGCGCCAAGTTGAGAGATGGCAAAAGAAATAACCGGTCGAGTTCCAATAGAAGTAGATCCAAGGCTGCCTACAGCGCTAGCATAGGCGGAATCGTCGGCCAGTGGTTCTCCCTCTGCCTACGGAATAGAATAGAATTTAATTTAAGACCCCACTGAGTCTTTGACTATGAAGGACTCTTCCTACGGAAGAATGCGACTATATCCAACAAGAGGCGTCAAACTCGAGGGTGCCATAGGTAGCGTTGGGAGGGCTACTGAGTAACTTGATTAAAATCCGACTAGGTTGGCAAGAGTCAAAGGTGTGGATTCGCAACTTCAATTACCAGGACGAGGAACGGGGGAACCTAGGACAGGAGACAAGGTCAATGGAAGACGGCAACCAACATATGCATTTCTACAGTAGCTCTATCCAATCTATATATACATCATAGTAACCAGAGTAACTTAGGCCTCATGGGGTACACCTTCTACTATTCAATTACTCAATTCGTAACCCATGGCAACCATTGTACCCAGTAGCCATTCTTAAGTGAGTAAATATTCGCAGACTGTGTCGGTAATGAAAACGGGGATGCTCCTCCATCCTCGTTTCCTGAGAAGAGGAGAAGGAAAAGATTTTGAACCACCAAGCCCAAGAGAATTGATCTTGTCTACTAAGTAGCCGGACTGGGTTATGTTGAGGGTTCGAGATGGGCGCTCGCGAAGAATTTTCCACCCAATGATGCTGTTGATCTCGCCAAGATCCTTGACAGGAAAGAGAGAAGAGAGGTTGGTCTTGGTGCCTTTAAATCATCAAGTCGCTTGCCACAGATCACCAAACATCAACAAATACACCTCCAACCACCGGCTACTTTTTGTGGATGTCAACACAGTGATGGCAGGTAGATTTTCGAAGTCAAGCGAAAGAAGCTTGGAGCCTAATTTATCCTACCATGCCCTTCGAGACTATTCAAATCCATCCACGGCCTTGTTGATTTGAAGAAAACCACTCACGCTCCCTGCCTGAGGTGATTTCCTGTAGACAGACTCGTGAATATCGCCCTCGAGATAGGCCGCTTTCAAATCGATTGGGTGAATTTCCCAATTGCGCCAAGCAGAAAATGCGAGAGGTATTCGGAGAGAATCTGGTCGCAGAGTTGGAGAATGGGTATCGAAATAATCGACACCGGGAATTTGGTTGAAGCCTTAAACCTACCATCCGATTTAACAGTGAAAACCCATCGCGAGCCAATCGCTCTCCTCTTGTGAGGAACATGGGTTACAGAAGTAGGTACTCCCTTTTAGGAGAGAGAATCAGGCTCCTCCTGAATTGCCATTTCCCACATGGACTTATTGTTGGAAATATCGCGCAATGAAATGGGCGCAATATTTATGGAACGAAAGTAGAAGTTGACTAAAAGTGTGGGAAGTGTGGGAAGTGTGGAAAGTGTGCGCTACAAGTACAAGTGTAAGCGACACGTAGCCTAAGCCACAGCATAAACGAGTGTGGCGCCATCTAGGCATAGAAAACCCCCAGTAACCTCCTTGTGCCCACGCCATATAGCCGCTTATATATCCAATAGGTAGCCTGAAGCGCTACCATATTACCCATTCCAACCTCTTAAATACACACAAGATCGTGTCGGGAACCTAGACGAATTGGAGGGCCCGTACGTCCACAACAATCTGTGTCTCCATTTCCAACACTTATCAGGACCGTTGATGGCTTCGGAGTAAGATTGCGGGATTGAAATTTTTTCCACCAACCTAAAGAATAGGAGCCTTGGGTCGCCATGCAGATTGTGGATCAATAGGTTTGGAAATCCTATTGCTCCTCCTGAGCGGAGGAAGAGTAGAAAAAGAAGAAGCAGGGGTTGTCTAGATTCGATTATTTCCCCAGAGAAATATCTGCAGTAGAATGAGATTTTGGAGACGAAGTAGTAGGATCAAGTTGCACAGACGAAGAAGCAGAAGAATCTGGCTCGTTTGTAGAGTGATGACGAGTAGTCTGGTGAGAAAGTATTTGATCCTGAGAAAGATTATCCCGAAGAGAAGGTGAGTCAACAGAAGAAGAATTCTCCTGATTAGTAGTCTCTTGGTTATTCAAGGGACGAGAACAAGAAAGGGAAATAGAAGAACCAGGAAATGGTGACACGCCTGAGTCTGAGTCAGAGCTGTCGTAAGAATTATCGGGATGAGAAGAAGTAAGATTGTCATCGAGGGGCACTTCGATCTCGCCAAATTGCTCAGATGAAGTTTGGCTCTAATACCAGGAGGTATCCTCAAGAAAATGAACATTGGCCGAAATAATGATTTTATTTCTTCCGGCCTTTGAAGGAAAGTAGATACGATATTGCGTGGAAGATTCGCAATAACCAATAAAGATGCCCCGTAGCGAAGTTGGGGAGAGTTTAGATCTTTGAGTATCTTTTTCATTGATTAAAGAATAGCAAACGCAGCCCCACACACGAAAGTGTGAGATAGTTGGTATGGAACCACGCAGTAACTCAAAAGGAGTTTTCTTGCCTTCAAGGAGTGGAAGTCGGTTTCTGATGTAGCAAGCAGTCGATATAGCAGCGTCCCAGAATCGAACAGGAAGGTTAGCATGTGATAGCATGCACCTAGCCATAGTAACTAAGGTCCTATGTAAGCGTTCAGAAACACCGTTCTGATGTTGAGTATAGGGAGCTGAAATTTGGCGTGTTATTCCAACGTAATTTATTAGCTTGTATTCGCTACCACCATCAGACCGAAGAGCCTTGATTTTTGACCAGTTAAGAGTTCTACAGAATTCCTATAGATGGAGAAATGACCTGGTACTTCAGCTAGACTTTTGAGTAGAAAAATTTCGCTGAAACGAGAGAAGTCGTCAGTAAAACTGACAAAGAAAGAACTTCCAGAAATTCCCACGTATCGAAAATTTCCCCAAGGTTCAGAATGCACAAGCTGCAATGGCTGATCTGATTTATGATATGGTCCGCGATTAATTTCCTCCACCTGCTTGCAAGAAATGCAAACGTCACAATTTCCCAGAGATTAAGATCCAATGTTTAGTTTCGACGATTCACCGGATTTCAGATTTGGTAATTTAGTCAGTGAAATGTCGACTTGGGCAAGAAGCTGGGGGTTGACGTGAGCGAAACGATGGTGCAAAAGACGGTTTGCTTCCGTGTTAGATACAGCTGTAAGTAGCCCCTGGTTGAGATCCGAATGGAGCGTGGGGTCCTCAGGTTGAGAAGAAAGAGGACTAGAAAATGTAGGACGAGAAGAACTAAGAACAGCAGGAGGAGAAATTACATTGAAATGAAATAAGCCATTCCTTAAACGAGCGGTTTCAGTGAGACGAGCTTTAACTTCAAATATGCCAATCCCACTGTTAGAAGACCGCATTCTGTAACCTGCAGAAAGAATTTGAGAGCCAGAAACAAGATTTTTTGTACAAGAAGGAAGATACCAGACGTTTTCAAGCTTCATAGTACGAGAGCAAGACGAATAGAGATTATTTCCCAAAGAAATTTCCACAGAGCCGATTCCAGAAATAGAAAGCAATTGACCAGAAGCAGTTTGGACACGCTTGTCAACTGGAGAAATAGAAGAGAACAAGCTTTTGTCATGAAAGATATGGTGCGTTGCACCAGTATCAAGAACAACGTCATTGCATTTCCCTGATCCATCAGAAGTGAGAATATGTTCCTCCATCATCCAGGCACCGTCAAGTTTAATAGACTTTCTCTTTTTATCCTTGGAAGAGCCTTTATTCCCGAATTTTTGAAACATAGCTCGCACTATAGCGGCTTTCTCTGGATGCTTGGCGGCCCACTTTGTGCCGTCAGGCGTAGAAATCCAGAGGAAACAAGTGTCCCTGGTGTGACCCTTACGGTGACAGTGCGCGCATGTTTTGTCCTTATTGGGAGAGTAGGATGAGGAAAAAGAAGAAGTAGGATCAGGGATGGATTGAAGCTTCGCAGGAGTAGAAAGAAATGCTGCAGATGGACCGGACTGTCGACTTTTAATTGTTGCTTCTGTCGACCGGAGAGAGTTTACTGCCTGAGAAAATGTGCAGGACTTTTCTCGTCTCAAAGAAGTGACCGATCCGGAGAATTGACCATTGCAACAATAGTCAAAGTAGTCAAGTAAGTAATCCACGTTTCTCTGTACGTATTTTTATTTTCAACCAAATGATAAGTATCATCAGGTACGGCCGAAAGAAGAGTAGATCGGACACTACGGTCGATTTCGTCCAAGCCACATCATTATTGTCGCCATGTTTGTTATTCTCAGCAACAGTTTCGAAGGGGTCGCATATTACAGGCTCAGCATGGAATTGGACGTGGATAATTCGGAATAAGCTATCTCAGCGGGTGTAGGTAGACTTGTCAAGAGTAGGAAGAGATCGAACCGATTTGATGATTTGGTTGAAAGCCATCTTGGATGTAGATTCGGATTGTGTGGTAGAGGTGAGTGTAAAGTGGAGGAAACGAAGCAGTCAGGCTGAGAAAGAAGTAGTAAGTGCAAAGTTAAGCTAACATGGTCTCATAAGCTGTTAGAGTGTAGAGAGAAAAGAGAAAATTTTCAATCTGCAGGTGTTGGCTAATAGGCGACAGGTATTATGATATATACAGTGGAATTACAAGGAAGAAAGGTTATCTGGAACCGACTAGACTGCAGAAATCATTGAGATCCCAGACCAGAAAAGAATTACCCACTGACTCAGAATACTGAGACACGCAATCGAAAGTACGAACAAACCAATCACTGAATTTGTGCGGGAAGAATGGGATTCAAGCAGATTCAAAGGCTGGGTCTGATTTGATCAGAAATATGGACTACTACCTGAACTGAGAAATATAGTTCAGGCAAGATGCATGCAGCCACATTGGTCGATAGAAAGAAATGCAAGAAGCTGTTTTCCCAGCGTATGCACAATGCCCTTCAAGGAGGGCAAGACTGACACCTGTACGCGGTGCCCTCTACGAACCTGGGAGTGAAATATTCTCCCAGAGCCAAGTTCAGTCAAATTTCGCAATACCGAACAAGTTGGCCCATGAGGCAATGATTCAAGACTCTCCACCTAATCAAATTTTCACATCTGACGAGATCAATCACCACCAAAACCTCATCAAGTTTGCAAGTACGACTTAGTACGTCCTTATTTCAATGATCACACCTCTCGTCGACTTTCTCTGGCCTCAATTCACCACCACGTACACGCCCACGCCGATATTTATACCCGACGGAGGAAGCAAAGCGTGTCGCACAAACCTGGGAGACAGTTCTTTGGGATGGGCGTGAGAGAGATTAGGACAAGCTCACAAGGTGCTGCAGATGGTGGAAACGATCTCGACGGACGTGAATTTTAGAATTTCGACAACGAGTTTTCGAATTGAGCTTTGTGCGTGCGCCAAGACTTCGCTTGCGAGAGTGCGGGCGACACTATAAACACCGCCGTGGTTGGATGGTGCGGTGGTACATCATCTTGGCCGGTCTCTCAAGAAAGGTCTGGATAGCAAGGACACATATCCCACCCGAGACAGGAGACCGCTGGTTCGAATCCGGCAAAACCTAACTACATTTCTCGCGGCGCTGGTATGCATGGATGATGAAGGCATGCTTGGATAATCAAAGGTTTTAAATTCCCTTTGGTGGGTACTTACGGAGGAGGGTCGACTGTTTGTGTAAGCGAACATACCTCATAGTGGTATTTGCGAATGAAATCCAGAGTATGAGTGTCTCTAACGTTAAAAGAGTCATCCTATATGTATACATAGTACCGGTCATGTGTCATAGCTAGATAGCTGAAAACACATTAAATGATTAAAAAAAAAAAAAAAAATGCCCTTCAAACCGTAAAACTCTTTGCCAAATTTCAAGATTGAATCCCTTTCCAAGATCTATCTTAACTTTGCATGGTGTTATCCACTTGCCCTAATCCCGCTCACGTACATGACAAAGATCTACCACCGAGATTTGTGCACCACCATTTTTATCCTGTTGTGAGTATTTGGAAGTCAGCCAAGGCGAAAGATTGTGTTTTCAAGATGTAAAGTTGTTGAAATAAGCATATAAAAGGTCATAATTGAAGAATCTTTGAGGTTTTGGCCGGAGACGATCTTGTTTGCGATGAAAATGTGACAGTAACTCAGTTAGTGGTGTTTAAGTCGATTTGTTAAACTACAAGAGGATGAAAGAGAAATCTAGCTGCTACTAACAGGTATTTATAACTACCGATCCACAATAAGAATATACTTACTGATGACCTCCCTCCTGGCATCATACTTGCTACCCAGCCCCGTATTGTTAGGAGTCACTTGGGTATAACAGCGCTTCAACCTCCTGACTAGTACTACTGATTCGTTCAGCTTCATCAATCCCTTTCAATGAAGCCTTGTAGCAAAATTCCTGAACATTACGCTTAGGCATCCACCCAAGTTCAAACATCCGCCAAACCGTAAAAAAGTAATTGACATTATATGGAGACTCAAATTATTGCCTCGTGGGCCAACTTCTTCGCCCTTTCACAAATGAACAGAATTCTGCTCGAGGGTATTATTCACCAATAGATTCGTAGATTCCGCGGACACCTGCTTAATCTTTGTCCACCGGATCTACACTTTTATCTTCTCATGTTTCTTCCTAGTACGCTTTAAATTGTTCATCTTGGTAACCTTGATTCTTTCAAGATCATCTGACCGTATCATTTCATCATTGGTATAGGACTTGTGCCTAATACATTAAAATGTAAATCAGTTGACCGCAACGATACGGGGCTGGTCAGGGTCAAGAGAAGCTCGACAATTAGGCGATGCAGGAGCACAGGTGGATAGACTGCATCTAGGCTCTAATCACGGCCGATAGTCAGCTTGCAAGAGGGCGAGGTGTGCGACACCATTCTTCAGGATGGTATTTGAAATTCAGTGAAGAATTAATGTTGTAGAAGAAGAAAGATAAAGGAATTAGATCGCATGATTTGGGAAATTTTCAATGGTTTCTGCGATGGACTGAATGGATCGTTAAGGCTGGCCTCACTCGGAATATCACCAACTTTGAAGCGTGGAAGGAGCACGACATTGGGCGGAAGTAAAGGCTCCAAATTTCTTACATCAGCATGAAATCTTTGCTGCGGGTGGTCCAAGAGGTATCCTGAGCCAATTATCGACCCGCATCCAAGTCCAAAAGAAAAATCTATCACTTATTCCAAAGGTATTTTACGTCGTGATTCTTTATACTCTGATAGAGGAGACTATTTTTGGGTGTCTTGCGCATCATCCAAGCATAGCACCTGCTTCTCTGCAAATATCTTGGCTAATTGCCCATCTTGGTGCATTTTGAGGAGAATATCGCAACCTCCGACAAATTCCTTGTCAACATATAGCTGGGGTATAGTAGGCCATTCAGAGAACTCTTTGATACCTGGGACAAATATCAGCCCCACCTGCCAATCGTCGCGTACGACGGGAACCAACTAACCGGCTCGTAGCTCTTCGTCCTCGAGAACATTAAAGGCAGTGAATTTTGTGGGGTCTACGCCTTGCATACCAAGTACTTGGATGGTAACGCGCGAAAATCCACAAAGTGGCGTCTCTGGTGTTCCTTTCATGAAGAGTACAACGGGTGCAGAGGCAATTGCCTTTTCTATGGCGACACGCGTTTGATCAGAAAGCAAACGTCTGGGACTCTGGAAAAGAGTCCGAGAGGCAGGACGTGTGGCCTGACGGAAGGCCTAGACCGTCAATGTCAGTATAATAGTCACTCAAAAAACATAGTTTGTGATTACCGACGATAGAACTGGTCTGACAAACATGACGATAAATAGAATGCAGATATTGGGATGTAAAATTCTAGCCGCGACAACTCGTCATGGACGCCTCGCCAAGCACGCCAAGATGTAAGGCTCTCATGTAGCCTTGTATGCAGGTGCCAGTGGGTGACATCATCACCAAGCAAGGAGAAATGGCAGATGTGGAAATTATTACTTCATTTTATTGTCCTGTCTGAGTCTATGACTATGTAGGACATGCAGATCCTCTCTGCCTACGGGCCAAGGATACCTATGCCATTAGTATATCCACTCATGTACCTCACATGGATCTCTCCTTAAAAAGTACCGCCCCTCACAAGCCCTCATTCGATTATACACTTAGAGGAGCCCTTTGCCCTTCATTATCTCCCCTCTCCAGCCAACGAAACGATGGCCATTTGCGGGTATATGGCAGTATGGAAAATCGCAAAAATCACTGCGTGCGGGGCTCTTCTGATACCGACATTAGGACTACATCCGAAGACATAGTGACACTTCTGAAGCGATCTAAGAGGTCGGCTAGCTGGGCGCTGCAGACTTGAGGGTACCTCGGGAAATTCACCCTCTGCCTTTCTAGCCTCCTTCCCGAAGGTCGTGCTCAAATGCCAGAAAAGTCCTCCTGACTAATTAGTCGAAATCTCGGTCTTGGCGCCCACAAACGTTTCGAGTTTGAAAAGCACTCGTTAATATTGGTCCCAGCATGGTCTTCAGAGACCCATTCCCCCTCTCGCTCCTCAACTCAGCCGCCTGTTCTCCCTCGAGTTGTTTGTCCCATTAGAGCAGCAGTCCCCCCATAAACCATGACCCGAGCTTTGTATATTATGACTTAGTTTCCTCCTTGCGGGTATACGTAGCGTCGTAAATTTGTAGTGAATGATGGCCGGTAATTAATGGGGCAAGCTCCTGTTTGCAATTGGAGCAACTTCTTTATTGGTCGTTGAGGCGAAATGATGCGTGGTTAGATAGAGGTTGAGAACCGAGATGAGGATGGTAAGAGAGGCATTGTCGAGAAGTCGTCAAATGGAGATCTGCTTGGGGTTGCTCTCGACTTCGATTCGAATGCGATTCTTCTTGGCTATCCCAGATATGCAGAGCGTAATGAGCGATTACACGGCACAACTGTAAAGTGAAGAGTTCATCTTTGCCGGCGGCAAATGTGGAAAGAGCCAGTAACCAAGCTATTGCAGACCTCCTTCCTTTCGCGTCATTCCTGCTCACCCAATTGTTGGAGGCGGCAGGAATAGTTGAAAATTTGGTAGTACTTTCATCACCTTAACTATTTCCCTCCACCAAAGGCTCGATGACGCGCCCCTCCAAAACTGCACCCGAGCAGGACTCGAGTTTACGGCAGCGGTCTCCGAAGGCAGAATTGGTAGATGAATCAGATTCTCCCCAATTATCTTATACTAAGTGCACCAAGTCAAAAGCTACCCGCCCAACTGTATCAATCGCCAAAATCTTCAAAACCTCCAAACCAGCTCATCGTAACCGAAAGAGGCGCCGGGAGCCAAGTCCAGCAGCAACAGTAATTAATGAGTTAGAGGGTAGGATTCTCAGTAGCCTCACTGAATGACGAAACTAATCGGCACTAGAGGAGTTTGATAAAATCGGCGATAGACTCACTCGCACGGCCGAAAATACATTTGACGCTGCATGGAGGAGTCACGTGAAGAGCCTGGAGTCAATCAAGCAGCGAGACCAAGAGTTTGTCACGATGGTGTCAAGGAATCTATCTGCACTCAGCGTACCACTTCTCGCGCGCCCTGTGGCCTTGGAGCCGAGGGATTCTGAAGCGTCCAGTCAGGAGCATCTCGGCACCTGCTTACAGCGCTTCGGCGAAATCTTGGCGCGGGAAAAGGCGAATTTGGAAAAGTATTGGGCAGAGTGGGATAAGTTACAGATAGAGTATTTGCGACTCGGTATAGATGTTTTCGGGCCCCGGCCCTTTGGGGAGCAAGAGGCACCGTCTCATGATGGATTTCATAATACCATGACGCTCTGGAACTTGGAACTCCGAACCAAAGTCGCTGAGTTTGGGGTTTCGCTGGAGGAAGCCGGATGTGAAGCTCTGCGAAAGATGAAGCATTCCGAAGCGGTGAGTTAGGTTTTGACCGCTGACGGCTTTGGAAAACAAAACTAATCTTGTGTACTCTAGGAGCTTGATGCTGCCACGAAGAAAGAAAAGACTCGACTTCTCGCCTCTCTCCTTGGCGAGCTATAGTAATTTATTTAATGAGCCGAAGGAAGCTTACCACTGTAAACAATGGGGTCTACGAATTGCGTTGCTGACGGCATGATGATCGGGCTGAGTGTTCCTCGGGCCCCCCGCGCCTGGAGCACGACCTATCGCAATTATATCTAATCTGACTCAGCCTCGTAATAACGAACTGATCGTAATTTGAGGCACGTGACATTGGATTAGCCCCTTTCTCCATGGTGTGCAACAGGGACAGATCTCTTCTTCACGGAATCGCCAGCGACATAACGTTGTCCTTGCAGCATCTTGATCTTCGCACGAAGTAGCGGAGGAGATCCTCTACGCTTCGGACCCAAATTCGGCGATGCAAGCTGCATCTTTGATAGGAGAGAGGCAAAAGGGGCAAGACAATGTGACAAGGATATACCTG
This sequence comes from Blumeria hordei DH14, assembly GCA_900239735.1. Lineage (NCBI taxonomy): Eukaryota > Fungi > Ascomycota > Leotiomycetes > Helotiales > Erysiphaceae > Blumeria > Blumeria hordei. The sequence continues at coordinate 913,677 of OENG01000009.1, read as the reverse complement.
GATTACGAGATCGGCAGGAAGAGAGCGATGTTACATTAGGTACGGGTCAATCAACATGCAGGCCAGCGGGATCGGATAGAATAAGATTGCAGAACTAAAAGGTACCAAATCTATTTACATGAAAATCTCACGTCATCGTGAGGTGTGCTCCTGGCACCATACTATCCACAGGATAGATTTGCATCAACTCGTAAAATAAGCCCCAGACACCATGTATCCCTGAAGCAACGGCGTGTAGCAGACTCGCGATTGGCCAGCAATCTGTTGGAATGGAGGGGTTGTGGGTTCTGTCGAAAGAATGATCAATTGTTGATCCACCAAGTTGCATCGGTCCGTCCAACACTGAGGGCTGATAGTTGAGTGAAGGCAGCATCGCTAAGGTCGATGGAGAATCCATTACAGCCCATACACTTGTCCACGATTTTTGCCGTGCTGGTCTTGCCGCCGTGCTTGATGGTGACTGTCTTGCCACAGTAGGGGTTGCCATTTGATTGGGCACCCATGAACTGATAGGGGAGAGCTACTACCGGCTCGTTTTTGGTGCTTTGCCAACCGCATGCACCCATGCCAACACCAGGGTCGTAGTAGGTGATATCGCCAGAGCAGGGAGACGATGCGGAGCATGCGCTGCCGGATGCGAGTTCGGTCATGCTATCAGCGAATTTGTGGGTGTGGTTGACATCTGTCTCATTGGCTGGAGCTGCGGGAACGGGAGCTGGCTGGGCTGGCACTTCAGGTTCAGCGGGTGCGGGAGTAGCGGGCTCTGGGTTGACTGGTGCAAGAGGCTCTGGTACTGGATCGGATGGAGAAGGAGCTTCGGGGTCGGTTGAAGAGGGAATTTGGGGATCCAAGTCGCCTGGCGCGGGAAGATCGAGGTCAGGCTCATCTGGGAAGGGTACATCTGGAAGTGAGGGGTCATCGCCATCATCCTCTTCAGAAGGAACGTCAGTGGGCGCAGCTTCAATAGGGCTGGTTTCGGTTGGATTAGCTGGGGCCACGACGGCAGAAGCAGCTGCCATCGAGGTCGATTCAGATTCAGCAGCCGCTATCCAAACAGTGGTTGTGACATCGACTACCTTGACCTCAGGCTTGGTGACCCAGACGACGGGAGAGTTGGCGTCACGCTTGTGGTGCTGAGCCATGTGTCGATGGCTGTGACGATGGGGCTGGGCCGAGGCAATTGCAGCGAGGGCCGCGGCTAGGGAGAAAACTGCGGATTTCATGATGCCGGCAAACGTGAATTTGAAGATCTATTGAATAAATGTAGATCGGAGCGAGATGGAATAGTCGTAGAGACTTGACGAGGAGTTGGATGAAGGCAGAGGGAGACGGCTGGAGTAAGCGTGGAGAGGTGGACAGTGTCGAACTGGAGTGGGAGCAGCGTGGCAAAGAGAAGCGGTACAAAGGAATGTTGGAAAGACAGCTGGAAGATAGACGACTGATAAAACTGAAGAGACGAAAGAGTATGATGAAGGAACCGATAGCGAGAGTGTGGGTTTTATATGGGCCGGCGCTGATGGTATGGACGACGCGTGCTGGCTGGAGAAGCTCCCAGCCCAGGATATGAGCGGGGCCCTGGCTACGCAGCCCTAAGGGCAGGGAAGTCGGGGCCGAGTTCCTGGGCTCAGGGCTGTAGTGGGGAGGGACAGGCCACGGCCGCCCTATGCTGCTGGTGCTCGCAGGGCCCTCTTCCCTCCCTTTGGGACTGGCAGGCGCTCTGGCCGGCGACGCGCTGCCCTGAAACGGACGAGGCCCGATGCTTCTGTGCAGACATGTCCTAGCTGCTGCTCTGTCAGCTCAAGGCACTGGCCAGGATGAACTGTAGTTGGCATGCCAGTCAGCCAAGGGGGACTTGCAGCCCCTCCAACTTCCCGACGCGCGCGAGTTCCTGGGCCAGCCATCCACGAAAATGCAGGCGGAGATTCCCCCGCTGAGCCGCCCTTGGTTGCTAGGCCTCGTGCAAATCACGGCGTTCCCCGGGCATCTGAAGCCGCTGCCAATCACATCGTCCACCTCCTGCCCGCCCCAAGAGTTCCAGGCGGGCGCAGGGTGAAGTGATAGAGCCTGCAGCGCTGCCCCTTTGAGTGCGCGTCGGGGAAGACCGGACCGGACGCTGGTGTCGCGGCCGGCCCGGCACCGTGGCCTTGCACTGGCAAATTCAGCGGTGCGGCCACAGAGGGCGTCGAACTGTATCCGTCCGTTATGCGTCTGCCCGCTCACCCCTCGTCAGGAACCGTGGATGCATCGGGCCTGGCAAATGAGCAAATCGCCGCTCCCGCCGATGCCGCCGATGCTGCCTTGACCTCTCCCCTATGGCGTCAGCTGCGCACGGCCCCGTGACCAACCTACGTCCCTCACCCGACCCCGGCCAGTCCACGAATTCTACGCTGCAGCACCTCATTCCAGTCATCGCTCAGCTCTATCATTTACCGGCGCCACTTCGCCTGAATCTTCCCCTTCGCCGGCGCAGGAACAGAAGCTCTGCGAAAAGGCTAAGGCCCGCCTGGCATCCTCTCCCCGCAACCGCAGCTAACTATTCCATGAAGCCTTATCTACGAGACTATCACCGACGGCATGAGTGAGTGGCGCATTGTGTTCATTGGTGCGAGACGCAGAGACGCATTGTAGAGAAGCTACCATTACCATACAAGGACCGCTACCTCTACACTTCTGCTAATCCACCCGAAATCACGTTTCGCCATCCATCCTCCTCCCCTACACCACACATGGATTCCGGAATCGATCGAGGTCGCACCCGTGAGACTCCAAAGATTGCTACACACATCTGATCACCCACCCCATACAGCCAAGGCGCACCAGATTAGCATTCATGTGTTTACACTCATCAAGTATTCTACATATCGCCTGCTATCAAACCCCATCCCCTGACCTATGTCAATCAGCCCCAACATCGACTGCCCTTCGGATCCCATGCCTGAAGCACCACTAGCGAACCTACTGACCGACCTGGCTGCAACACCTTCACTCGACCTCCGCAAGAGAATTACTTCTCGCTCCATTCGCGCTGAAATTCGCCCGCATCGAGCCTGTTCGCATCCGGTGCACAGATCCATGCCATCGCCATTTGGGCTTGGTGCGTGAGCGCCTGCCGTGTAATCATTCGCACTTTTCCCATTCCCTTCAGTCACGATCCCGTCAGTACTAGAGGCGTCGATGGAGGTAGCGTGTGCACTTGAGTGAGACGGAAAGGGAACTCGCGCCCAGAATATCCACCAGTCTCGGTCAGTCTTACAAGTCCTTTCAACCTGGTGAGCATCATCGTGCCCAGCAGTATATGCCTTAATTATTTGTATGTGAACATTGACAGCTTCGCTTCGCCCCCAAGGAAGAGGGCCAGCACTGGAAATAAGTGCCTCGGCGGGGTTGGGTATATTCGGAATGTTTGACATAATTTTTTTCGACCTTGCGTCCCAGACCAAGTCGTATATGGGGGTGTTGAGCATGCCAGATGTCTCCACCTCGGGTCTTACTGCCCTGTACATGGTTGAACTAGATAAAGGCTTAATAATTGGTTGTATTTGATGATGCAGAGACTCATAGATATTAGTCATGCCTGATATGTTTGTGTATTGTTCGAAAAGAAAAAGAAAGATAAAGGGCCTGTTGACGTAGACAATAGCTTGAAAGTGTTCCCGCTTTCCGTGGTTATGTCTACATGGGGCCTTGGAAGTATCTGCATCTGGAGAGGCCGACTGGGATAATTCGCTACCACCAAGTCGGTCAATGCAAATTTCAGGCCCGACTCTACTCCCGTCAACATCATCTCCTCGCTCAAGTAACAGGGTTCTAAGAGTGAACCTTGAATGGCGTGCCAGTGATTTCGAGACCTGCATATTTTGCGCTGCTTTATTTTCCCCTAACCTTGATTGGTCTTCGCCGGAATCATTCATGTTACTCGGCTTGCTTGCCAAAAAGTAACATGTAACTTGGGGTAGACTATTGGATGCAGTAGATGTCGCATTCGAGCTCTCATTGACATTTGCAGTCTTTGAGGTGACTGAGCTCGGAATTATCCCTTCACCGCATGTGCTGTCCCTTCTTTCATGAACTAAACCTTCTCCAAAAGACCAATATGTACCAAAGCCAAATTTTAAATAATGAATCAGGTTACTGCTGGTGTTTCCAGCATCACTTGTCTCAGTTAGATTGCTGGTGGTCTGCCTTGACAATGGAAGATTGACGTGGCTTCTATTAATTTTAATCGGCTTTAAATTTTCAGTGTTCGTGCTACGACGAGATGATTTACCCATCTCTCGACCCAACGATTCTAGATTTTCTGATGTAGGATTGTTAGAGTAAAGATTATAGTTACTTGACTGGGCTGTCTTGCTTCTATTCTTTGGGATGTTTATTCCTGATGACGATGAAGTAATTCTTTTGCGTGTTCGGCGAGAGATAGCTTTACTATCAATAACCGAATATGAATAAATGCCCCATTGATAGAGATCTTCCATCCAATGGCTGATATTTATGAGAGAGTTTTGTGATAGGGCACCGGTTCCAAGGTAAACAACACCGTCTTTCGCATCCGGCTCGTGTCCTGCGCCGATCCAGATATCGGGATCAGGTCTTTCGAGAGAATTCTTGATGGGATCATTTTCTTCCCCTCGCAGGACGTTATCATCACCAAACTTGGACACAATTACATCCACTAATCCCTCAACTCGCCCAGGAAATCCTTCGAGAACATCTCTTTCCCCACTTCCCCGGTGCTCTTCGCCGACACCTATCCCGAGCTCTCCACATGCAGCAATCTTAATTCCGTTGTATAAATGCCTGACCGGATTGCCATGTATTAGCATACTCCATGAGGATATGAACATGTCCCAGTATTTCTCAAGGATTTCCATGAATTCTAGCCTTTCGCTTCGTGAAAAGAGACTACTCAATGAGCCATGATGCATGAGCAACATGGAGTGAGCTCGGGAAAGCTCCTGGCTAAGTAGCACCGCAGGCTTCACATCTCGTGAGCAATATTTGTTTGGCTGCTGCTGCGCCAAATCCGTCTCTGAATCGGGGGATCCAGGTATAATGGTCAAATTGATAGACTGCATGCTTTGATTAGTTTGAGTGCCCCGATAGGACTTGAATTTCTAACCGCCAGGACCCACCAGCCAAGTTCCAGCTCTCGAAGAACAATTCGTGACCTTTCAGTATCAATGCTGTCAAGAGACCTGCCATCGGAAAAGTTCCTCCCATATTCAATCATACCTTGAGCTATCCCAACTTGTCTGAGTTTCTCGTTGGTCTGTTGCCTTGAGGCTTCATCTGGACATTTGTTTTTGGCCTCTCTTCGTCTCGCCTTTCTCTCCGACCATTTTGACGAATAATAGTAAACTATTTGGTCCCCGAGAGTTTCATCGGTTGGTCCGAGTGAGGGGTTGTAAATGGCCAGGAACCCCAATTGGGCGGGAACTACGTCTCGTAGGGGCTCATTGTGTGGCGGCGGCATCACACAGTCTTGCAGCTGGGTGTTTGAAGCAGGTTGATAAAATGGAAATTAATAGAACAAGGTCGAATCTGTAGCACATCACAAACTGCAGGATTAAGTCATAGCAGTGGTAACATGAATTTACCATTCATGAACGGACATGGTGGGGGTATTTGCAACAATATACCTTGCTCAAATTAGTCTTAGCTCCAATCTCTGCCATACAAGGGTAAGAAACGGTTAATGGGAATAAGAACGGGCGATTCAGTATTAACGTTAAACAAAAATCATTCAGAATGTTCACAAACAATATTTATCGGAAGTACTCGTAGTCAATTCCCTGAAACAAGTTTGAGGCCTGGAAATGCTGATCAAAGAATCTTAGGCAGCCAAAGGTCCTTTGGAGCTATCACAACTGCCGAGAAAGAAGAGGGTAGTAGCCTCAGGTTAGGAAAAGTTTAATTAGTTTGAAATCACTTCTGCCTAGTTTCACTGGACCAAATTGACATTGTTTTCGTCCAGACGAATACGGCATTGCGGTAGAATATGTGGAGCCATATGATCTGAACCCGGAAATTTTTAGTAAGCCTCTTGATGGTGCCAGCTCTGATGTACACTTTGCGGAACTATCTGTAAAGCTTTTGTTCAAGTAGTCAGACGAAGACTTATTTCAAGTCAGAGATATCGGAATAATTGCGCCAGAAACTAATGGGCACCGTCAAGTCGATCACAATGGACCTGTGGCTGCCATAATATTTTCTTACCAAGTAATTCATAGTTCAAGTCTTGGCAGGTATTTTTTTTCTTACTCTATTCTCCCTTCCAAGACTCGCGCCCACTACATCTCTTGTCTATATCATAGAGACAATAAAATTTCCTACCGATTTGTCACATAGTCATGATCAAGAGTGATTGTTGTCAGAGATAGTTGTTCTGCGCCCACCTAATTGTATGACAATTAGCAACTTGTAGAATTCCTTTGCGCTTGAAAATTCTCTCACTAGTACATTTGGAAATCTAGCTTTGTGAACAAGGGTTCTAATGACTCCAATAATGCGAGTGGAGGGCACAACGTGGGTTGTTTGCTTCGAGATCGCTTTTGGTACCAATGTAGTCCTCCTTGCGTCTGGGCCAAAAAGGTTCTTGAAAATGAGTTTCATGGCGATGAGATTAGACTCTGGCTGAGACGAACGGGTCGGAAGTCAAGCTTTACCTGGCAAGCACTCAGATTAGAGCTGGAGGTCTGCAGGGGATGCTCTTGACGGATGATGAACGTATGACGACCCTGAGATTTCGTCTAAACATGTTTCTCCGCTGGCCATCGAGGCCCAATCTCCCACGTTGCCTGATCTAAGACGTATTTCGGGAAGTATAATCATCTAATCCTGTCGCAACGCGCGTAAGCATGTTTACAAGGTCGAGGTCGCTATGACAAGAAGACCAAAAGTTTAGTCCGTGAGGATCAGTGGTAATCATCGAAAGAGATTTAGCCTGTCGTTAGGGGTTTCGAGCAAGGCTGATTAGCATGGGATTATGGTGCCAACTCCAGCTGATGAAACCCGAGCTATTACTTGCAGAAAACACTTCACACATCTACGTCAATGTTTACCCAGGCCGTCAGATTAAGATTCATTAAGCGGGCCAAACTCCTCGTCAAAACAAACCATTACTCTCGTTCTATCTCGAAGGTGTCAAAGCCACTACGGATATTATTCTGTGGCTCTGATGATTTTAGCGTCTCTTCGTTAAAGGCAGTTCATAGGGAAAGAGAGAGGGATCCAAATTTAATTAAATCAATTGATGTACTCTGCCGTCCCGGAAAGCCAGTAGGGAGGGGACTAAAAAAGATACACCAAGGTCCGTTGGCCGCATATTGCGAGACTTATGGATGGCCAAGCTGACGCGCAGCTACACAGCTCCCATCAAAGCTGCTGCCGAGCAACTTGGAATTCCCTTGCACGAACGGGATTCCTTCAGAGGGTGGCAGGTGAGTTGAGAAATTTGCTACGAGAGCCCGTTTCTAATTGTAAAGATAGCTTCCACGATCGGATGATGAGACAATAAACCTCATCATTGCCGTATCATTTGGCCTTTTCATACCAGCCCGGATTCTACAATCAGCTGAATATGGCGGCCTGAATATCCATCCCTCCATCTTGCCAAAGTGGGTTCCTTCTTCCAAAGAATGAAATCACATCCAGCTGGAACTACCAGCATCTAATTCGCCTCTCAGTTTTAGAGGGCCAGCACCGATACAGCATACCTTGCTAGCCGACCATCGATTTACAGGCGTCACCCTCCAAACGCTCGACATGAAAAGTTTTGATCGTGGCATTATCCTTGATCAAACTCGGCCATGGCTAGAGGTGCCGGACTTGTGTACATACGATGGACTCCTTAAGCTACTGACCCCATTAGCTGCTGACATGCTCGTCCGAGGCCTACGACGGCGGATCTTCCTCCCACCTCTTCACGACATGGGATGGGTTCCGCCTGTCGACCAAAAGCTGATTCATGCCAGAAAAATAACCTCAGCAGATAAAATGCTTCCCTGGAATACGCACGATATAAAATCTATCATACAGGGCTATCGTGCCTTAGGTCGTCTTTGGAGTAACGTATACCTAACTCCAAAGATACAAAAACGACTTACTTTTGATGAATTAAGTCTTAATGCGCAAGAAAGTCACCGCTTCCATCGTATTGAGGACGCTGCAAGTATCATGCATAACTGTGCTACCGTTGACGGAATGCCTCTGAAGTACTTTGTCGTGCCCGGCCCGGGGCAAGGCAGGCAGGCAGTATTATACTACGACGATTTCTCTCACAAAGGCAGCATAAATATGCTGTTCAAAGCCACTGATATCTCATGGTCGATAATCAGGGTTGGTAAGATTACTATCGAAGGAATGCAGCCCATGGCTGCTTCCAGATCCTTACAAATTATGCATAATGGTCAGAAGTGGCTCCTCGATGTATCCCAAACCTCCCGGCCAAAAATTGGGACTCATTTCCCTGCATTTGCTTCACCATGAGGAGTATATCGTAATAAAGAGACCATACCCGAAAACTTACCCACTGTCAAATTTGTACAACTTTGCCGATAGCAGCATAATCACGTAGAAATCAACTACTAAGTAGCAGTCGGTAGGGTGTTTTGACTTCAAGCTTATTATGGCATTGTTTCGGATTTCTATGTGAACCGGGGCAGAATATTAGAATGTCGGTCAATAAGTTTATGATTACAAATGTGAATTTTATGGAGGCCCACGTAGCTTACGTCCATCCTGTTTAAAAATAAACCAACAAATTTAAGCTGGGTTCTCCCAACACCATCCCTCCAAGTCTTGCTACACGCCGCTTCATCTAATACTCGTCCATCAATCTTCTGGAAAAGAACTACTGGGGCGAGGCTTGATATATAAAAACCTCCTAGCCGATTGTGTGTCGCTTATCTATCCATTACCGCGCATGTAATCTACCTGTGCTCTCAGGCTTCCTACGCGATAGTGTAAATGACATTAAGCCGAATGTTTCTTACCACCTCATAATTGGATATCATCATTGAGTAATCTAACTTCATCTCCTGGGTTGAAAGCCGGCATGCCAATGTAAGGACAGCCTTCACAACGAAAAGCGTCTCCTAAACTACAGTTGCCGCAGGACCCAACCTTCCCCTGGACGGTAAAATCAATCTCGGCCAGCTCATCAGAGCGAATCTGAAGAGTGCGGAGATTAGCATCGGCGGCCACGCGTCTCGCAGCGTTCTCGGCCTCTATCTTAGCCGCAAGTCCACATGTGCAGTCTTTGCAGGCTCGTCGTCTTTTCCCTGCGCGCGGCGCACAAGCGGCAGCTATGAAAGGCTTAGGGCTCGGTCCATATGAGTAAAGACGAAGTACGTACGAATATTGACGGGTCTTTTTAGTTCCTCTTCGGTGAGGAGGGTATCCTCATCGATAAGCTCCTCGTCATCCTCGCTCGATAGAGAGCCATTATCAAGACCATGATCCGCCGTCACGAATCCTACACCGATAGGATACGGTGGAGACTCTTGGTGATTGGGTGACGTCGTCTCATCAAACTTCAAGACTCCCTCTAATGTCTGGGTTTTGCTTCTTGAGCTCGTAGTTGCTTTGGCCCTGGCAAGTACTCTCAGAGGTACGGCCTCGCTTTCCGACGATTCAGGCTTCACAAGCTGGCCATCCTCGAGGAGGAGGCCGGCGAGAATAGCCTCTCGATATACGGGGCTCATGGTATCGTTAACGAGACGAGCGTCTTGGCTTTCGAGACGCCCGCGAGGCGTGAGTGCGTCGGCGAGCATGTGGATGAGGGGCCGGTCGAGGAGGCGCGTTGTCTCGACGCCCGAACCCTCAGCATCGCTCAGGATGCGGATCAAGTCGTAACGTGCCGGCAATAGTGTTACGATACCTGCAGCGAGGCGGTCGAGCATTTGAATTTCGATCGAGGCACGCTCATGGCCGGCGGCGGCAGCGGCAAGTCGTTCTTCATGGCGTGCTATCGACGGTGGTGCCAGCAAAAGAGTTTTTGCGGCACTGACCGGTGCCGTATTGGTAGTGAAGGTAGGCATCATTGCCCCACGAATTGAGTAGAAGTGACGGCGATGTAAAGAGATGCGTGAAGGGCGTACAGGCGCAATGAGGATTGGGAGTGGGCTGCGGCGAAATACTGCTGAAATGCATTGGCCCCGCGCCGAAGGGGACGCGGCCTTGCGCAGCCTCGCGCCAGTGGCGGGGCCGTCATAGCCTTGCCCGCCATTGCAAGCACTTCGGAAGTTCTATGAGCGGCTATTTCCCGGCACAAGACGGTAGGATTTAAATGTGAGCCTTGAATGGTGCTGGCCTGCAATGGTTGCCAGCCTCAAGATACAAAGAAAGCTTTAACTATTCATGGCAACTTCTTGCAATGGTTTCTACTCGCTACTACGATTCTACGGGTAAATACCCAGCTAAATGTCTATTCATATTTAAAATGACTGATCACGATAGCTGTTCGCATAGGTGAATCCAAAAATAAAGTTTTATATTCTGTATAACGAAAGAATTACACGAGCTACACAATTGACTATCTACTAAGTCTTACGTAAGTCACCTCAAGCCTGACTATCCCATGAGGTCACGTGAGCAATCGTTACAAGTGGAATCGGATGAGTCCGATTCTAATCTTATAAGGCCCTAAACCAGTAACATCATAATGGAGATATACTAGATATATTCTAAGTAACAAAAGGGTTAGGAGCACATGTAGTGTGTAGCTTGGGCTACAGAGGTGCCTAATGCGCTAGGTAGTACAAGACTCAAGTAGTAAAATAAAATAAAGCTAAACTATCACAATTACTCGGACCCTTTCCACAATTCTTCATTCACCTTTAACTCTTAGTATATCAGCAAAACCAAGCAGCTACATGGCTGCGTTAAACCAGTCGTCGTCCTCGGTGTCTACCGACCCAGGCGACGAACTACACCCGAGCCTTCTTGGGATTGCTGCAGCTGTGGAGCATTCAGAACGCAAACGTAAGGAGAGAATGAGCCTAGCTCAAGACTATCTCCAAAATTTCGACGCTTGGGCAAAGTCGAAGGCAGGGACTGCGGGTGCGCATTTACTCGCACCATTTATTGAAAAAATTTCTCCTATCGTAACAGCGTTTGCGATAGGAAACATCAACGCCGTGAATTCCCCAAGCATAAGCCATCCCCCCGAAAACACCAAGTTAAAAACCTCTTTGCCTAAGGCGACAAAAATAGGTTATAAACCACTCAATGAGCTTCCGAAAAAGCCACAGGAGAATACGACTCCGTGGATGACAATAGCCCGGAAAGCAGCCAAGCTCCCGGACTCGCTGGTGAACGTAGCAAAACGAAGGCCCACAGTGCAGGCATAGCCAGCCGGTCAAGAGCCCCAGAAAGAAGATATAAAACTCTTCCTTCGTATGGGGCGAGAACACAAGTCGCGGAGACTATCACCTGTCACAGCAAGGAAAATAATCACTGAGAAAGCTGGAGTTGCACCTTCAGCAATCATATCAATGACACAAGTCAGGTCTAGTCTAGCCATAGAGTGCGTATCAGATGCGCTAAGGGAATCAATTCTGAGTGTAGGCCCTGCACTTCAAATCGACGAAATAGCAATCGAGCCTTTTTCAGACTGGACATCTGTCATGGTACCTCATGTCCCAATTTTTATCCGTACATTAGGCGGAAGAATTGAAGTAACCAGGGAAATGGCGAAGATAGAATGCCAGGCAGCTTGCGGAGTTACACCGATACAGGTGCGCCCAAATGACATAAAATTAGGAAGCTATTTAGTTAGCTGGATAATACACTTTAAACAGGTGTCATCCAACCTAAGATTCGGACTTTTCGACGAGAGTGGGCCCGCCATTCCGTTTTCTCGTCGACGCCCCATCGAGCAATATCAACGCTGCTGGGGATATCACTCAACAAGAAACTGTGTCAAAGAACAGCGGTGTGTTAAATATTCTGGTACACACGAAGTAGCAGAATGCATGGTCAGCATTCCCAAGTTTTCAAACTGTGCTGGGCCGCACGAATCAATCCTTTTAAGCCGCATGGCCTGGCCAAGGCGGGAACATGGACAGGTGACGCCTCGATCACCTGCCGAGCTATGGGTTATTCGAGAGCGAGGACATAAAGATTGTAAGGCAGCATTTTTAAGGTCAGAAGAAAAAGGTTAGGCTCGCGAGGTCATTAATATACCAGAAGAAATAATGCATGATATTGAGTAATACACCTAATTCACATCATCATAAACATAAATATAGCACCCTTCTTTTTCGCCAAGTGAATGTGGGAAAGGGCGGACAAAACATGGAAATTGCGCTGCAACAAGCCTGGGATGCAGAAGCACATATAGTCATGGTACAAGAACCATGGACCTTACTAATAGACGGAGAGTTTATAACGAAAAGCCATCCTGGCTTTGATAGTTTCATACCCTTTGCAAACACGACGCCGAGACCACGACCACGCGCTGTCACTTTTGTGAGAAAAGGAATCCAGGCTACTCAATTAACACCCTCGACAACAAACTAGACCTCAGGCTACTGTTTCGTACAGATTGGTGGACTGACACTTGTAAATGTCAATCGTGCTCCAGGCCACGGCGGGACTTTGGAACCATTGCTAAGCTGGAAGCCGAGTAGTCCGGTATTATTGGGGGGCTACTTCAACTCTGTCTCACAGTACTGGCAGCCATTAACAGAACGCCAATATGGAAACGGTAATCTTATCATGGGGTGGGCTCGTAGAAACAATCTGCAGCTATTAAACACCCTAGGAGAAAGTACCCATCGCGATGGAAATGTGCTGGATCTAACCTGGAGTAACACGATGGCGTTTGTATCAGTTTCAACCCGGTTCGACTGTACATCAGACCACTTAACGATTGAAGGCTCGGTCGACAAACCTGGATTTTCAGAGCTATCTAGGGTTCCAAGACTAGTACTCTTGAAAGACTGTGATCTAGAGGATTTTCTCGATGCGTCAAGCAATGGGTAAGAAATAGCCCCCTCAGCAGTCAAATCGAAATTGAAAACTACACAAGGGATCTGAATCAAGTTCTTCAAGACGAGGTCAAAGTTGTAGGACAGGTACCCACAATAGGCAGAGGAAAAACAGCACCCTGGTGGACTGATGACTGCAAAAAGCGACACACTGACTATATGATAGCTAAAGTTACATCTGAAACTCTAGAACTCACACGATAGGCATTCAGAGCAACAGTGAAGGCAGCGAAACGCGAATTCTGGACAAATCAAGTCGAGGCAGCAGAGACCGAAGCTCAAGTGTTTAAACTGATGCGATGGGTCAAACCTAAGGCGGCGAAGAAATCCCCTCTCCTACAGGTATCACCAAACCAATGGCTTTCAGATCCACTAAATCGGACGATTTCAATGTAGGACTCCCTACTTGCAAGGTATGACGCGAGAAACGATTTTGATGCATGAGAGCATGGTCAACCAGAGCGTATTCCATGGACCGGAGAGGCTTCACTGGAAGATGTCACAGCAGCAACTACTAGGAGTAAAGAAACCGCCACGGGTTTCGATAAGATTACCGACCGACTTCTCAAGGCCTGCTGGAAGACAATAGGAACCTTTACCAGGGATCTCTTCCAGGCTTGTTTGAACTTGGAATATTTTCCGACGCCTTTTAAGGTGGCTGAAGTCGTGCTACTTCCAAAACCAGGCCGCGATCTTACCAGCTCAAAGGGATGGCGACTAATATCATTACTTTCCTGTTTATGTAAGGGGCTTGAAAGACTTGTAGCTAAACGGATGTCTTGGCTCGCAATACAGCACAAAGCAGTACCTTCACAACTATTCGGCGCGCTACCAGGACTCAGCAGTCGAACTGGTATCATGTGTTATACATGATTGTGAAGCTGCAATGAGATCTAACAAAGTTACAACTATAATCACGCTGGATATTCAAGGTGCCTTCGATGTAGTGCTACGCAATCGGCTGCTTGCACGAATGCGAAGTCAGGGCTGGCCATCATCTCTCTGTCGCTGGGTCAAATCCTTTCTGACACAGAGAAGAGTCTTGGTAAGATACAAAAAAGGTGTTACTGAGGAAAAGCTCGTTGAGTGCGGCGTCCCTCAAGGATCACCACTCTCGCCACTCTTATTCATGTTATAAATTTTCACTCTAATCGAAGAAGGCTCAGCCAACTGTAGATTTGTATATGCAGACGACATCGCCATAATTCGAGTCGGTAAAAATCCAAGTAAAGCTGTGGAGGCTGTCCAGGAAGAAGTAGATATGATATTCCAACTGGCTGCGACACACATGATTAGATTCGACCCTTCGAAGTCCGAGCTACTTGTTCTCGGGGGAGGACCGAAGAAGGAACTTGACTCATCCAGCCTCTCGGTTCAAGTTGGTGAACAGCTTATTACACCATCTTCACACATTCGACGGCTCGGAGTATGGCTGGAAGCACAATTGACATTTAAATAGTATGCTCAGGAATGGTCTAATAAGGCATAACGGTTATCACAATTCTTACGTAGCGTCATAAAGGTCCAGTGAGGCGCGGCTTCCGGACCATTAATACGTGCCGTGAATGCATGTGTAGTCAGTACGACTTTGTATGGTGCAGAAGCCTGGTGGCCTGGACTCAGCCGTATCACTACGATACGAGACAAGAAAGTAAGTACGAGTGTTGGATGGCACCTCAATTTACTAGACAGGACTATTTTGACCGCAATACGAGCTGCACTACTATTGTGGCGAGCTACAACAAATATAGTTCTGCGCCGAGAATCGGGCATCTTACCTGAAGAAATAATGCTCCAGCAGCGACAGCTCCGAAATGCAGCCCAAATCCGCCGACTCGACAACTATCATCCATTGTCACAAAGGGCAATTGAGACACCCAAGGAAGCTATAAAACGACTCTAACTCCGAGAGGGGCAAAAGAACGTGTATTTAGGGTCACAGGACGATACCTAACACGCCTACAAAATGGTAACATCAACCTATCGACATTGGAAGGGCCTGGACAGCTATAATAGCCGAGGATAGCGATCATTAACCCCGGAACCAAATGCAACAAAGAAGAAAAGGCGACACAGATCAAGTCTTGGCTTAGAAGTCTCCCCGCAGGAACGCTGTATGTCTACTCTGGTGTTTCATCTACTGGTCCAGCGTACTGAGCCTACGGCTACGCCATATACCGAGATGAAGACCTCGTAGCAAGCGGTGGAAAATTACTCCCTGGAGCTGAAGTCTGTGACGCTGAAATAACCGGGGCAGTTCGAGGCATAGAGGTATAATTAGAGATCGAAGGTAGCACAAACATAAAGGTGCTCCTAGACAGTAAAGAGGCTGCTGAAGCTCTTGTGAGCGGCAGAGCTAATTCCTCACAGTCTGAGGCAAGAAAATTTATGGAACTATGCAAGGCTCAACTCGATATAGAGGTCCGCTGGGTTCCGGGACACTGTGGTATAATAGGAAACGAAAAGGCTGATGCCATGGCTAAGGCAGTCCTTGTATCAAAAACTAGAGAAGAAGATTTATCCCGACCAGAATGCATTAGGGAATAATTGCACGAGCTTCTGACATTTGCAGCTCTCAGACGCCAAGTCACAATCCGCGTACAGAAACTGGCGGAAGATTGGTGGTATAAGAACAGAACGGACAGGTATGAAAATCTGGACCTACTGATGCGAAGAAAATGCCCTCCAGAGCTAGCTCTACCTCGATGGGCATATCACCGCCTCATCGCAGCAAGGACTGGGCATGGTGATTTCGCCGGCTATCACTGACGGTTCCAACATCAGAATGTAGAAATTCTCTGCAATTGCGGTCGAGAAAACTGGCCATGGCACTTTGCAGAATGACGCCGGGCTATCCAGAAGTGGCGGACGGAAACAAAGGAAACCCGACCGACTATAAGGGACATGATAGGGCAAGAAGGATGGCAGATATTTTTGCGGTATTTAGCTGTAACAAAATGTTACAGCAAGATTGTATTATAAACCGGGGGTGTAAAGATCAACTGAAATGCTTCTCGGGCCGGGCTAATGTGTGGCACGAGGATTAAGGTATAGTGCAGGGCACTGGCACTTTTGAAATTTTCATTACATTTGTTTTATGTTCTTTGCGTATCTGGTTCCTATGGACCAATCATGTAGGTAGCGAAGAGTCTTATTTAGATCTGGGCTACTCGTGCCATGCCCTCTGCGTGTTGGGGTAGTACCGGGTCAGGGTGAAAATATCAACATCACAATTACTCGCTACTGACTTCCGAGGTTGGTCGTCGGGCTCGCCTTCTCACTTTGTCCTTGAATACTGAACTCGGGCGAATACCCGGAGAACGTGGCCGAACCGAGCCTGTCGATATTTTGTTTGGCTACCTACGGGCTGGATTCGACCTTGTCGTCTTGAACGAGACAAGGCCTGAGGTGACGCCGTCGGCTTGCTCTCTTACCAGGCTGCTTCTGATCAGGGTCCAGGGGCCGTGTATTTCACTTCATTCGACCTGCAACTCGACCACGACGGACTCAGATGGAGTTGACACGATCTCACCTTGGGCTAGTATGCGCGTTCCAGCAGTTTATTTAAAGGCCCAGATCCTCTCCATCACAATATGTGCTTCTCTATTCCGATCTACCCATCTCCACCACCGCTCGAATATCTCTTTCACTTACTCTCTCCTACCAGTACGTGCTTTGCTGGCATATAGAGAGACCTGCTGATTGTGATTCGAAAGTGGGAAAAACCATTCGATACGGTGATCATGGTAGGGAGAGTCGGCTTGTTATCAGCTAAGCTAACGCGCACACAGAGTGTCCGCCGCTGAACCCGGGAAAGGCCAGGGCATATCAGGTCGCCTTCTCTCGCTCGCGTGGCTTCATTTATCCCTCGCTGCTGCTAATACCACTGTGTAGTGGATCTCACGCCCCTTTTCCAGGTCGGGGTTCCTCGATGTTGACCCGAAGAAGACGAAGAAGAATGGGGCTGGAAAGGGCGGATGGTCAGTATCCCCAGAGGAGTGGTAGCGGATCACTGGTGACGGAGCGATCGCAGGGGCATTAATGGGGAAGAAGTGCAGGACGAAGGATTCAATTTTACAAAAGTTCGCCGTCGCGCGAATAGCAGCTCCTACTCTCCCGGCCTACAGGACTTCAAGACAAAGTTTGAGCAAGAGACAGTGCCGGAGGAAGAATATTATCTACAATACCTTGGTCGACAAGCCTCCGAGCATCACGGACGAGATTGGGGTAGTATGGAATTTCTAGCAAAGGACAAAGGGCCCAGGGAATCAAGAGAATAAATTCTGGCTAGGCCGTGGCCGGTGAAAAATGCCATATAAGCTGTCTCCCTCGTTGACAGTGTAGCTAAAGCATTAACTCGCACTTTGGAGGTATCAGGATATCAATCTTCTCAAGGAATAGTCATGGCCCGACTTTGAGCAACGAAGGATAGCCGAGTTAGATGGGAAACACCCAATATAAATGAAATATGATTTCAGAAAGTTAAAACAATTTTGAATACGTAGGCGCCAGTCGTTGTTTATGGACATAATAAGAATGATAAGAAAGGGGCATGACATGTAACAAAGTTCGTCAAGCGTATATAGGGAATTTCTCGAATGTTAGATGTAGTTAAAGCCAAGTAGGCCGGGTGTATGAGGGTTCGTTATTTAGAGGCAAGAAATCGTAGCAGCCGAGAGCCGAGTGAGCCTACCACTAGATTTCGCGACTAGAGGAAGCGTGGACGATTGGAAATATCTGGGCCTCATTTAAACTTTTGAGAGAGCTAGATTCACGCTTTCCATCCCTTGCATCCAGACCACTCGAATGAAAGTTCTCCAAAATTCCCGCAGTAAATAAGGGCCTAGCGTCGATACATAGTTGTTACTCTGATGCTCTGTTGGGAGCTATTCGAATAATCCACCCAAGAAACTGTGCTCTAGGGACCCTTGCAAATACTGATACGACTGTAATTTGACCGCAGTCATACTAGATTTTTGCGGAGGATCATAGGGCCATAGGTAAGGTGGAACAGATTCTAGCATTCGCAGTCAGAGACGGAGAATTTGAAGATGCCGTCGACGCTCACTTTACCCTGGGGACTACTCGGGGAAGGATTATGATGGAAAACTCCCTCGATTCATTCTTGTGCCGATGAGAGTCTATGGCATCTCCTTCGACTGGTGATGACGATCATGTCTGGCAATCACGAGAGGAGGAAGTGGCAGGAAGGCAGCTCTAATGTGGAGATGAAAGAAGTAGCTTGGCTATGGGGAGGGAGTATCTAGAGGCGGACACGGACTAGGCGCTAACGTGCACGTACCACAGGTACTCAGGCAATCGTACCTAGGGCCAGGTTGAGGCGAGGCCGTGACTCCGACAGTACCGATTCCGCACACATATTTAGTCTTGTTCTTTCCAAATCTACACCTATCATGCCACTTGAATGCTAGCCACGATACCGGCACTCCATGGCTTGAAAATGCTTCAATCAGCTCACGCATGTTGTATTGGACGGTAGGCAGAGAAGCTGGAGCTATTAGACGTATATCGAATATCCCCTAGTCACGCGAGTTGGGAGATTGACTAGCCCCATTTTGTTTTGTTACTTGAATGAGCATGCATTCAGCTACCTAGCTACGACATGAGCCCCGTCGAGCATCAGAGTGCCATGTAAGCGAATTATCATCAGCAAGTGGTAGACGCGATTTAATTGCTTGCATTAGAGAATTGTGTGGCAGGGCCAACTTCAACGATGCAACATTCGATGTAGTCCAACTAGATGTGTATATGCTGGCCGAGGCGGTCATCGCCTTGTTCCAGCGGTTCTTGGGAGTATCTCGGCTGATGAGCTGCGGGTGGTGCTCGTGACGAGAGCCCCGGACCCAGAGATGAAACGGGGCGGGCGGAAGGAGGATTCCGAGCATTCAACTCACCACGTCCGGTCGCGAAGACGAGCGCTCTGAAGGCTTGGTGCAGGCCGATGATTTTGCTTCGGGAAATTTGCAGCGACAGCCTCGCGAACGAGGAGTTAGAATTTATATGCCTCGAGCAATATCTGTTGTGGGCCAGACGTGCCATATATCCATCGCTGCATTCAAAAGGCCCACATTCGCATCGAGATTGCGTGTGGGTAACGTCTAGTCTCCCCTTAACATTCAGCGAACTATGAATTCTGTCAAGGCAGTCTAGAAATCTCTCATCTCAATGACTCAGTCCAACTTTCGCGTTGTTCTGGAACGGAATAACAATCAAGATCAAAAGGGCGGCTTGTCTCATCTACTTTGCACAGTTACTGTATTAGATACGTATTTTGTGATCCAGAAATAATCAAGCTCCGTAGAGCTATGACTAGATTAACCTCTACTGCTACCTAGAAAGAAGCGATTGCAAGTGCAGCTGGCTCTATAAAAACAAGCCAACTATTTGTTGTGCGGCTAAAGATCGAGAGGGATTTCGGGCTGTTGGAGAGGAAGGAAGAGTGGTATTCGAGCACAGGGGCAGGTCAACAGAGCTTTGGATTTAAAGCTGTGGAGTTGACGAGAGGAGCAACGAATAAAGCCCCCAGAGATACTCAGTTCATTGTATTAACTGAGGATCTCTGGAGGTAGGAGAGACTTCATCTATTGCAGGAATCAAACTTGGTATGACGAAAGTTGGGGGGTTTTTTTGGTTCATTAACGTGCTAGGTAAAGTGATTTCCCTCACACTCCTACTGGAGCTTAAGCACGAGTGGGGCCTGGCTTGATCAGTTTGACTACCATTAAGTGCATCTACCTCGCCCCACCTCAGACTTCACCCATGCGTTGAATCATGTCAAGCCCAACCGTCCAGAGAACCCGCTTTTGACACGCCGAAGCGCAAATTCCTCCTCCGCCTCGGTCACCACGCGACCGAGCTCTTCACACCTTCGCGATCTGTACCTTTTCCATTCCATTCAGTCCCAGCTTCGGCTCATCTCAGCATCTCCTCATCTCATCCAGTCGCCTACCAAGGCCTCCTCGGTTTGTATCCAATTTCTCCTCCAATACAGCATCCCTTTGTACTTTAGTCAGCCTCGTTATCCCAGAAACCTTGTAGAATGACAACCCCTCCGGCCTTGCCCCGTCGCTGCCGTACCCCTAAACGTAGAGGTCGAAAATGCGATTTAAAGCTCAAGTCCGAGGCACCGGTGCCCTAGTCCTTGTCGAACGCTCTAGTTAGTGTGTCGGCGAGATGTCGTACGTATTTCGTCGGTGGCGATTCGTCGCAGGTCGAGTTGTTGGTGCCCTTGGCCGATGTGAGAACGCATTCAAGGCCTGTATTTCGACCGTACTTTCACAGCGACTGGCAGTTGTGGAGTGTCGGATATCCTCTCACTTCTTTGTTGGCGATTTGACTTTTGGAGGTATGGGATAGCTTCGGTAGGTGGTGGAATGATTGTGGAGAGGGCCGCGAGAAGAGCTTGGCTGGGAATGTTTTTATCAGAGAAAAAAAGTTAAGATCTTGAAGGTATCGGTTGTTGTGATATGAACTTCAGACAAGTTATAGCCTATCTGCCGTTTGTATCTGGGGTGTAGATGGTTGATTTCGTCGAGTTGTGCAGTCGTGAAATCTCTGAAAGTCGGATTTTCGACCAAAAATGAGCCAACACCACTCCTCCCGATCGCCAACTCCAAGAAAACTCTCAAATTCACCCTTTGTCGTGATTGAATCTCGGCTTTGGGGGAATATTTCACCCCCAGGCTCGTAGAGAACACTACTGACAGGTGTTCAGCCTTCATCCTCCCACGTGAGTGAGTGTGTTTATTGTCCTGTAAAGTCTATGACTATACAAGCACATGTAGGTCCTTTCTGCCTACAGGTCGGGAGTATCTAAGCCTCGGGTAGTGTACTCCCTCCTATTTTTCCTTCACGACTTCTTTGATGTGGAGCTTATTTTAGGCGGAGATGACATCAAGCTTAGTGTAGAACTCTGCACGAGAGAGTTGGCAAAGGGTTTCTGTCATTAAGGGAAGAGAGCACCGATTTCTGACAGAGATTGCATTAAGTCCTCTATAATCAATACAGAAACGGAGATCTCCATCTGATTTCTTGACAAATAGAACTGGAGCAGCTGCTGGTGATTTCGAAATCCTAATAAATCCATTAGAAAGCTCTTTGTCCAAATACTCTCGCAAAGCCTCCGGCTGTTTTTGGTCTATTGCATATGGGCGAGCGACAGGGGTTTACTTTCCGGGCTGAAGATCAAATGAATGGTCCCAGGGGCGATGTGGAGGAAGGAGATTGGCATGTTTTCGATCAAATACGTCGAGGAAAGCATTATAATGGGTAGGAAAGTATTTTTTAGGGTCAGCGTCTTTTAGTATTGCAATTTTGGTATTATTGATTCGGACTGTGGGCTGTCTTTGCATACTGGAATCATGAAGGAGATCTGGATCTCTGATACTAAGAGCAAAAAGGTGATTTTCGGGATTTTGGATGAGAGTAATAAACCCATGGGTAGATACTTTAGTTGGTCGGATTTCCTGTAATTTAGATGCCCTTTTTGATATGATTTGAGGAGCGATTTGGGCCTGACATTTTTCTGTCGAAATTAAATCCGAAGAGTTGACATATAGAATAGTTTCGAATTTGCAACAGACATTATCCAAACAAATTTCGCCAAATTTCAGTATATATTCGGCCCAATTAATTAAAGGGTTGTGTTTTTCGAGCCAAGGCAATCCTAGGACTAGGACATATTTAATATTAGGGGTAGCGAAAGCGGGCATCTCTTCCTGGTGTCTGCCAATGGCGAGATTAAAACTAGTTATTTCCGTGATTTGAGCTCCAGGCTTACCCTCAGAACCTACTAGGGCGAGGGGAGTCTTGAGGTGACTAAAGGTTACATTCAACTTGTGGCATAATTTTTTAGATATGAAAGCAAAGCCAGATGCGCCAGAGTCAACGAGAGTGATTAACGTTATATCACCTATATTTGTTTTTATATACATGTGGCGAGATGATGATAACTCCTTTAAACTCACTTTTCCTACCGAAACTGACTCCAACAGGCGACTTCCTATTGGAGTTGATCTTTTAACGTTTCCATATATTGAGGAATTTCCTCTGTATTAGGGGTCGCGACACTTCGAGTTCTCAATTGGTAGTCTCTTGCATTATGACCAACTCTATTGTACCATACACATCTACCTAAAGTACGACGTGCATCCTTTGCCTTTCGAGTTAGGCGTCCGCTAGCGTCTTTTTTTCTGAAAATAAGGTCAAGATCCATTGCGGAGTCCCCTTGTGATACCGGAATCTTGTGGTGGTGAGGACGGAACTGGGGTCGAGGTATCGAGGGCGCTGGTGTAGGTGTGTAATTGTTCAAGGGAACCGGTCGGGACGATCTTGCACGTGATGAAGCTAAAATTTCCTGTAATCTAGCATCCCTTTGTCGAAAGTAGGCTACAAAAGCGTGGTATTCTACCGGGACATCTGAAGATGAGAGGACCAGACTTCTTAGTTGAACTGACAGGCGTCTTTCCAACATTAGCTTCCAGCTGGTTTTATCCACTGTCGAATAAATGGAATCAACCATGTTATCTTCGAATGCCGTGATGAAATCGTAGAATCTACTTTCATTTTGATACAATTTCTCTACCCTTGTGGTAGCCTGGTCCTGCAAAGACGGGTTTTCGCATGTCTGCCTTAAGGCCAGAAGAAAGCCTTCCAATGTCGTTGTTTCGGGCGGAATTGATGGATGTTCAAGACAGTGGAATGATGACCTCATCTTAACTAGAGCACCAGGCCCAAGACACTGGTATCCAAATCTAACTTTTTCGGATTCAGCAACAAAACTCTCTGTTTGGATCTGATTGACTAGCTGAGAGCAAAAAGAGCGCAAGTTTTCTAGTGTTCCGTCATATGGTGTAATGGGCTGGATCGGAAAATGAAGCCTGGGCTGAGGTGATACGGTGGGTATGGAGGCAGTCGGTGAAGCGAAAGAGACTGAAGATGCAAACAGCTGGCTTACTCGTTCTCCATCGATTTGGGATGCTGTGTAAAACGTTAAGTCATGTTCAGGCATTCAAGTTGGTGTCTCGTCTAATCTCGTTGTTTTACAATCACGGACTTATTGATTTTGCGGTTGTTTTGAAATTGTTATCTCCGCATAAGGAGACAGAGTTAGCGTTTAAACGTCGCTCTGGATGTTTCGGATTGGACTGAGTTAGAAGTTGGATCAAATATGATCATTAAATATATAGAAGAGGTTTTGGTCCTTAAAAAATATACACAGATTTATATTTTACCAAATGCAAACCTCATTTTTCCCAAAAAGTCTAATATGCTGCCTCAAGGATATCAGGTGAGTATGTTATGTATGGCAGATTCCAAAGGTGTGGCGTTAGTTATCTTATTCTTGGTCGTGGGTGATCTTCATCTGTGAGTGGAGTCGAAGTGATCTGGTTCTCGGGCATATCGTTACTTATGGTGGCTGTAGGCTGACATTCTGTGATACTAAAGAAGGAAACTGTCGGTTCAAAGGTGAATTTTGTTCGAGTTCTGGGCCAAAATTATAGCTGTTGTAGATGACATGCATGATTGATTGACGTTCTAATTCCTGGATAACTTGATCACCGTCAACATCTCGGAAAGCGTTAGTAGTGTAGATTCTCGAAAAATGATTAGAAGGTGGATCGAGATCATCGTTATTCACAAGTTTAACCTCATTGATAAATTGCTTGTAGTCTTTCGAGGCATCAGAGTCTAAGCCTTCAAATTCGATGACATACTGCCAAAATATATCATTGTTCCATTTTTTAAATTTGAACTTTTGAAATGCACGTTTTCTTTCATCATCGGAGTGGTTTGTACTCCAGCATCCATACCTCTTACAAATAAAGCACTTTTTCGACGATAACTTTCCAGCGGGATCTTTAGACTGCCCGCCATATTGTTTACTTTTACCTTGGTATTTGCGGTCAGTGTAAAATGTATCCGAATTATCAGGATTATGTAACTCAACAACAAATATTCCTTGGGTTACATTCCGAGACTGGATGGCAAGGGAGTTGCGAATATCTTCCGAGGCGCCTTGGAAAGTAGGAGAACGTCCAAATAGAGTCATATAGCACTCTCGCATATCACGTCATGCTCTGCAAAGTTTATCTCGAATGATGGCGTCGGTTTGTAATTCTGGCCGTAGAATTGCCTGGTTATTGACAAACTGACCCCTCATTATATCAAAGCATTCTAGAAGATATTTTTCGGGGTATTTTGCCTTGTATCTTCCCATTCGGTCGTTTTTTGCTCTTGCCGTTGCTCTGTTTCAAAATAATCCCTAATCGCTCGGATTATTTCGGCAAAAGTAGCCTGCTTACCAGAGATTGTATTAAAATAGTAATCTCTTGCTTCGCCTGTGAGCATAGTGGCAAAAACTCTGGGATAATCTGGAGGATTTACATTTGCCTTATAATACAAGTCGTAAAAAATGCGCAGCTTTTTGTCGAGGACGTCTTCGGCACCGCTGTACTTATCCTCTTTTTGGTAAATTTTGTGCAAGGTTTGGACACCGTATGATAAGCCATGAGACGAGTCACCGGAAGGATAATTCTGCAAACTTGGCATTGATTGTTGTGAATCCCCCTGGATAGCAGGAGTTAACCTAGGAGCGGTTTGTACATTATCTCTTTGGCTCTTAAATTCCTGACCTTCTGATTCTAACTTTAGGGTAGGTTGTGGCTTTGAATAAAAAGAGTTTGTTGTTGGGTTTGGCAGATTAACTTCTGCTATTTTTATCTCTTGTCCTACCTTTTTCAAGTAAGCATAGCTTCCTGGCAGGTCGGGATTTCTTCTCGAATTAAGTCCTCCTGCGGCAATGATCTTAGAAAGTTCTTTATCTGGCCATTCCGCAGGCTCTCTCGCATCAAGCAGCTTTGACAATCCCTCCGCAACTGTGTCTGTCTTGCTCATGTATATTCCATTATCGCGTAAAAAGCTTCGTAAAATCCCTCTTGTACGCTAGTATATCTTATTAAAATCTTCATTCAACCATTTCGCAAAGTCTAAACGAAAATCTTCCCAATTCTATTCATCTCGATATGTTGTCTTCATGTAGTGAGCAATTTGGTCGTTGATATAACCATCGAAGTTTTCGATCGGGAAATCTGGGATGTCTTTATTTACAATTCTGACACTCATTGTTGTAGTGGTTTTCTTTCACTTTCCCTGACTGTAATTGTGAATTGCGTGATGGAGCGCGGGGTCGATGGTACGTCTAGCTAAGAAGACCTCATGAATGAATTCAAGGTGTAATTGTAGCTGGAAAGTCAGCACTAAAGAACCCTTAGGTTAGCACAGTATTCAAGAGTTTTCAGTCAACTCTGGTAACTAGAAAGTCACAAAGGTATCGTTGAATTCTAGAGGATCTGTCTCTTCGTCATCTTGCTGTCTGCGGTTGATACAGGACAGATAAATCTTATTTGATCAACCACTAATCAGTGTTGGTACAACGGAGTTCATATGGTTCAATGCCTCAAAAGTGCTGTAAACAAGTGGTGTCATTCTATCTATTCTCTCCTGTTTTCTCTCCTCAAGCACTAATATCTAAATTACAAATCAAATCTTGGCGCCCGAGTCAAATCACGTGATATATTGACTAATGCTTATAGAAGTACATATCAAAGTCAAGCCTTTTTCACCACTCGGACGCACCTCTATTATGCGCTTGCGGGCTAGAAAAATCGCCTGATCACTTTTTCTTTTGTCAACTCAATCGTAGCCGGTCCCGCCTCCTTGGCAATACTAGACATCCAACACCGGGAATTCCCTGGATTCTAGGCTCTCCTGAAGGTGCCATAGCATTTAGTAAATGGCTTCATGAAACATGCTTTTTTGAAACATGCAATAACAACACTAACTAGTGCCCCAAACTATAAATATTGGGCATGTATTTGCAAGAGCTCTGATTTAAAGACTATTAGTCTAGGTGATGGATAATTTTCTTGTTAATATAGATAAATATCTTCTCTACTGTATTAGAATACAAAAGTCTCAGCTGGAGAGTACTTTTGACTTCAGTTGATAGTTCGGGGTGCATGGCAGGCTGGTCTTGGCCCATTTATTACATGTCGGGCTTAGTTAAAAGCGTCGGCACGTCGGGTAGTTTATATAGACTGAGCTGGCCAACACGAGACCTTACGGTTGTTTTGTTTTATTGTTTTATTTATTTTGTCCTAAGCTAAAGCTAAGTTTTCCACATTGGGTCAAGGACAGGTGGAGCCGGTGAGGATCACTGTATACAGGCCCAACTCATTCCAACCGCGTGAATCGCTACCAAAAGTGCAGCTGATTAAACATAAACGAGAAATCAAGAAAATTAAAATAACTCCGAAAAACCAGAAGATTCCTTCATATTTGACCCAAGCAATGCGTTCCTCACACATTCCCTGGTCTGTCACACCTTCCAGATGACAAGTTTGCCCCTTCTCTGCTGAGAGCAAAAGACGGGTTAGCAGGCACCTTTTATCCAGCCGGTATCATGCTAATAGTTAGTCGATGCCCCGAAAGGGGACATCGTCGAGGTCGCTGTGTCCTCAAACTTCTTCTTCAGATCCCAGCATTCCGAAACCTGTTGCCTCGGCCATTGCGACTTCCTTCGCCGCGGCGACGATCGCCTCTTCGGCCTTTTTGGCTGCGGCCCTCGCTCTAGCTGCCACTGTGAACTTCCCTTGCTCGAGGTGGTGAATCCGCGCGAGCTGCTCTTTGGTCACCGGTCCGGACTTTCTGGGTCTGACTTGGCAGTCCCGATAATCCGATCGGTGGGGTCCCCCACAGTTACGACACTTTGTGAGGGCCTTGCACTCGGCTTCCGAGTGCATGTTGGAGCCGCAGTTCCAGCAGGCTGGAGCGCGGGAGCAACCACGGGTGGCGTGGAAGCCCAAACAGCGTTTACACTGTTCAATTTGACGACGAGGCTTGTGAATGGTAGCCATACCAGACTCGTCGAAGATGCGGAAGCCCGCACGAGGGGCGCAGTCCCGGGAAAAGAGGGCATGCCAGTTTTGATACGGTGCCCCAGGTCGACATGTCCCATGAGGTCGGACCTGAATTGGAAGCGCGCCGGTCGTACTGAGAATCTTGGCCGAGACCCACCCAGCATCGACCGCCCTGGGGCCGTGCACTGTAACTATACTTACAGGTACGTTCGGTATCTGTAAGGCAACAAGATCCGAAGATGCCTCGAGTTTGACGTTTTCACTCGCCAGCTTCGAAGAGGCATCTAACATCTCTTGTCTTAATGTATCGTTCTTTGCTAGCATAGCAAAGCCGGTTCTCACTCGATGGAGTGAGGTTATTTCTCGGTCGAAATAGCTGAATTTGTACTCCAACTTAGTTCTCACGCTACTTGTGGAAAGTTGTCGCCACGGGTGGTCCTTTTCAAGGCGAAGGAACAGTCGCTTGTCGACTCTCGCCTTGGGGGTTTCTTTTCGTTGGGCTTTGGCCGTAGGTCGCGGCACAGCCTTGGCAGTAGGGACTGCTTTTTGTCGCAGTCCGTTTCTGGCCACCGTGGCCCAGGTGCTTTTTATTGGCAGCGCTGGGACGGCGGGAATTGGTTTGCTCCTGGCGTCGAGAGCCCTTGGGAGAGGGTTGGCCGGGCGAGGAGTGAGGACGGGTGGCGAGGAGTGAGGACGGGTGGCGTGGAGGCCGGGCCCGTGGCCATGTATTGCGCGATGGCAAGCGCGTAGGTAGACTCTCATCGAGTCTACGAATTGTCTGTTTGACCCATTGGTCAAAGGGAGGAGGGTGGCTTCGACGCCAGAGATGGCGGCGGAGCAGAGGGCCAGATTTGCCGCTGTTTCGGCGGCACGTCGTTGCTCGGCTTCGAAAATTGGTCGTAGTTCGGGCGGGCATTCTGCTTTTGTAGCAGCTTTTGGCTGCGACGTTGAATTTGACGCTGCTATGGGCGCAGCGTTTTCCGACAGTTTGGGCGCGGTCGGAGGAGATTTTGACGATTCTCCAATCCCGTGGGGGACGGAGGGCGGTTGAGAGATTTTCTCAATAGTTTCAACTGACCCGATCATGTCAGTATCGGGCTCAGTGACGGCGGGTAGGGCTTTTTCCTTCCCTTTGATTGAGACCTTGCTTATCTCCGCGCATTTCAGAGACTGGGCAAGGCCAGGTAATTGTTCGAGAGCCCTCGGGTGGACTCTCGTGTTGTCCAACTTGGCGTTGGGACGCTTTTTTCGAACAGGTGGCATGATGAAAATGCCAGTGACTCGAGCACAATTATTTGATAGAATGCGACGAGCGCGAGAGGGAGGGAGAGGGTGAAATGGTGAAGATTCGAAAATTCGAATTTCAAAAATTGCGGTGTTTTTGTTTTGTTTATTTTGACCTAAGCTAAAGCTATGTTTTCCACATTGGGTCAAGGACAGGTGGAGCCGGTTAGGATCACTGTATACAGGCCCAACTCATTCCGACCGCGTGAACTCCCACATAAATGGTGGTGTTAACAGCAAAACTTAAATCAAAAACTAAAATCAAATTTAGAAGAAATCCCAATTAGGTCTGGATCCCGCGCTTCTCGCCCGTTCCCATTCCTGTCACATCTTCCAAGTGACAATTTCTGATCTTCGCTGAGAGCAGAAGATGAGCTCGCAGGCACCCTTCATCCAGTCGGTGTCCTACTATTAACGTGCTGAAGCCTTGTCGACTTCACTGAGGCTCGCAGTAGCCTTAAACCTCCTCTTCGGAATCCAGAATTCCAAATCCCGATCCGTCCGACATGCAGACGTCGTTCTTCGCGCCGTAAATTTCCTCGATGGTTTTTTCGGCTGCAGCTTTGATGCGAGCATAATCTGCATGATTTTTCTGCTCGAGCTTGCGAATTATCGCAAGCTGCTCTTTTTTCACCGGGCCGGATTTGTTGGGTCTGGCTCTGCAGGACCGCGAGTCCGATCGATGAGGTCCCCCACAGTTTCGACACCGTGTGGGGGCTTTGCACTCCGCTTCCGAGTGCATTTTTGATCCGCAATTCCAGCAGGCCGGAGCGCGGGAGCAACCGCGTGAGGCATGGAAGCCAAGACATCGATTGCACTGAACTATTTTTCGACGAGGTTGGAAGAGCTTTGCAGCTCCGGAGTCATCGAAGAGGCGAAATCCAGGTCGGGGCGTGGATTCGCGAGGGAAGAGCGCCTGCCAGTTCTGGTAGGGCGCTCCAGGTTTGCAGGTCCCATGAGGACGAACAAGAAAAGGAACTAATTTGGTCACTCGCGTGACTTCATCGGCAACCATCTTTGCTGTCACGGCGATGGGGCCATCGAGAGTTCGAATTGTCTCCGGGACGGTGGCAATTTGCATGGCAACCAGATTTGATGCTGGTTCCAGTTTGATTCCAGATACGCTCCGTGATGTGGAGGAATCCAGGAGCTCTTTCCGAGCGAGTTCATTCTTTGCTGTTAGTGCAAAGCCTGTTTGTACCCGCTGAACCAACGTGATATCGTTGGCTGCGGTACCAAGTGCCTCTGAGACAGCTGATCTTACGCCAGCTGGTGCGAGGAGTCGGTGGGGGTGGTTGCGGGCGAGGCGTAGAAACAGTCGTGTGTCGGCTGCTGTCCTCGTATTGGCTCCCTTTGCTTTTTGGGCGGGCGGGACTGCCTTTTTTGTCGATGGCCCAGCGCTGCTTACTAGGCCTGCCCGAGCTACGGTGGCCCAAGTTGTCTTTGGGGCCGGAGCCTGGATTTTCGTAGGGTTAGGTACCCTAATTTCTGGCGCCCTCGGTGAGAGAGGGTTGGCGGGGCGAGCAGGAAGGACTGGTGGTGTACTTCCTGGACCGGACTGAACGAATTGGCCAATGGCTGCTCGTAGGTAGACTTTTATACCGTCTACGAATTCTTTATTATCGCCGATCGAAAGAGGCGAAAGTGCTGCTTCAACACTGCTTATGGCAGTCGAGCAGATGGCGAGGCGGGCTGTAATTTGCGTCGTGCGACGCTTTTCGGCCTCCATTACTGATTGCAGCTCCGGAGGATATTCCGGTTCTGATGTTGAAGCTGTGCCTTTGGAAGATGGCACAGCGAATTTTCTTGCAGACGTTTCTGCATGTTCTGTCGTCTTCTCTCGGACGACTTCCTTCCCTTTCCTTGAGGTGCTTGTCTCTGGGGCAAGCTCGATCGGGGTGTGGGTCTCGGGACCAATTTTTGCTGACCTGACGGGCTCAGAATCAGTCATCTCTTTGTCGGGAAGGTTTGGAGACTTCCCTTTGATGAAGGCCTCACTCGCAAACATGCTTGATAGTTTTTGCGCGAGGCCTGGTGTTTTTGCGGGAGCCCTCGGGCGGACTCTCGCATTGTCCAACATTGCGTTGGGCAGCTTTTTTCGAACAGGTGGCATGATAAAAATGCCAGCGACTCGATTACAATTTATTGATGAATGCGACGAGCGCGAGAGGGAGGGAGAGGGTGAAATGGTGAAGATTCGAAAATTCGAATTTCAAAAATTGTGGTGTGTTGTGAGCTGGCACGACGTTAAATAAAAAAACAAAACAAAACAAAGTCAAGCCTTTTATCACACCGGGAAGCCTAGGCACTCCCGGGGATCTTAAATGTTTTTCCTTTGGTTAGCTGCTGCGGGGAAAATGAGGACAAGGCGCAGGGCGGATTTGTTCGGACGCCTTTTCATTTCATTTTTATCATCTATCTTTTTTTTACGGATTCTCTGGCAAGAAAAGCCCTTCATGTAGGTAGTAGTGAGTCCGCAAGGATCACACATCCGTATCACGCCTCGTGGATGTAGGGCGCAAGCCTGATACGACTAGAATTCAAATCAAATCAAATCAAGCCTTTTATCCCTACGCCATTCACCTATGAGCCGACAGAAACTTCGCTGGGTGTTGAATGAGGCAGAGTATCTGGTGAATCAGCTACTCCATAGCTGATATAATTTTGACGCTTAGTAATGTCAGATTGGAGCGTGGGAGTTTAAACTGAAGCGGAATTGGAGGGCGAGAAGAGGCCGGATGGATTGCTAGAGATAATTGGAGAAACTAAAGGTTTGAAAGATGGGTAATATGAATATCTAAAGGGTCTAGAGGTTCGAGTGGATACTGATAGTAACTGAAGGTACTGGAGATGATCCAAAGGTGGTGGTTGTGTTGAAAACTAAGCGTAGAAAACTGTATGTCTTCAGACCAAGCCATCATATATACCTGCTCTCCTTCCACTAGATCATCATAACATAGACCTTGACCTAATATCAACATGATACCATGCGCAAAGGATTATACTGTTGTCATAGCAAGATGAGAAGAAGGGTAAAATTATATGCTGAAGGAAGGATCAGAAGAGGAATCCTTACGGTAACCAATAAATTTTTCAAATTATCGTAATATACCGATAAATTATCCATATCTGATAGAGAAAGGAGGAAAGGAGTGTCGGCCTCAACAACATGAAATTCGATTTTTCCAATCAGGGTCGTCACCCAAATATATCCTATGGATGAGCTACTTCCAATTCCGAATTGTACGGTAATAGCACCAGCCTTAGATTTGTCTATGGTAACGTCAGTAGATTTTCGATAAGCCAGAAATTGCTTATAACCTGCAGTGGAATGTTTAGAAGCGCAAGTGTCGATGACGATACCATAGAAGTAGCCACTGCTATATCTCCCAGATCCAATTTAAGTACACGGGTCGTTATCAGTAGGATTAACTTCAATAGCCAAATCTTTACTAATGACCGCGTATTGAAATGACCTATCTGCGAGGTTTAAAGTAATATTGTAACGGCTGTTAAGCCTAAGGATTCCTGTAGCCTACGCTAGCTAGCGCAGGCAATGACACCAAGGGAATCTTCGGGAAGGATCTCGGAATACCTGGAGCTTAGAAGATTCTCAATGAACCTTCTGGAAGCAGTCTGAAGGTTCATGAAGATGACAGGTGTATTGAGAACCTTTTGTAAGAAGAGTATCTCAGAGTGTATATAAATTCGTAGTCTAGCTATAGGAATTCTCTCTCCAGAGAATTATAGTAAATATAATGTACCTACAAGATCGCTCATGCACCGTGTACTGAAACCGTGACAAATATCATTTGCTTCCTGAACAAGGCCAAAGGAGGTGATAAATGTGTCGCTATATTCTTCAACCTCATTTAGACATTCTGATGAATTTCTGGTATCAAGAATTAATGTCTCAATTTTTTCATTAAGATCAGAATCACTTGAGTTCAGGTGATATTGGCTGTCTTCCATTTGGGCCAAAATTTGCTCTGCTCTCTTATCAAACCGCTTGTATAGCCATTTCTCGAGGTCTCTTTTTGCACCATTTCTTTCAGACTAGGTGTGATTATTAGACTAGCAACCATTACGGTTACAAACATAGCATTTCTTGTCTGAACGGCTTAAATTTGTTTGATTTCGACTAACAAAAGGGTGCTTGGATGGCTGAGTAGATTCTCGACGGATTTCATTGTGATAGCGACGATCTGTAAAGGATTGATGCGTCGGGGCTTCATCATTTTGATTGGAAGTTGATATAGAAGCCTGTAGATCATTTATTAAACCATTAACAATCTCTTATTTTTTTGCATCAGATTAACAGTCTCGCTTAGCTTGAAGCAAGCAAGCGTTTATAAGCTCGAGGTACAGATGTTTATCAGTTCTATACTCTCAGTGAGCTTACTACTAATGTTCCGTAGGGCACGAAGGGAAATTGAATATGATTATAGGATAGCACTGAAGTGGTCTTCTGTAAGATGGAGAAATGTGAAGTGGTACAGTAGGTGTACAAAATGTAAGAAGACGTTGCGTCAAGAGAGGACTCTCCCACACCTACTAGACTTTGAATAGGACATTACCACTAGCGTTTCAGCATAGGAGGCGATATGGTCACTACTTGTTTACTACCAGACCACCTTTACCTTTTTAGACCCTTTTCCCTTCGTGCCCTATGGAAGGTTAGTAGTAAGCTCCCTGAGAAATACTCTGGGTCGAGGCTTAACTGGAGAAAACGGAGTTCTTTGACGAGAATCATCAGGCAGTCTAGGGCCGATTTACCTTTGCCCTCATTTTCAGCCATGACGCGACGGAGTGAAAGGGGGTCGCATCTGGCAATCCTATTCCGCTTCGTCTCTGGACCCTCAAAGTAGTCCCTCGTGGCAATACATAGTTTATCGAAGTCTATTCGAATGCAATTAAACGTGCCTGAATAATAATGGGTGAGGGCTGGGCCACTGAGCATGGTCGACTACGCTTTTCCATAGAGGCGCTCCGGTACATCAGCCTTTTCGCACAACGCAAAGAATATCTTAAGCTTGAAGTCAAAGCTATCGTTGTCACCGTGATATTTAAGATCCGGACCATGCATCTTAGAGAGGGCTGATAATTCCCGACTGTAGCCAATTGTGGGGTATTGAGATTCAAACTTCACTTTGCCTTTCTGGTCTTGTGTTGGGTCCATTGAGGGGACTGATTGGGTGAGCGGATCTCGGGACAGTGTGGTGGATCGTGAAGATTCAAATTTGTTATCATGCTTCTGATCTTTTGAAAGAAAATGGCCTGCTGTTGTATGAGCTGATTGAATTTGAGACGATTTCAGGAGGTGTATTATTTTGATAGTGTCAAATGATTCGTTGGAATTCTTCTTTGGTCCACTTTATGGGTACCTTCTCTGCCAACGTGTAGAAAAGAGACGAGCTCAAGCTCGTATCTCTCTCCCATCTAACCCACACACCATAAATTCGCAGATATGATCTCAAAGGTCGAAGAAGGGGCTGCGAGGCAAGTTTGAAATCTTCTTCTTTAAGATGACGGAATTCATCCGAGTATGCCTCCCAGAGGTTGTCATCTTCAAACTTGTGGGTGCTAAACTCATCAATCTTTTCCTTGATAAAATCATTGATGTCCTTCTGCTACTTATTTTGGGCACGAGTTTTGGCTTCGTGGCCTGAGATTTTGGAAATGCGCTGGCGGGAGTGGCGTATAGGATGCGTGATGGACGCAGAATCAAGAGCCTATCTCAGGGATTGGGCAAATCGTATCTCTCTTCACCGGAGTTCTGATCTGAATGCGAACTGATCAGTGTCGGAATACTCCTACGGC
Organism: Blumeria hordei DH14; assembly: GCA_900239735.1. Taxonomy (NCBI): domain Eukaryota; kingdom Fungi; phylum Ascomycota; class Leotiomycetes; order Helotiales; family Erysiphaceae; genus Blumeria; species Blumeria hordei. Next base: position 879,641 of record OENG01000009.1, on the reverse strand, counting down.
GTAATTTAATCACAAGCTTGTTGCAACGATGTGGGTGGTTCTTCGATAATTCCTATTCTCACTGGACCAAGAGACCATGTACATATCCATTGATTATTTTCCGTCACGCCATACCCGATTAGGCAGCCCCACCAAGTTATCCTTGGCATTGTGAATCACATATCTAGACAATATGGCCCGTGGCTAATAGCCATTCGGCTCAGTGTTTACGCGTGGAATTCGGCCACCTTTTCTACGGAACCTTTTACCCAAAAAAAAAAATGGTAGCAATGGAAACTGCGCGCGCGGGAAAACGTCTTGAAAATCCTGCAGCCCCTGCCACACAGGTGCGCATTTACAGCTAAATCTCCCGTTACAACATTAGGGGCCAGGTTGTTCCAATCAGCCGTCTCCGTATCAGGTGCTGGGTACGCTCCAGAAACTCATCGGATGAAATTTCCTACATGATCAAGGGTTGGTGATGTATGGAGCTTCGACCCGACTATTTGATCTGCTTGTGGTTGGCTTCATGATAATAGTGATAGGGTGTCGTGTTGAGTGATGAAGAAGATATAGACCGCGAAAGCAGTTTGGAATCCTCATCCGGGTGAGGACTTTGTTACCCATCTCGGCTCTGCAGACTCTAAAGTGAGAGCTGGAGGTTCGTAGAGGACACCACTGACAGGTGTTGAGAAGAGTCCTCCGACCTCCAAAGGTATTCGATGGATAGAGAATGAAATTTTCGATGGCCCGCACATACGCACCTCTACTGCTCTCGTGAATGTGAACGATGGCCGCTGGCAACACTTGAGCAATTGAGCAGCTGTTTTTTGTACGGACGATGTATGCGGTATAGCCTCTCGAGTATCTTTTTGAGCTACTCAGTACTGAGCTCGTGTTGCTGCTCACCAAAATCCTTGGAGTCTTTTGAAACCCTTTAGGAATGGTGGCAGGCTGAGTGCCGCTCGATGTCCCAGGCTCTCTCCCATGAATGTCCGTTGCATTCTATCATTATACAGGATATGTTAGTCATCTTGTCACCGGGCTAGGAATGCCGTTGCCGTGGGAGGTATATCCTCTCCTCATTCCGTAAACATGTCGAGCAGCCTTGGCCCTCCATTATCTCTCCTCTCTCATATACCGTGCATAGGCAGCTTTACAAGTTCATCACAGCTGCAAAAAGTTGAGAAATCAATGGATTCGGAGCTCCCCCAGGGCGAGTAGGAAGCCCATATCAGAAAATACAACCATCTTTGATGAGCATTATAAGAGGCCTCCCGAGTCTGTGCTATTGCCTACATAGTAGAATCACCGATACAATATACACTGTACCATAAACCTCGTACTCAAGGCCAGGGTCTCACGCGCTCAGCCCATGTTGGTTGTGATCTAGGAATAGCACAGAATGGTTTATGCATACCTGCACAAATGTTATGCTACGGTGCCTTGTAAGGATATCATTGCAGACTGCTGCACAAACCGGATTAGGCGCGCCATGTTTGGTGGGATGAGTATGTTGTGAATCTGGCAGGGTCATGGGAAAGTAATTTAGGTGTGGTGCGCGGTACGTCGAGTGGAATATACACAACCGTCTTTGTCTGCATATCTTTCTACCTTCCAGCATGTAATAGAGTGCAAAGCATCTCTAGTAGTATCTACAAGGGCAGTATTTGTAGACCATACTCCAATTCCAGACGAGTAGCAGAGGCAGTATCAAAACCCCTAGGTGACCTCACTCTAGATTTTGTATGTGTTTATTGTCCTATAAAGTCTGCGACTATGTAAGAACATGTAGGTCCTTTCTGCCTACAGGCCGGGAGTATCTATGCCTCGGGTAGTGTACTCCCTCCTATGCCTCCTTCACGACTTCTTTCCTGCAGTAATACCCCCACAGGTCTACATTCGAGTACCCACTGAGAGGAGCCGTTATCCCGTCATTGTCTCCCCTCTCCAGCCAACGAAACGATGGACATTTACGGGTGTGTAGCTGCAGGGAAAAGTCTCAAAAACCACTGGGTGCAGGGCTCTCCTATGACGAAGAGGCCGGCCAGCCGGGCGCAACAGACCTGTGTATACCTAAGAGCGTCTCTCAACCTTCCTAGCCTCCTCCTTCCTCTTTTCCTGATTCACGCCGCAGGACAAATCGAAGATCGTGAAAGGATGTCAGAAAAGTCTTGGTCGAGAGTGACTGTCGTGAAGGAGCCTAGCCTAGCATTCAAAAGTCGTTACGGACGTGGGGTCGTCGGGTAACTCATGTATTTCAGATGCCCTCCAGGCTAGTAGATTCGGATGTAAAGATTAGAAGAGACAATATTATAGACGAGTCGAAATCTGCTTTTCTTGAGGGCGGAAGGGTCTTTTACTTTGCTTTCGTGGGTTTTTTGTTCGCCCGCCGGTGGGTAGCACATGTTGTAATATGACGAGGGCTTCTCTGACTACCGTTGTAGCGTTTGGTAGCGCATTATCTTTCCTCATTTCTAGCATCATGATCGTCGTCATGGTCATCTTGTGTGTTATCGGAAGCGTATCTTTGACGGAGGGGGAGATGACTCGGCTCAAAGTTGAAAAGGTGTTACTCAATCTCGGCTCTGCAGACTCCACAGTGAGAGCTGGAGGTTCGTAGGGGACACCACTGACAGGTGTTGAGAATAGTCCCCCCACCTCACTCTAGGATAAATGCTAGCGGCGGCTGCGACCTTTTGTTGCCAGCATTCCGGCGCTAAACGGCTAGATGTGCAAGTAGACCTGGCGGTGTGCGCTTGATCGTCTACGTTGCGAAGTGGCTTACGGTGACTTGGAACTCAAAGCAGGCCTGTAATTAGTATCACTGGATGCCTGTGGAGTTCGTTAAGTCAGGAGCGAGTTGTTCGGTCGCATCCTAACAGGAAACTCCCGGTGTTACGAGCACGCTAATAAATGATTACATAATAGGTTCCCACTAATCTTCTCAACGCAGTGTCCCGTGACCTGGACACACGGCCCCACTCTGCCAACAACAATGCGCACTAGCCCAAAAATTATTTCACACTCCTAGCGCAGGCGGCCAGACGAGGAGCGCGCGCGCGCGCGTCGACCGACACAACGCAGCCTTCAGCCTAGCCTTCGCCCCGAGCCGCCAATGATCAGGAAGCGCGAAGTCGCCTTGGAATAGAATCGCCCCGCGACCCATCACCCCCGGAAGCTCGAAAGCACGATTCAGCAACATGGCCGGCATCTTTGGCACGGCGACGACGTCGACGAACCAGTCCAACACGCTCGGCGACCTCTCCAAGGACGTCGCGCTGAATACGCCGCCCGAGGACGGCATCTCGGACTTGACCTTCTCGCCGCAGTCGGAGCACCTGGCAGTGGCCTCGTGGGATAAGAAGGTGCGCATCTACGAGATCACGAGTACGGGCGGGAGTACGGGCAAAGCCTTCTTCGAGCACGAGGCGCCCGTGCTGAGCTGTGCCTGGTCGCCGGCAAGTATACCGTAGCAGCGTCAATCGATTCCTCAGACTAACGGCGCCATCAGGATGGCAAGTACGTCGTTGGGGCCGGCGCCGATAAGGCGGCGCGCATGATCGACCTCGGCGCCAACACCAACACGGCCTCGCAGGTCGCCGTCCACGATCAGCCCATCCGCAGCGTCAAGTACTTCACGCCGGCCAATGCCCAGGCGCCCATGATCGTCACGGGCTCGTGGGACAAGACCATCAAGTACTGGGACCTGCGCACCGCGAATCCCGTCGCCACCGTCCAGTGCCAGGAGCGCGTGTACACCATGGACGTCAAGGGACAGCTCCTCGTCGTCGGCACGGCCGACCGCTACATCAATGTCATCGCCCTCAACGAGCCCACCAAATTCTACAAGACCACGCAAAGCCCCCTCAAGTGGCAAACTCGAGTCGTGAGCTGCTTTACCGAAGGCAACGGCTTCGCCGTCGGCAGCATCGAGGGGAGGTGTGCCATTCAGTATATTGAGGACAAAGATTCCAGGTAAGAGATGCTAGCCTGCCATTTGCCCCGTGCCCCGGCTCACTTCTCGCAGCTCCAACTTCTCCTTCAAATGTCATCGCGATCCGCCGCAAAGTAACATGACCAATGTCTACTCGGTCAATTCCATCTCCTTCCACCCTCAGCACGGCACCTTCAGCACTGCTGGCTCCGACGGAACATTTCACTTTTGGGACGGCGTCGCCAAACACAGGCTCAAGGGCTATCCAACCGTAGGTGGCCCCATCACGGCAACCGCATTCGATCGCACCGGAAATATCTTTGCCTATGCCATTAGTTACGATTGGAGCAAAGGCTATTCCTTCAATACGCCACAGTATCCTAATAAAGTCATGATGCACCCTATCCAGTCAGAGGAATGTAAACCGAGACCGAGCGTTAAAAAGCGATGATGTATGCAAGAATCGTACTGGCAAGAATCTTCATCCAGCAGCAAAGAAGTGATAGATAGCTCTGAAGCTCGACCCGATAATCGACTTATCCCACACCAAATTGTTCATGCAAGTTGATTGACGTTGGAGAAATACGGTAAGAGCCGTTTCGGGGTTTATAACAATATTTCAGGTGATCAAGCCCCATGGTAAGAAACAGAGATCTACCCATCTTTAGCTGGTGAGTATAAAATTAAATCGTATAAAAAGTGAGCTTGTGCCTTCCCACTTGTAGGGGTAATACTACATTAGAAAAAGAGGGACCTTTCAACGGTCCGCCCCTGATAGTTCTCTATAAATTACATACTTTATGCTCTCATACCCTATGCTTACCCTTTGCATTTACAAGCCCATCATAAATCTTTTCATCCTCGTCATCACTATCGCCACCGATGCTGTAACGATCCCTGATAGTGCTCTCTGTCGGCTCAAAATGAAGCTCGTCCAGTTCACTCTCGTCAAATTCCACTGCTTCCACATCCCTCCTCGGTCTCCGGGCTCGTTTGTTTACACCGCCTATCTCCTCAGGTTGTATACTCCGACGTGCACCGCCAAGGGCCATGGGAGTGTCATCGCCAAAGATACCCTTGTAACCAGCGCGCTTTCTTCTATCCCTCCAGATACAATACCCCCATGCCCCAGCCGCAATAATGACAATAACGAGGACCGTCTCTCCTGACTTGTAGTAAGCTGACCATTTGGCAGCTTCGAGTCTGGTGTATTCCGCCTCTTGTGCAGCAGTGCTATTAGGGTGACCACCGACGGAAGTTTCAAGACCTTTCTCTCCGTCGATCCGACTGTTTGTGGGAGTTCCTCCAATACTGCTGATATCCACACCCATGAATCGGTCAAGCATGTCGCGGGTTCGCCGGGCGTAATCAAATGGAACCATGTGAGACGAGTTGTAGAATAAGACATAGGTAAGGTTTCGTGCTTCTTGCCAGAATCCGGCTGGCTGTCCCTCAAACTCCCAATCCCGACGAGGTGCCCAAGTTCCTTGCGACAATTCAAATCCCTTACCCCCGTTCCATTGCATGTTGCTGATAAGTTCTTCCGTCCCAATGTGATTGCATATGAGATCCTCGGCTCCAGAGAAAAGCACAATTGGGACTTCTGCTATCAAGTCAGGTAGGAGACTTAGAGACGGTTTAGACTCTAAACTCCTGAAAGCTGTGCCTACAGCTCCGTTGCATTCTTTCCAACCAGTTTGCTTTTGGGAATCAATATTTAAGGCGTCTACGACATCTTTCCTGCGAAGGTAGGTTGTAACATCGACCAAGTCAGGAGGCCAGTTCATGCCACAACTAGGGAATGAATCTTTTAGCCGCACATCGTACATGTTCATACATTGTTGCTTTCCGTCTGTTCCTGGTGTCTGGGTTTCTCGTAGGATTTCCTGGAGGATATCTTCACACTGCTTGATACTAACGCGATCTTTCCCACCCGCTTGGTTAAGCTCTTTCATACAGATCGCTTGTTGAGACTCTATTCTTTTAGCAACGTCAGAGTCACGCTGTACGAGGCCCCGCTCATATGCAAATGATAGATAGGCTTTGTATTGCTCCTCGGGCGCGATCCATCCATTTCCAATTAGCATACCTTTCAATTCCCATTTCTGCGCGTTCTTTTTATTCCGATCAAGGATCGCTCGAGCGATATATGGAACATGCTGTCCTGCATAAGATTCACCTGCAAGGTATAACTACGACATGTTAACTATCTCGAACAATTTTACTTTGGGCTTCATCTTACATCATCTAGTTCGTATTGTGGGAATATTTTAAACCATTTTTCCAAAAAGATGACGAATTGGTCGGCCATTTCTGGTAAGCTGTGTACGTAGGAGTCGGAATCGATGTAGCTGTATCCAGTGCCGAATGGATTATCTACAAACATGAGGTTGGAAAATTCATCCCATGAACCATCGTTATACTCAAGTCTTTGTCCATTTTGGTCATTTCTGACTCTGTAGGGGCCAATCTCCATTAACGCCCCGTCTTCTGAGCTGCATCCAGGTCCACCGTTAAGCTTGGAAGAATGTTAGTTTCAGATGGAAAGGAATGGATTTGACATGCCCAAATGACTAGTCTCTGCTTGTTTGCAATGTGCCGGTTTTGGTAGAGCCAAAAGAATAGGTTTCCATGATGCTCAGGTGAAATCTCAACGTGTCCGGCGTGCATCTTCAAGAGTGGACCAGGTGGTGCGCCTGGAAGAGATCGAACGAAATAATCCGCAGCAGTCTTCTCTGCCAGGCCTTGGTTGACTAGCACGAGACATACTGAGAAGAGGCACGTCGCTCCTATCCTATATTTTCGCCTCGGAACGAGCGAGGAAAGCCACATTTTGTAGGGTGGTGTGAAGAGAAGCGAGTCCAGCTGGTCATGGGAGGTAGACGGATGTAATTCAGGCTCACGAACTTGGGAAAGCGTAAAGTCGCCACGATTGTGAAATCCAAAATACGCATGACCATACTCGTCCGTGTAGGTGGCCAAATTTCACGCATCACATCTGAGCACCCCAGCCTGGATTTACAGGGTTTAAGGTGTTAGCCGCTTCGTAAACGACAAGCACCGATCATCCCAAGAGCCACCCCAGCTGGAGATTGGACGATGTTGTTCAGAAAATACGAAGCTTACTACCATCGAAATCTCAAGATGAAGTTGGATGATGCTGGAATTTTAATCCTTTCGCAGGTACAGAATTCCACCAAGCCCGATGGCTGTCACGGGAGAGCTATCATTGCTACTTCATGTTTGAGGTCCTTCATACTGAGATCCAGATGACATGGACCGAATAAACCTGCCAATCCTCATTCTAGCTAGACACTGACAAAACGACTCAATGGATAACGATGATCTGATGACCGTGATTCAACTGCCCAACGCTAGACCCCTACTTATTTTGAGATATCCGTCGAATGCCTCCACCACGGAAAAGACGAACAGAATATAGAGTAGTATTGTAATGTACAGTGTCAGCTGAAGCGCGCGAATGGAATTTATGGGGTTGCCTAAAGCTCTAGGGACGTGTGATGTCTGTGCTTGGAAGTTTGATCTGGATTATGGAAAGCCCTCGACAAAAGCGACTCATTCGTGAGACTTGCGACGAAGCTATTATCCTGGCGCCACTCCTGCCTTTCCACAATGCTCCAACCTATGTCTTCACCCAGCGTTAAGCTTTGCCCTCATCACTCGCCCAAAATTCCCGACATGAGAAGACTCATTGTTTGGTACTGCGCCTTGATAGATGCCGATCGGTATGCTACGCAGCCAAACGTCACTGTCGCTGGTAAGGACACATTCTTCATAGTACAGCGGTGTCGTAACAGCTTAGTGTGCTCGATTTACCCAGTTGAACCACGAAAAATCGCACGTATAATCCTCACTTGATGGGCATCCCTAACCGCTCTTGCCGTCGGCATCGTCTTTGACTCTCAACACAACCCTCTAGTAACTGTTGCAATAATGACGCCTGATTTAGCGAATATGGTTCAGCACAGCCGCCTGCATAAGAGCTCCAGGTAAAAGGGTATATCATGTGAGCATCTGAGCGACCGTATCTTTGTTCCTAGACCCGCTTTATCCCTTTTAATTGTATTAATATTAAGGAAATAATGACTTCTCAGTCATTGAGATTGTAGAGAACGTTGATTCAAGCAATTACCAAAGTGAAACTAAGTACAGATTTTGTAGTCACGTGTGTATCAACAACGTGGCCTCCTTGATAGGCCCCGTTATTCTAACTTCTTCAGTCATCATGTCCCCTCAGGGATGGGGCTTTAGTTGTAACTAGTGCCCAGTAGACATGGAAACTAAATAAATATTCTTATCGTTGAATTTTAATTCATTTAACCCGATTTGGCGCCCTGTGGGCCCATGCAAGCGGCTATGAACCTATCTACATATCTACATGAGGGGAAAACCACAACGACAAAAACCCCTCCCCCTATGAAATCTTTTATATCTTTGTAGTCCTTCGTTACTTACAGGAAGTGCAATGTGCCATTGGTTCGAGACAGGACTAGCTAAAGTTGTAAGTGACCTCGCCGTCCTTTCCCTGCCCTCGCGTGCTGAAAAAAGATGACTGTCATCTGAAGTTCGACCCTGATGGCGCTGTTAGTTGAGGTGGTGGGCCTGTGGCCACGGGATGTTTTCTCAGGCGCCCGGACTTCTGGTTGGACACCAGTATAAACCCTTGGTCGTCCGTTATTATTGCTGTAGTTGCCGCTGGTAAGTTGTCCTCTCCTCTTAGGCCCGCCGTTCTTTCCAAAAGTCCATACCGTGCCCTCTGGACACTGGCCTTGTAGGACGCGAAGTGTGGACACGCCCCCTTCTGCCACGATTTATGGGCTTTGCCGCAATTGCAGCAAAGCACCGACTTCCTCGGGCAGTCTCTGGTCTGGCGAGTGCCCGCACACTCACCACGTCTTTTCGCCCTATTGCACGAGGCTTGAGAATGCCAATATTGGCTGCTGTTGAAGCACTGCTTGACTTGGGCCCGGGGTGACTAGAGCTGGGCCGTGTACAGCATTGAATTGAGTACAATGCCGTTTGGTATCACCTCGCGTTGTAGAGCCTTTCTCACCAGGCTCAAAATCACCGAACCTCCAGTATGGCCGTTCTTTTTCATCCATTGGTCCACTTTGCCGTCGTAAAGCCACCTCGCCCTGTCGATTTGGATTCCAGGAATCCGAGATTTTGTCTCCGTTGTCATCTCGAATATTGCCACGCTATTGCTTGCGTTCTTTCCTCCTTATATCACAGTCCCCAATGAGACTTTTAAAATTCCAACAGGATAATCCTGCTTTATGACGTAGAACTCCTTTGGCTGAGCCATGTTCAGGGCAGCGTCTCGCTGGGAGATGGACTGCTCAAACACCTCAGTGTTATTGCTCCGCAACTACTTTACGGCGTATACCCCCTCGATATGTAATTTTGCTTTTTTAAGCAGCTCTACCGGCTGCATCTTATCCGCTCCTTGAATTCTTATTTTTACTGCCGCTTTAGTCGCTGAAGGTGCGACGACCGAGGCAGAAGTGGGTCGACCTCCCATTCCTTGTGTCAACAGAGGAGCCGTCTTGGCACCGGCTCCTTGAGGCTCTTCTTTATTGCCTTTTCTAAGGCCAACATTCTCTCTTCCATTGGTATCGCTTTCATTGTTGATTGAGGTGACAAGGCATGCGACTTGAGGGCGTCAATGGCCCCATCTACCTCCGCCATCGGTGTCTCAGTTAGGTTAGTACCTGCTATCATCAGTCTGTTGCGATACTTGTTAATTAATACCCTATTGATTCAAGGTTATCCATGATAACGCCTATGGAGATTGTCAGAGACTCTACAGTCGTAGTTGCAGCTGTTCCGCTACCCATGGTTGATTGTGGTGGTGCCGTCAAATAATGTTGCAGCTGTGAAATCAACCCTATTGGCTTCCCGACTCGCAGTGCCGAAGCGCAGCGAAAAAGATCTGGTGAGTCAGGTAATAATGCTTTACTAAGATGAAAACAATCATCAAACGATGAATTAATATTCATGGAATGTGGTTTGGTTTGTTCATTAACGTGCTAGGTAAAGTGATTCCCGTCGCACTCCTACTGGAGCTTAAGCACGAGTGGGGCCGGGCTGGATCAGGTTGACTACCACTAAGTACATCTACCTCGTCCCACCTAAATGACCGGACCACCTCAGACGTCACCCATGTGTCGAATCATGTCAAGCCCGACCGTCCAGAGAGCCCGCTTTTGACGCGCCGATGCGCAAATTCCTCCTCCGCCTCGGTCACCACGCTGAGGTTTCTGGGCGCGCGTTGGTTACCTAGTAAATGGCGGGGTGTGGGTGTAAGAATGAAATGTTATCACGTGGTGTCTCGTGGCTCCTAACTACAATGGAGCTTGAGACTAATACGTGAAATCTATCTCTCCTAAATGTAGGATATCTATGCGCCCATATACATCAATACTCTGTTTCCCCTCAGCTCCAGTGCGATGTGATCGTGTGAGATCATAATGGAACTAGTATTTTGTGCATGTGCCGTACATTCAAAATCTGATCAACCCGTGATAATGTAGATCTTTTGAGGATCCACAACGCGCCCGAGCCGGTCACATCTTGGCGACCTGGAACTTTTCCCTTCCATTCAGTCCCAGCTTTGGCTCATCTCATGCCGGGGTCGCTTTCTCCATTGGAGGCCTCATCCAGTCGCCTACCATAGCCTCCTCAGTTTATATTCCTTACTTTCCCCCCATAAAGCATCCCTTTGTCTTCAGGTCAACCTCACCGTCCCAGAAACTTTGCAGAATGTATTGGAAACTGTCAAGGGTTTCTAGGAGGAAATATCTCGAAGAGCAAGTGTACAATTTCGGACAAGACTTGTGTTGATAGTTGTATGGGATATCGAATCCTCTTCTCAATGTGAATTGATAGTGTGTGATATTTCGTTAACTCGGTGTGGCATGCATAAATAAGTCTATCATTAAATCCAAATTCTCAAGGCCTTGGTGTTCCCGAACTCCCAGTGATCTAGCAACAATCAACCACCTAATTATCGCAGGATAGTATTTCCCAGCCAGTCTATTTTCAGATATCCACTCGACCTAGTCTCATCCAGCCGAGCTTACTCATATGCAATCGAATCAGTACAATTGATCTTGATGATCATACCCAGAAATCTAGACCTTCACATATACTTAATCTGGATTTCCAACAGATTGTCCAGCCCTCCGGCCTTGCCCCGTCGCTGCCGTACCCTTAACCGTGGAAGTTGAAAATGTGACTGAGAGCTCAAGACTGAGGCACCGGTGCCCTAGTCTTTGTCGAACGCTCAAGTTGCTGTGCCGGCGAAATGTCGTGCGTATTTCGTCGGTGGCGATTCGCCATAGGTCGAGTTGTTGATGCCCTTGGCCGAGATGAGGACGCATTCAAGGCCGGTATTTCGACCGTACCTTCACAGCGACTGGCAGTTGCGGAGTGTGGGACATCCTCTTATTTGCTGGCGATTTGACTTTTGGAGGTATGGGATAGCTTCGGCAGGTGGAGAGGGCCGCGAGAAGAGTTTGGCTGGGAATGTTTTTATCAGAGAAAAAAAGTTAAGATGTTGAAGGTATCGGTTGTTGTGATATGAACTTCAGACAGGTTATAGCCTATCTGCTGTTTGTATCTGGGGTGTAGATGGTTGATTTGGTCGAGTTGTGCAGTCGTGAAATCTCTGCAAGTCGGATTTTCGACCAAAAATGAGCCAACACCACTCCTCCCGACCGCCAACTCGACGAAAACTCTCAAATTCACCCTTTGTCGTGACTGAATCTCGGCTCTGGGAGAGTATTCCACCCACAGATTCGTAGAGGACACTACTGACAGGTGTTCAGCCTTCGTCCTCTGCGGAATCAGTCTTGTCGGTCGATTTACAGGCTGCTACAACATGCAAAAAAAAGAGACACATAGATCTTCAAGTCGTGTATTTGAACCACTACATGGCCCGCTCGTTTAGCTGATGCTGGTTTTGTGGGTTGTTGTTTCATGCGTGACCGCGATACAGCAGTCATACAACCGCCACACCCAGATTTGGCGGACGAACGAATAGTTGTGAAGCCATTACGCCACCTGGACTGACACCTAGATAATTATATTATTGTAAAGATCTCGCACTAGATTAGTTTAAATATGAAATTTCGTCTCTGCCAACTGGTGTGGCGAGCTTTTCCTGAATGGGGCCAGGTCGCTAGGACCACTCCGACTGAGAAGCTAAGGCGTAGCAGATGGCAACTTTGGCGCAGGGGAAAAGTTATCAATTCCCATTCAGCTATCGACCCTCACGTACTCCCGAATCCTTTCCTTTTGAAACTCGGCGCTTAATGGCCCATGCACGTATGTGGAGCAGCCTTTATTCTACACTGAATTTATCAAGGAAATAAAGGGGACTTTTCTCAACACCCGTCAGTGGTGTCCCCTACAAACGCCAGCTCTCACTAAACGCTCTGCAGCGGCGGGATTGAGTCACAAAGCCCTCACTTCGACGAGGATTCCCCATCACGTTCGCCGTCTGTATCGTCTTCATCCTCAAGCACATGGCCTGATAACCATTCTCATGAAGCTAACCAACATTGGATCAGATGGATTGGATCAAGTCGGCCTCGAATGGCACAAAGAAGGGAGATGTAGCTGAATATGCGCGCCTCACATGGTCACGGTGAGGTTTCTGGCGTGCTCCAACTTTCATCGGTAACTGGGGGTGTGGTTATCACAAGGGGTCGGATGGTGCAATGGTTAGGCGGTGTCTCGTGGCTCCCGACTGCAACGTGGATGTGGCAGAGCTTGAGACTAGATTGCGTGTCCCTTGAAAGTGGTCTATGCTATGATTCAGTACACACCTAGACTCCTCGCCATCTCCGAATACTCTTTGCCTCCTTGCTGCGCACTGAGAGCTGCTCCCATTCCCTAGCATCTGACTCCGTCTTGCTTAGGCTAGGGTAGGACTGATTTGCCAGCGATTCAGACGACCTGGATTCTTAGGATCCACACTGCCGCTGTTACGGCGTGCCGTGGGTTAGATCAAGATGGCCGTTGGTGGATGCGAGAGCGACGGAGAGCCGACAAAGCACGAAGACGAGAAGAATGCCGTGATGATGTGAGATTGTGAAGCTGGAGAACTGCTTTGTCGCAGCCCCAGCTTCCGCAAGTACGAGTCGCTATCCAACACAATTAAACTAAGACTGTAGTGATCTCTCATCATCGCTCAAACTGCGAGCTCAACCATATCGATCCGAGTTGGCGCCTTAACTAGTCTCGCCATATAAGTGTTGCGGGTGGGCCGAAACCTGTTCGGTGGACTTCATCCTCAGATCCTCTGCTTAGACTCTGCTTCGAGAATGTCTCGCCATGGCAACTACCATAGTACTCTTTCTTAGACATATATGAATAACGTCGATTCCAGGCCGGCCTCTCGAACGCTTCAGAAGGGTCACTACGTCTTTGGATTTGGTCCTGATGTCGGTGTTAGGAGAGCTGCGCACCCACTGGTTTTTGAGACGGTTCCTTGCAACTACACGCCCGAAAATGGCCATCGTTTCGTTGGCTGGAGAGGGGAGATGGTGAAGGCAAAGGGCTCCTCTAAGTGTATGATCGAATGAGGACTTGCGAGGGAGGCATAGCAGGGGATATACTACTGGTGTAGGTATCCTTGGCCCGTAGGCTGAGAGGACTAGCATGTCCTACATAATCATAGACTCACGCAGCACAGTAAAATAGATTAAAAAACACCGTCGATTCCAATAACCTATCCAGCATACGAAACCTGTGTCCAGGTGAAATCACCCTGTAGAACCAACAGACATGGCATAAAAACCCTTGAGGCGTTTAAGCAAACCCATCTCGCCGGGAATTGAGAATCTACTTGCGTGTCTGGCGGTGCGAGGGAGCAGCTGGGAAGAATTAGTTTAGTGCTTCGGCGTGTGTCGCCAGCTCCAAATCGATTCAGAAACCAATATATCTCATTTCAAATACTACAATCCAAATGCCAATTTAATACTCCTGATCTTCTCCGTCTATTGTACAGCTGCTCTACATGCATGGTATTAAAAAATATGTTGCTTCCCCTAATATATCATTGCATCATGGCATCATTACTTTCTCAAACCCCCAGTGCTTGTTGGCCAAAGTCTCTGCCCGGACGCGAGTTTACTCAATGTGAATTTTGCGGCTCTCGTGCTTTTTCAGCTTCGGTATTATGATACTCAGCACGCCGTTCTTCATGCTGGCCCTTACGTTTTCCTGATCGACCCGCACCGGGAAGGAAAATGACCTCGAAAACTCCCCCACACTTCGTTCCATTATCCAGAATTTCTCGTTCGGTGGCTCGCTCACGCCTTCGGATTTCTCAACTGTCGCCATATCTTTCTGACTGCCTTCCGCATCCTCTACCGTAGCTTGCAGAGTCTTGTTTTGAGATCGGGTTTCGAAGCTTGAAGTTTTGTCGCCAGGGGATCTCTCCTCTGCGCTACCTGCTGTTGACACATCTTTCTTTTGACTACTTTCAGAACGACCTCTGATGGTGAGTGTGGAAGCATCCGTGAATTCGATGTCGACGTCCTTTTGCTCTATTCCCGGGAGCTCACCGTGTAGTTCAAACGCTTCGGCAAGCTCCTTCACATCGAACTTGGGTGTAAATGTTTGGAGCCGGGACTGCAGCGATCGGTCGATCCTCCGTGAGTACTGGTCTACCTCGTCCAAGAGTCGAAAGATGGGGGGAAGTGTGGACTGATCGCCGGTTATGAATGATCGAGGGAAGAAAGACATCTTGCGCATGGCTGGCGCGGCCCTTGACACTTTAGGCCAAAAGATCTTTGATATGCGTCCAGATCGGAGATGTGATAGCATTATGAGACGTTGAAGAATTGTAATTTATTAACGAAAAATGATAGATGTTTGGCACGAACTTGTGGTCTACAGTCGAGCATCCTACATGTTTATAAGTATCTTGACTCGCCGTGTAAAAATCACTAGAATATTCCGGAAGCCGGCCGAATTGAAGTCTCACTGGAGCAGTTTTGGGATGTGTGATTTCTACAATCTTGGAGAAGATTCTACTTGATCTATTTATAGTGTCGAGGTCCGATTATTAAATCATCCTCACTGCCAAGCGAAAAGCTCCCTCGAATCAAATGAGGAACTCACGATATCTCGAACAGGCCTGAGATTATCAAAGGATGTAAGTGTGTCAGATGAGAGACACACAAGCTTCATAGAGGTTTGCGTGAGGAGTACTTTGTGGCTACAATGAACAGAAATGCATAGGAGAGCTAGGGAGTAAATGTTGGAGCCATATTAATTATATCCTTAGGCAGGAAAGTACGCGTAGCCTTAATGGTAATGCACGGGAACAGGGACACAGGGCGATGTGAGTGAGTGTGTTTATTGTCCTGTAAAGTCTATG
This sequence comes from Blumeria hordei DH14, assembly GCA_900239735.1. Lineage (NCBI taxonomy): Eukaryota > Fungi > Ascomycota > Leotiomycetes > Helotiales > Erysiphaceae > Blumeria > Blumeria hordei. The sequence goes on along the minus strand of OENG01000009.1, from coordinate 864,312 downwards.
AATATGTAAAGACATGTAGGTCCTTTCTGCCTATAGGCCGTGAGTATCTATGCCTCGGGTAGTGCACTCCCTGCTATGCCTCCTTCACGACTTCTTTCCAGCGCTAATTTCCCCACAGGTCTTCATTCGAGTATACACTAAGAGGAGCCGTTATCCCGTCATTGTCTCCCCTCTCCAGCCAACGAATCGATGGCCATTTGCGGGTGTGTAGCTGCAGGGAAAAGTCTCAAAAACCACTGGGTGCATAGCTCTCCTATGACGAAGAGGCCGGCCAGCCGGGCGCAGCAGACCTGTGTATACCTAAGAGCGTCTCTCAACCTTCCTAGCCTCCTCCTTCCTCTTTTCCTGATTCACGCCGCAGGACAAATCGAAGATCGTGAAAGGATGTCAGAAAAGTCTTGGTCGAGAGTGACTGTCGTGAAGGAGCCTAGCCTAGCATCCAAAAATCGTTACGGACGTGGGGTCGTCGGGTAACTCATGTATTCCAGATGCCCTCCTGGCTAGTAGATTCGGAAGTTAAGATTAGAAGGGACGACATTATAGACGAGTCGAAGTCTGCTTTTCTTGAGGGCGGAAGGGTCTTTTACTTTGCTTTCGTGGGCTTTTTGTTCGCCCGCCGGTGGGTAGCACATGTTGTAATGTGACGAGGGCTTCTCTGGCTACCTGCATAAATATTGTGCTGCGGTGCTCCATACAGATGTCATTTCAGACTGCTGCACAAACCGGATTAGGCGCGCCATGATTGGTGGGATGAGTATGATGTGAATCTGGCAGGGTCATGGGAGAGTAATTTAGGTGTGGTGCGCGGTACGTCGAGTGGAATATACACAACCGTCTTTGTCTGCATATCTTTCTACCTTCCAGCATGTAATAGAGTGCAAAGCATCTCTAGTAGTATCTACAAGGGCAGTATTTGTAGACCATACTCCAATTCCAGACGAGTAGCAGAGGCAGTATCAAACCCCCAGGTGACCTCACTTTATAAAATTCTCCGACTACCACAGTAGCGTTTGGTACCGCATAATCTATCCTCATTCCCACGATCATTATCGTCATCTTATGTCTTGTCGGAAGCGTATCTTTGACAGAGGGGGAAATGACTCGGCTCAAAGTTGAAAAGGTATTCCTCAATCTCGCCTCTGCAGACTCTACAGCGAGGGCTGGAGCTTCGTGGGGGACACCACTGGCCGATGTTGAGTTCTCCAGCTTTGCAACCTCCTTCACCCATTCTCTCTCTTCTTTGAATTCGCTCTCCTCAGACGACTCATACTCCGGAGACGGCGAATCAGACATCTGTGGGCCTCGCACGGCCACTAAATATGCCAGGATTTCGGAGATCAGCGAGCAACATCTGCCCCTAGAAACTGTTATTGCTTGTCTCGCAGCCAGACGCCTACCTAAACGTCAGCACATAGTCACTGCTACTTGCAAGAGCCAGTCACTAAAGTAGGTCTTCGTGAGTGCGGATTCCCGGCCGGGCAAAGCTCGCACAGTCGAGTATCCTAGCCGCTTCGCGGCGAACGAGGCAACATCCTGAGTGGTGGTGTGGTAGAGGTAAGAGGGGATTGATTGTTGGTTCAAGAAAATGGGTTGGTAGAGACCAATGAGTGGAGCCGCGCCAGAGCGTTTCCAATCGAATCGTTCTGGCGACAAACCATGTGAATAGTGAATATGGAGTTGCGTTGGGAGCCCTTACGTAATAACGGTAATAACTACCAATAAGATGATACTTGGTTTCACCACGTACCTATGAGTGTGAGACTTTACTACTTGTTCAACGACGAGACTTGGCTACTTTGCATAGTCTAGCTGGACCCTTCCCTTGTTGCCGCTCAATGCACATGCCTCTGTCGCGCGATGACAATGGCCACTCAGCCATGTCCAAATTGCCGACTCATTCGTCATCTGCAACGGCTAATGAGGCCAAGGCTTCTTGTAGCCTGAGCAGCCTCGCGCAGGCACCGAGACGGAGGGAATCTCGTGGAAGCATCTCGAAATACACGGAGCCCAGAAGATGCTCCATGAGCCTTGTGGAGGCACACTAGAGCTGGACGAGGATGATAGGAGTCTCTAGAACCTGCTCCAATCCAACGATTGTAATCCCCGGACTTCATGGTGGGCAAAGGTTGTATAGCACGTGACGCCATGTAGGGGAGGAAGAGAACGGCGAAAGCCGCTGGCCGAAGCTAGGCGATATGGCTCACGGGTAGATGGCAACATCCCTCTTGTCTGGAGACGAAAATCAACCCAGAAAGGAACTCATCTCCATCGCTCATCGACAAAGCCCTCGCCATACCTTGTCAAAGGGAATATTTCAAATTGTGTACAACTCTCTAGCTGTAGGGACTCCCTCTTCAGAGAATTAATCAATTTATATGTTGTCCGACGTGCCTCGCAGCAAGCCAACGAGAGTGATCTGGTAAAGGTTGAGCGTCCAAGTGACGGGTAGCGAGTGGCTCCGACGACGTGCGTGTGAGGAGGCTAGGATTGTCTGGGCCGGGATCGCGACAGTCGACACTAGTCACTCTTCATATAATTTAAGGCGTGTTTGTGGTGGTATGCTGCTACACTACCATATACCGACTCACACGCTAAAGCTTTTTTGGTAAGAATGCCTATGCGGCTCGTGAGGCGCTGTGGTTAGAGTGTCCCTTGCCAGCCGTCAAGTTGTCGAGCTATCGACTTGTAGCAGATAGGCCGGCAAGGTCGAATTCTGCACCGTCCAGTGGCGCCGTGTACTCGCTCGGTATGCTCTGCATGTCTGGCATGGCCAAGAAGAATCGCATCCGAATCGAAGCCGAGAGCTACCCCACGCATATCCCCATTCGACGACTTCTCGACAATGCTCCTTTCCAACCACGCCCCGACAACCAATGAAAAAGTTGCTCCATATATTTGCAGCCAGCTCTCACCACATATTTCAGATGCTCTTCATACCCGCAAGGAGGATTTCAAGTCTAAAAATACAAAGTCTGGGTCCTGGCTGGTGGGAGACTATTACTCTAATGGGATTATACGTCTTGAGGAAGGACAGGCGGCTGAGATGTGGTGTGAGAGGGGGAAGAGGTCCCTGAAGACCATGCTGGGACTGACATTCTCAAGGGGTTTTCCACTCTGGAACGTTTGTGGGCGCCTAGACCGAGATTTGGGCTGATTAGCCAGGAGGACTTCTATTGTCGCTGAGCCAACGGCACTCCTCAGAGCTCTGGACGGCACAAAATAAGTTGGGCTAAGCTACTATTCAGCACGACCTTTAGGAAAGGGTTGGAAGGAGGCTGGAAAGGCAGAGTGTGAATTTCCCGAGATACTCACAAGTCTGCAGCGTCCAGCTAGGCGGCCTCTTCGAACGCTTCAGAAGGGTCACTACATCTTCAGATTTAGTCATAATGTCGGTGTCAGGAGAGCTTCGCACCCAGTGGTTTTTGTGACTATTCCGGCTGCCATGCACACAAAATGGCCATCGCTTCGTTGGCTGGAGAGGGGAAATAATGAAGGCAAAGGGCTCCTCTATTTGTGTATGATCGAATGAGGACTTGTGAGGGACGCATAGCAGGGGATATATTACTGGTATGGGTATCGTTGGCCCGTAGGCAGATAGGACTATCAAATAGACTAAAAAAACGAGACATCCACCTAATCCATTAAAACTCTGCTATTCCGACACTTTCAACTTGGGGGGAAATTCACATATCATAGAGATATTTGTGATAATTTTTTTCCTTTCCCAATCTTCTGACTGATGCTCAACAGAGTCCTCATACCCCAAACTTGCAGGATCTCTTTCCACTAGAATGTAGTGATGGCCCCCTTTCCTCGGCACGCAACCAATCTTTTGTGAGATTGTTTCTTGCTATATGTTGATATGTGCCTACGAAGATAATCGTCTCCACCTAAATCGTGTCCAAGACTCATAATGTCCGTCATATCCCAAATCTTCGATCTTTCGGGCTTGAAGTAATCGCTACATCTTGATGGACAAAAGGGATAAAAATCCCATAACCTGACGGATATACCAGCCACAGATGAAGGACTCCCAAAATCCCAATACCTACCAGGATATCTTGAAATTCCTCTATGCCTTGTTGCCAAGTAATACTCAAGTCGTCTTAGCTTCACGTCATAAAATTTCTCCCAGCCAAGGAGAGAGTCGGGAAGTACTTTCAGGACATGATCGGTAATTAATGAGCCATTCTTCCCCTCGGATCCTACGAGCGTTACTGGAGACCACTTATTTGTTTCCAAGTCCTTCTTGAACAGATGCAAATGTCCCTGATACCAAGCCAGCGCATTCTGTTCACGCTCTGTGCTATTCCTCAAGAACATCTCTCCATTCAAGATCAACGAACTTATATCTATCGCTTGGTTGACAGCCACCACAATAGGCTGATCAGCATTCCGAGGGGCAAAGGCTCCAAGTCGCTCGTCTACTGCAACAATACCCTGAAATGCTAGATTGAGAATTATCCGGCTAGTGCACACTCTCCGTACTTTTTTCTCGCATTTCGATACATCTATCACGTTTGGCCCAGATTCCAGGTTGTTAATAGTCGGTAGAGACTTTAGACAACTCTTTTCCGCCTTCTGACTGTCGGTGAAGCCAATGTGTGCTCGGTGAGTGATATCCGTGAGACCTTTGGTGATTAAACTTGCAATTTTAGATGATCTAAGCCTATCTGAGCAGTACGGCATGTAGTAGGTCCCATGCCATATGATATGTGATTTGGCTAAGATTAATTTATCGATGAACTCCGGATGTGGGAAGCGATCTCGGGATTCAACTTCATAGACGCTGTAGGATGGCTTGTTCACCTCATCGGTCGTGACAACCAAGCGATCCAGGCGATTAGATCCTCTTCCCGCGACCAACAGGAATGCGATGGCGCATCGTAGCATGTTTGACGGACGAGCACTCTCAGTTGCTCGTTTAAGATTGCTGATCTAGACCTTGATTTGATGATATGTTTATTTGATAGCCTTTTTGTCGTAATACTGAAAGTCATTCATGGAATCCCACATGGAGATAAATATGAAGAAATTTTATCTTGTTGGACGTTTAGAAACGTTTACTGAGGCATACAGTCACCGATCGCTTTTCTTGTTCCATGGTGAGGTAGTTTGGTACTAAAGAGTTCATAGGGGTCGGGACAAGTTAGATTTGGTGCAGTTTCTGGATCCGATATTCCAGTCATGTCATTTCGAGACTCGACGTAATTTGAAGGATTAGGGCTCATTCCAGACAAATTGTGGAAAATGAGTATTGGCGTTCTTAGCTTCTTGAGTCATTGCAAGGAGGTGATAGCAAAAGGGAATTGATTTGCTTGTCACTCTTTGTTATTATATTGACGTGTTAGGCAGTCTAAATTTTCTACTCCGAGGTTCCTAGTGGATTAGACCGTGTGGAATGTGAGATGAGGCAAGTTTTGCGAGAGACAGAGATGCGGGTACCTTTTCTTTTACTTTTCTTTTTTTGCATCAGATTTTAATTGCGGATGCAGCTAGCTAGCCATGACACGAAACCAGACATAGAGTGCATATTAGGTGACTCAACTTAAAGAACACTCATGCCTCGCAGTTCATTTGCAAGTACCACTGCAAGGTTATGGCGGCTCTTTCTTCACCCTAGCCCAATCCTCATCCGTATATACCCGCCCAGGGCTGCATGGTGCAGTGGTACACCGTTCGGGCCCTTTTCCCAGTAGTGGGTATGCACAGAAGTAGTTATGCGCTGTGATAGAACCAAGCTGGCTGTGGTGAAATTCGATGTATTGAACTAATTAAAGAAGATTACTTATAATCCTTTCTAGCCCGTCCCTTCCTTCACCATTAGATAGTCCTCTAACCAGACGTCACTTCATTCCAACTCACACGTCATTTCCATGATTTAGAAATAATGTAAACATCTTTGATCTTGCTTAGGTGCCTGCCTAAGCCACAACACGGTCAACCCGTAACATGCGTCGTAAGTGATAAGCTCGAATGGTGTTGCCGGATCAATTGGTGTTGGTATACAGCAGAGCATGTCCAGAATAAATCAATTAATTAAATGTTGATAACGAAGACTTCCTACTCCTCGCTGTATACATAGGGAATTGCAATCATCAGCGCCCATGATAACAATCTATGTTGCTAAGCAACCACATTCAGACCGCAACATTGGTAGCCCCCGTAGCCAGCTAGGCCCTATATTTCACCCCTACCGTACTGGCGCAGACAGTCCAAGCCCAACGGATTAATCCCGTAACAAATGGTATCTGCAAATGAAATCCGAGAGTGAGAGTTCTAAACTTCAAGTTGAGTCATTCTACTCAAAGTACACATCTTCCCATCATGACCTGCATGGGCCTCAAGCCGCCAAATCCGGACACTTGAATAATTTATTTATATATATACCGGCCCAAGGAAAAACCCTCGAAACCCTGGGTTATGTAGACATGCCTCCGTCATCCACTGAATTCCCTCTGTGCGAAATGTTGTCTTGGGCGTCTCCTTTCCAAGTGGAGTAGGTGCCCAGGCTACTCTAACCATACCAGAGAACACCACCAGGAGCCGGACCACGGCGCTTCTGTCAATGGCTTGTTTTGCTGGCGTCAGCTGCACTTTTCAATATGTGAATCTGTTATGATCGTAGTCTGCGCAGGGAAGCAAGGGCTTCATAGGCATGACTCAGTCATTAAACTGCTTGACTTTATTTATACAAGCTCATATTAATGCATAACTCAAATGTGAGTCATGCTGATTATAAGGAGCTTAGGGTTCAAATTATGTCGATACGCATTACTTGACTACATGAGGCAATCAATGGGCATGGCTGTAGAGTAAATCGTACATGTATATAGCCAGATGCATTTACTTCTCATGTAGACCATGCGTTCATCTTTAAACATCCATTTTATCCTCAAATAGTCTAAATACATTCGCCCACCACCAAGAACATCATTCCACATTCTTCTTTATACATATACTGTCCTACCACAATACTTATCCATCTAAGCTTGTAATTAGAACAAAACCTCCTTGCCAAAATTACAAACCTCCCACCCGTCGACATTGTACACTTCTCTTGCATCATCTTGTGAACTTGTCCTGATCCCTCTCAATGATATATCTACAGATTTGTGCGACACACTTTGCTTCCGCCTGCGCGTAAGAATATGGGCGAGGGCGTGTATTTGGTGACGGACTGAGGCCAAAGAATAGTCGATGAGAAGTGCGGTCATTGAAACGAGGTCGTACTTGTAACCTTGATGAGATTTCTGCGGAGATCGATCTCGTTGGGCGGGAGAGATTTATATGAAATGTCTTGCATCATTGCCTTGTGGGCCAGCTTCTTTGGTATTGCGAAATTGGAATGATCTTTGCGCCGGAAGAATGTTTCACTCCCATGTCCGTAGAGGACAGCGCGTACAGGTGTTCACTCTTGCCCTCCTCCAAACCTTCTAGCTGTAATCCGAACATGACACTGTTGTAGTCAACTTCTTCTTTCGTTCCATCAATAGTGCGCACATTTCTCTTCACAATAATTCCAACACTTTGTATAGTCGAGATTGAGCAACATCGTCCTCACTTCCGTATGGGTTACCAATTGCTGCCGTGGCCTCTGTCGTCTTCGTCTCTCAGCAAATCCCTCTAGTTCAATTGTCATGAAGCTAACCACCATCAGATCAGATGGTAGGGTCGGAGCCCTTCTCATCACTAATCCTTGATCATGGAGGAAAAGCCACCCAAAGAGCCTCCAGAGCGTTGCCAGTACCCGATACGGCGATGGTGGATTGTATCAGGCTGCCTTGCATGTTCCAAAGAAGAAAGACAGATGGATATGCGCACCTCATGTGGTCCTGGTGTCTAGGCCTCGTGTGGCTGGGGTAGCAGGTTTTTTGAGACTTTTTCCCGCGCACGCGGTTTCCATTGTAACCATTTTTTAAATTTTTGGGTGGGAGATTCCATGGAAAAAGTGGCTAAATTCCACAGGTAAATCTTGAGCTGAATGGCTATTCACCATGGGCAACATGTCAATGATCTTTCAAGTGAGATGAGAGGTAAGGAGCACTGTGCAAAGTGTGGCCTGGGCCACAGAGAAGCTCCATGCAGTATATAGCAATATATTCAACTTCGACTACCAACAATATCCAGTATCTTTGATGGTCTAACGGTCATGATTTCCGCTTGTCACTCGATTCGCGGGAGACCGGGGTTCGACTCCCCGTCAGAGAGTAGGAGTTCAGCGCAACTAGTCAATTTTGCCACACATTTGTAGTAGGCCGAGGCGTAGCTATTGCTATGTGCGCACACTTTGCCTTTTTGGGCCAGTTGTCATTGTGCTAAAGCTATTTAAGTACAGCAACATATCTTCACATTGCGGAATAAGATTCGTGTACCATTCTCATAGTCTGTGCGTCGGACACAATGGAAACTTAGAGGGCATTTGTCGGGATCTCGAGTACACAGGACAACAGATACTTCTACAGGGACATGAATTTGAAATGTTTTCAGACCACAAAGCAGCTGTTCATAGATTGCAAACAGATCTACCAGAGCCTGGTAAATCAGAGCCAGTCAAGTAGCCATTTTAGCTGTCCAGGATGGAGTGCGAGAAATTTCCCTCGAGTGAGTTCCAGGAGATCCTCAACAATGAAGGAAATGAAATTGCAGTTAGACGAGGCAAACAGGGAGCCCAAGATTACCCATCTCTGCTTGCTTGTAGTCCGGTATCCATAAAATTAAACATCTCCCAATTGACAAAGAATGAATGGCACCGAACTTTCGCTTTCGCCTTACCATCAGCTTTCTATTGAAAAATTTTCAACATTTGCATCCGCTTATTCCGACATTTCTCGACATAACCCAGATTTTTCAGCTCTCTCTTGGACATAATTAAAAATTGTAAAATTGGAATCGAGAAATGTAGCTAGTATCTTATACATGTAGATTCTAGGAGTCCTCTACAGTCATTGACTCGGCTAGAATTATAATATAAATCCAATCTAATCCAGCTCGCTTGAAAACCTTATTTTGCCCCAGCCCTGCCAAGGCTCGACGTGTGACGCGCGTCGAGCTTTAGACGCACAAGTAGGTGATAAACCATCAAGTTTCGTGACATTAAATTATACTTTTATTTGCATGTACCATTCCATTCCTACTTCCCTAACTTCCTTAACTTTATGGTCCATAGGTAAGAACATACTACTAAAAGAAGGATCGTTTATGGTTAACTATGACGTGACCCAAGGAGTTACCTCTAAGTTAAGAGATGATTGACGCATAAGGAGGGAAGCGCTAGCGACTGTAGTCAGTAAGGAAGTCGGCCTTGACTCGATTAAGAAGATGCTGCAAACGGAAATGATAAGATATGGTGTAGAACAGCTCGTATCATGAGTAAAATTACACGGGATCATGTCAGTCTGGGGTCAATTATGACAGACATCAAAACCCAAGGAGATACAAGATGGCTAGCCAGATCACCCCAAAAAATGACTAGGGCATTAGTGGCATTTTGTGTCGCTAATGAAGAAGAGAAGACACGCCTAATGAAGTCTGGGGGTTTGATCGGAGGCAACCTACTAGAGGTAGTCAATTTTCAACAGTCCAGCCAAAGAATCCAATGCCGGATATGCCTCAAATATGGACATCATTCCCTCTCTTGTCAAAAAGCACCAATGTGTGCCATATACCTGGGGAGCACACTACACCAGCAACCATAAATGTACCACTTGCAGCTCAACACAGAACTGGGTCCATCATGCAGTTCAATGTGCTAACTGTAGATCAAATACTCGTATGGCTTTCCAAAGAACAGACTATGACTACTACAAAGCTATATCATGCTAGATACACAGGAGATCTGCCAAAATAACACTGCCAGGGCTCGAGAGTTCCTGCGATCCATCTTTAAGGTTGCCCTAAACGAAGAACCAGATATGCTTTTTGTTCAGGAACCATATTCATTCTATCACAGCTCAACCAATACACATGTACCAACTCACCATTTAGCTTTCCAACTAATCCCACCACCTCCTAGTACCGACCTGCAGCCCAAGGTCCTAACCCATGTCAAAAAGTTTAGCCATCTTCAAGGATCTCCTAGGTATGACTTGATATGAGACCCTCATCTCCAAATCTTAGACGCGGAATAACCAACTGAATCATTCTATGTGATTCATAGTAATAACGAGCAGCCGAAATACCACTACTCGAACCAGTTAACAATGGGTCGCTTCTTGGATTTACACTCGATACTCGCCAAGCCATTCTTATTCTAGTGAGAATTTGACTTAAACCACTCATCCTGGATTCCAATGGTCCAGAAGGATATTCCTCTGACAAATCAATTGGTCAAGTATTTAGATGAAATGAATGCCAAGCTTCTCAATAGCTCATCAACCAAAGTGGAGTTTGGAGGCACTTTTCACAGATCAAACTCCAGGGGTCCCTCCATAGTAGATCTTACCTTTGCAGCACAATGTCGACAAGCAAAATGGGGGAAATAGAAGTACAGAGAACCCACTGGATCGGACCATGAGGTGATCACAATTCAAATAGTCCTACTGGCAACTGTCAATAGATCCCATGTAGTCAATTACAGCAACTACTACTCTATACCAATAAAGTTCTGTAAGGGCCGTAAGATAGATGTTATTCACGAACTATCTAGATCTAGGCACAAAAGAGAATTTCAAACCGGAGAGGAAATTAATTGGGGGAGCCCACTATATGAATAATCTGGCCTTGTGCCAAGGTTTCGAGTTATGAAAATGGAATGAATGAAATGAAGAACAAGGTGTGAGGGCTGCCTAGCTGCTCGCCTTTCCTCCAAAGCTTAGCCCTGTAGCCATTCAACCCGTAGTATGTAGGATGTTTGGGTCTCCCATCATTCATCAGCCCCATCTCATACTAATCCTCCAACAGTCAAATTGCTTAGACTTATGCCTGGGCTGTGCTAGGCTCTAGCCTATGAAGGGTTCAGCCTGAAGAGAGCCGACTGGAGCTTGTTTCAAGAAAAACTCCTTCTAATCCAGTCTCAATTACAGAAGCAGCTATATGAAGCTATTGGCAGTAATGATACAGACCTTGTTGCATCCAAATCACAAGGTGTACTACTACCTGCAGCTAATCGATCAATTCCAATCCTGAAACTTTCTGCTCATGTCACGGTTTCAGTACAAGGTGCATGAGCGATCTTGTAGGTACGGTATACTTATTACAATTCTCTGAGGAGAGAATTCCTGAAGCAAAAGACTGCATAGACATACATTCTCAACTATTGCCTTTCGAGAAGATTCTCCCTGTAGCCTGAATGACTGAGACTATTCGACAACTACCTAGAAGGTTCTCGGTACACCTGTCATGCTCACCGACGGAGTACTTACTGGATGAGCTGGAGGGATGTACAAAGAGTCATTACCCGTAGTTGTATTACTTTTCTCTTCACATACTTTAATCTTTCTTGAAGTATACCACAGCAAGCTTGGTTTCATCACACCTGACGGACCAAGGAGCTCACTTCCATGCGACAGAAGTTTCACAAACTACGACGTAGACAGAGGCAAATATTTCCAACATATCCAGCATACCAGTAAGGAGCATTGGCTCAACATCCTGGCTACTGCTAAGGAAAAGCCGGGTTTCACAGCTTACAGCTACTCCGGCCCTGATCTACACCAGTCTAGAGCCATCCCGACACTTGTCTATACACCAGACCAGCAAAGGCAAGCTGTGCAAGCTATGACTCTTCCCTCGACGGGCAAAGCTTTTGCCAACACGCTATTTCCACCATCTACCGTCAGCAATCAGGACTCCGCTGCTCAGGCCAGCCCTGAAACCCATGCCCCACGGAGACTCGCTCATATGCCGTCAATAGGGTAGTGTGTGAGTGGCCCGAACCCCCAATAAAGTACTTCATGCCCTCCCCCCGAGAGAAAACCGAACCGAGCATTGATTGGACGATTACGAGGACAGCCATGACTATCATACCACAGCTCTTCCGCGAAGCCTGTGAGATTATAGTTGGTGGTGGGGAACGCTCGAAATAATGGAAAAATGCAGTGGGTTTTAGCATCTCCATGAGGAACAAAAGGGACTGTTGTGTGTGAGGGGCCTTGCCCGGATTGGGACTGGTCACTGGGACCACTGTGTCGTCGAGGATAGGCTGTGAGGGAGCAACGCTCCTGGTGATGCGATTTGGGCGCTAGGGAGGTAACAAGGGAGGTGAGGTTTCTTGCGTGCACTAGATGTTTATCGGAAACTGGATGTGCGGTTATCATAGAAGGTCGCATGGTACAATGGTTACGCGCTGTCTCGTGGCTCCCGACTGCAACTTGAATGTCGTAGAGCTTGAGACTAGATTGCGTGTCCCTTGAATATGACGTATGCTATTGTCGGAACACTACCAATGGTCAATTCACAAGCTTGTGTGGGGTTACTCAATTCATTTCTATCTCTGTTCTCTATGGGGAGAAATACTATAAATACATTGGTACCTTTTTCTGAATCGCTATTCCCTATAAGGAAAGGTCTCAACTCGACCCTTGTACATAACATTTTGCGAGCCAGTTCACACAGCTATGATGAAGCGCACTCCTAAACTCCTCGCCATCTCTGAATACTATTTGCCTCCTTGCTGCGCGCTGAGAGCTGCTCCCGTTGCCTAGTATGTGACTCCGTCTTACTTATCTTACGGTAGGACTGATTTGCCTCTGGCTTAGACGAGCGAGATCCTTGGAATCCACATCACTCCTCTACTCATACCGGAGCTGTCCGCAGCGCGAAGTCCGGCTGCCGATTTTAATCGGTTTCTATCCTGTTCCAGCATTCTTTGACTACCATACCACAAACTTCTGGCTGGGTGATCCTCGTTAACATGAGCTGGGAACAGGCTTGAGCCGTTGTAATGGTTGGATACCATATATCCTCCTGGCGACATGAGAGAATATGCATTTCCACTGGGACATCCCGCAATTGCCCACGGCCCGTCGTAGAATGGCTCGAAGTTGTGTCTCCGCTGGCGTGCTCTCAGGACCCAGTCACTCGATGCATATGTACGCATAATAGCATTCTTTTCTTACAGACAGCCGCGTGTTCTGTCACGTACGGCTTTCATACTAGCAACGTATGATGATGCGATGGGTGCAGCGTGTGACCTCACAAGCACTTCTGCCCAGTCACGTTCTTCCTGTGCTGTTGGCTCGCGAGTGTATCCGATGTAACTGGATTCTTCCTCTGGGGGCTGTGTGCCAGAGAGCAAGAAGTATGGGCTGTATTCTGATGGAGATATTCGTCTATTGTATATTGCGACAGCCCGAGGAAGGGCTGCGCCAGGAAGAGCTAATTGGCCATCAAGTAGCAAGCGGGCGAGGATTGATTTTGATACGCCCTTCGCTCGCTCCACCTTACCGCGACTTTGCGCTCTTGTAGGTGTGGTGCGGGTGACCTTGATGCCGAACTGCGTATGGAATCTTTGGACTTCGTTCCCGCTGAATGAGCCCGCATTGTCACTTATCAACTGCCTTGGTGCTCATAAAAAGCTGATTATGTGCGTAAGTAGTGGGACAGTGTTTCTGAAGTTAGTAATAGCCACTAGACGTGATTCTAACCGGACAGTAGAGCATTCTATTGCATGAAGTAGAATTTGGGTGTCAATTTGAGTATGATCTATTCCACATCGTGTCAAGGGAGTGTCTGGCTGTATTGGAGTTAGATTTCCTAACGCAGGGTAGGGTGGTTTCGTGAGCTGGCAAGATCGACAGCTACGAATGGTTTCGAATGCACTTAGTCGTAGCTCTGGATGCCAGAATCTACGGTTTGCTTCTCGTATTGTTGTGCCAATTGATACATGTCCCTGATTTTCGTGTATTTTTCCAAATTCTCCTAGGAGGTGTTACGGGAATACTCCCTTGTGCGTGTGCTGTCTGCGCCAGTACGGTAGAGATGGAATCTAGGGTTTAGTCAGCTATAGAGACTACCAAGGGTGTAGATTGGAAACGGTTGCTAAGCAACAGAGACTGTTATGATCGGCGTCGTTAATTAAAATCCCTTTTGTAAATAGCTAGATGTAAGAGACTTCTGTCTCTAGATTTCGATAATTAACTGATCTTATTCTGGACTTGCTCTGCTGTATACCAACACCAATTGATCCGACGATGTCAGGGCTCTCTTGGGACTTGGTTACTTAACTTGGAAATGGTTGGTGGGAAATCTTGGATACTTGATAATAAAGACAATATATTAACAGAAGACTAGGTTCTTGATTCTTGGGTATCTAGGTAATAGTACAAGACTGAAAGCTGGAGAGCTTTCGACATGAAGATACCTCAGCTACTTATACTTCGACACTATCTACTACAGACTACAGTAATCTAGTTCCAGCCCAATTCCTGTCGAACTCCTGAGAGTGACCTAGAATCTGATCGAAGCCCAGTGAACTGGTAAGAGTACAAAATACTATCCGGAAACATCTAGAAACTAATTGCTAGAATAGCTTAGAATGCCATCGAAGTAACTCAACACCATGAATCATCTCCACATCAGTCAGTCCGTGACAGACGACAGGAGGTCTTTATTCTCGAGTACTGGGAGGATGTTCGGGGCTCTTGAGGTTAGTGGTGCTTCGCCGACCGTACCAGCGATCTTAGGCTTGGTGATATGGAGTTTGCCTTCGTGTACCATAAATTTCTTGTGTACCCAGGCTACCGTCAATCGTGGGGGAAGGTCTTGATTATTTGCCAGGGATTCGTTTATGCATTGGAGATCGATGCGATTTAGCTGCTCCGGTTGTTTGAACATTTCTTGCTGCCCGATCTCTGTCCTTGCTAAATTTAGATCTCCTGTGTTTCTATATATTCCTTCTTCCCCCGCGAAACCGGAGTAAAGATTTTCCATGGGACGTGATAGATAGTCTGCCGGAACGCTCGCAGTGCCTCTCCCCTCTATAGAATTCGTAGTCCATAATGTTTTATGGTGTCAAGAAATCTCAGTATTCGCACTGGCTGTTCCACTTTGGTTGAAATTGATTTTAAGGACTTGTGATCAGTTAAGACTGATACGTCAGAACCTTCTACCCAGTGGCGCCAGTGCTGTAGAGACAACAGAGTGGCTATTAATTCTCTTTCTTGAGCTGAATAGCGTTGTTGCTTCTCATTTAGCTTTCGGGAGTAGTGAGCAACTGGGTGAAGAGTCGAGTATTTCGTAGTTGTTGACATACGAGCTTGTAGAAGGGCTGCATCGATGAAATTTTGTGACGCATCTGTTTCGAGTACAACCGGGAGTCGCCAATCAAAGCACTTTACAACTGGCGTTGAGGACAGTGCGTCCCTAATTCTGGACCACGATTGTCGCGAATCGCTTGTTGGGACTACTAGTGCATTTTTTGGGCCTGTGGAATGTTCGATCAAAGGGCCAGCGAGTTTTGAGAAGTCTTTAATTAAGAATCGTAATTAACTAGCGGCATTGACAAATCCCCGAATCTCGGAGGTCGCTGTGGGAAGAGGGCGGTCTCGTATTGTAGAGACCTTGTCCGGGTCGGCGGTGACGCCGTTTTCTGATATAAAAAAACCTAGGAAAATACCACTAGAAACAAATAATCGACATTTTGACGCGTTAAGGATTAAACCAAATTTAGTGAATTGGGAGAAAACGAGTGGCAAGCGAGAGTGTAATTGTTCGGGTTAATTTTCCCAGACTGCAACATCGTCTAGCAGTCCGGCGACGAAGGGACGAAGGGTTCCAAGAACTTATTCCATAAACGTCGAAGGGAGTGACGAATGCTGTTTTCTCCCTATCTTCTTCGTGCATTTGAATATACCGGAATCCGTTTTCCAGATCAAGAAAAGCGTAGCATTCGTGGCCAGCGGCGCGTTGCATTTCATCGTGAACGTTCGGTAGTGGGTGGGCGTATTTTCTTGTAACTTAATTCTACTCCCGATAGTCTACGCAGATTCGCCATACAGTTTTGTCTGATTTGGTTGGTGCTTTCTTCGGGGTTAGAAGAAGAGATGCTGACCACTGTTGGAAAATATACGCTGTACGATATGATATGGATATATGTGATGAAGTAAAGAACACTTGATATTTTACAACTATGAGAACATTGGACTTATATATACATCTAAGGGAGAAATCCCCACTAGTCTCATGTGCCTGTCAAACCTAGTGATGACCAGCCACCTCTCATCTACCATGATGAGCCAAAGTACACTGTAGTACGTAAATATCCAAACGTATATGCGACAGTAGGTGCGATTAGCGCACTCAAGACATGTGTAGAGAGAGTCGATCTTGTCGGCAACCTGAGACGAAACAGATAATGGTTGAGTCCTAAATTCGAGAGTCAGAATTTCCAACGATCACGGACTTTTACTCTTTCGGATGATGGTCCTACTGTGTGCTTTACAGAATTCACGAATCGCCTCTAATTGAACGGGACTGTACCTTCTGGGAGGTAATTTAATAGGGTTGTGGTCGCCCGTATCAATGCGATATTTAGTTCTGGAAAGGACTTCTATTTTGCGTGTAGATTTTTTGAATAATGAGGGGAAGTTTTCAATGTTTCGCTGAATTTAAAACCAGTAGGCGTGGTGGTAGGGTGAAATTTGACGGTTTGATTATCGAAGGTTGTAAATGAAATATTGTTGTGACGGTTTTGTCGGGTTATCACCGGTTCTAGGTAATGTGCTAGCACAAAGATTGGGTAAAATGGTTATTGATCAAAACGTCTATCTATATCTATGTATCTAACATGAATAATGAACGCGAGTAAACCCCAACGCCTCACTGACACTAATATCCGTAAATTTCCCCATAGCTACTCTATCAACGCCAATATTCACACACTGACAACTCTTTAGGTGAAACAACCAACCCCGAGAAACTCAAAGGAAATAATTCATCTCAAAAGTAAAAGTATCCTTTTTTTTTCGTGCGTTCACTTCCGTTTTAGCCATCCTTCTAGTCTGACGCTCAATTCATTTGTCTCAATCAGTGTCCTTAGCGATTTGTTCTTGAAGATAGGCCACAGCATTTTCTCCGCCAATTTCCTCAATGAGACGTTGATTGGCATAAGTGTCGTACCAGTACTCATCGCTGGCTTAAGCTTCATCAGGCTGGTCTTGAATAGTCAAGAACTGATATAACTCCGCATCTATGGATTGTCCTTCGAATTGGACAATGAACTGCCGAACGGCACCTTCATCTTTTGACGGGTAGATCTTAATTTTTTGAAATGCTGACTGTCGGTCTTAGGCAGAGTGATTTTTTGACCAAAAATTCGCCTTCTTACAAATTAAACAGCGCTTAGCCCAAGATGATGAGGTACTTGATTCTTTAATTATACTACTGTTTTTGCCTCTTTCATAAAAAGGTCTATCACTCCGGCCTCTTCCAGATTCTCGATCAGTTTGATACTGACGCTCTGCCAGGTAGGCATTATCAGTTTCCTGAAACTCATTGAATTCATGCTACGGGTATTGGCTGGTGGCTATACCTGATGAAGTTGCATGAAACGGGCTCGGATCTCAGCGCTAACGCCTTCGGCAGTCTTTGCTTGGGAGAATAACACAAAGTGTAAATCGACCACTCCAGAACAGACATTGATAATCCTAGTCCGTAGAGTTACGTCTCCTGAATGTGCTTTCGGTCTTCTTTGAACGCGTCTAAACTCCCTTTCAAGATTATTAAATGCTTGGAGCTTGTCTGAAAATTTTCGAATTTCTTCGATTAGATTGAGAGTATTCCAGTTCGTTTCCCGTCTATTTACCCATTGGAATGTCTCGTAGTGCGACTTTATTAAATCGCAACGCTCGTCAAATGACATATCCTCAATATGCAGTGTTAAATCTAGATATTTTTCACTAGCATTTCCAGCAAACATTATGGCGAGCGCGTCTTTGAAATGCCTCTTCTCAACACCAGCATTATTGTAGTTATTGAAAAATATTTTTCGCTTGTAATCAAAACTGTCAGTCCCGTCTTTATATTTATCCTCGTCTTCGTACATTTTGACAAGGGATTCTAATTGCCTACTTTTATGGAGCAGACGGTCTTCCCACGGGAGATATTTATTTCTTTGTGGGTATGGTAGCTGATTTGGTGCATATGACGAGGAACGATTGTGTTTGTCACTATCGCTGCGTCCATATTTGTTTCCCTCGTCTCCATGACTTGGGGAATTGATACGGGGCTCTTTACCTTCCTGTTTAGTTGAGAGGTCCTTATCTTCCTCTTTAATTTCTTTACGCATGTTCCCTCTTGTCCTTTCATAATCCAACGCTGCTTGGACTATAAGTTCGTATTCTCTGTAGCTTGGGTCTCTTGGGTCGCACCGTGAGCTTACCCCTAATGGGTTTTTCTTTTGATAGAATACAATTTCTTCGGGTGTCCAGTCATGGAAGTCTTCTATCTTGACTTCTGTCGCAAATTGTTGATCTATGTATTTTCCCTTCGGATTTGGTGTCATTTATATATTCCACGGGAAATAAGATAGTCTCGAAACTCTCTCCTAAGTTCTGATTCAAATTTTCTGAAGAGACTCACATCCCAGTCCTCGAAGTCTTCTACCCATCTTTCCCACAGAGGGTCATCTCGTAAACCTTTCGTTCGGTAAAGACTCAGTCTATTCTGGACATAGGTAATTACAGCTTCGTCAGAGTCAAATTTTGGCGGCGTAGTAGGAGTAGGTTTCAAAGACATGATCTATTTGGTTTGCGTGATGGATGCGAAGCAAAACTAGAGAATATCTACTGGTTAATGCTTAAATAACAGGGCGCATTAATGGACGTAGAAGCAAGAAGAGCGAATACTTAATACTTCTTAAGTTTGACACGTCGGAGCTCAGTTCAGACAGGGTCGAAGACTCCAAGGGATGTTCCTTCGTATGAATACCGCGTACGGATCTATAACCGATAAGATGGATCAATAATCAGTGTCGGTTGATCACCGGTTCAAGATTATGTGCTAACACAAAGAGTGGGTGACAGAGTTATTGATCTAAAAACGTATATCCATCCAGCTCTCTCTTGAATGATGAGCAGAAGTAAACCCCAACGCCGCACTGATACCACGTGACTAATATCCGTAAATTTCCCCTTAGATACTCTATCGACGCCAATTTTCTCACAGGTTTGGTGGGTATTGGAGCGAGCGTTGATTATCCGGACATATGAAGTAGTTGAACTTTACCCTGAGAATGAAATTGAAGGCCGAGTGGGTAGAACATTGTTTATACAAGTGAGTTCTCCTGGGAATGTTCCGTTAGGGACGATTCCCACTGAAACAATGAAATTTTCGGATCAATGAATGTGGCTTTCGGATGAGAGAAAGGATTGCGCATTAACAATTACATCCTGAGTGACAGTGGGGTCTGTTCCAATAATTTGAGACATCGGAGAAGTAAGATTAGATTTGTAAGGAATTAGTGATTTAGCAAGTGTTACAGAAATATAACAAGCGGAGCAGCTGTAACAGAAAGTAGAAAACTCAATTGAAGGAAATACAGTTACGCGAGTGCGAAAAATATTGGGTGGCTTGCCAGAACCCTCCCGGATAGGATATTTATATGGAGGTGGGTTGCTGCAGTCAATGCTTACTACCACTAAGTAGACATTTTAACTCCCTTATTCAGATGTATTGTTTTCAAAATTATCAAATATTCTTTCCAGCTCGTTGTCAGCGTTTTCAAGGTCTCTAAAAGTGACTTGTGCGTGGGAATGGTTTAATTTTTAATCTGCTGAATTGACTAAGTAGGACTTTTTGTTGTGGATATTGCCGGTGGTTTTGTGGGGGATAAAAGTTCGAGCCGGAAATATTTTTCGTGCAATGAGGGCGGAAAATTTCTATTTTAATACTAATAGGTTTTCGTTATTATACCTCGTATTGTTTCTCGCGTGATCTAATTCCTGGCTATTACTCTCTGGGCATTCTTGTGCCCAATGTCACATTTTTTTTACACATATTGCAACTGCCATCTCGAATGGGCATGGTGAAATCTATTACGGGGTTTTCGTGGTTTTACCCTAGATTTTCGTTTGTCTGAACGGAAGTAACGTCTGGCGTTTGTGGTAGGGCTAACATAGGATCATTCCTATGAGGTGTTGTGGTCGTGCATGCACCCACATTAGTTAACCATTTCGAAATTCTCCTTGCAGTTTGAGTTAATAATTCGACTGCTTCTCCGGTCGAATTTTCTTTCATTTGCGGTTGGATATGTGTCCAGTTAAGGGGCATACCATTTTTTACGATGTCGACGAATGCGTCTCTAATGTAGTCTCTATCTCTATCCCTTTTTAAAAGTTGATAGAATGTTTTTCGAAGTCGTGAGGCAAACTTCGTTATGTCCTCGCCTTCATGGGTCGTTAAACGAGTAAAAATAGTTCGAGGGCTGTAGCGCATCGAGCTTTGCATTGTAGTAAATACTGCATGAAGAAGCATCGTCCATGTGACCGATGGATTTTCTTCTACCCAAACTCGGACACAATGAAAATCTTCGTTCATTTCCATGCTAATTCGTTGCGGCCAATACCAATGGCGTGAGAGGGCAATCCGAAAAGCCGATTAAATTTCTGCTAGTTTCGTGAAGGTAGTTAATTCTGCAGTTGACAGGCAAAGTTCCGGTCGAAGATAAGATTTGTTTTTGATGCTGGCAAGTTGATCTTGCATAAAATATTTAGCGAGAAGGGCTCACGGCCGCGCCTCTTTGACGAACCTTTTCCCGGGAGACAGTTTGCTGCAACCGTCTTTTTATTTCGATGAGAAGTCGATGCGTTAGTTTGATTGTAGTTTTATATCGTCTTCTTCCCTTAGTTGGAATTTTGTTGAGAAAGGTATCGAAAACGTTTCAGCTGCGGGCGGCAAATCTGGGTTTGTGACCCGAAGTTCCGGGATGCCGACAGTAGGGTTTTCTGATTTTTTTTCGATATATGCTTTGCTCTCTCCTTTGAGAGACATTGATATATCCGTCATCAGGCCTTCTAGGTTATTTATCCTTTCGTTCAATTCTTTGTATTGGGCGCTGTTTTTTTCCTGCGCTTTTGCTATGTGATGGATAGCTGCTTCGGACTGAGCATTTATCCTTAATTCTGTTAGCTCCTTCTTCGCATTGGTTTCCTCCATAAATTCGCGATGAATGTTATTGACGCTAAAAATTGTGATTCCCGACAACTTTTGGGTTTCCGTGTCAGTCATTTTGACTTGACTAAGATGATCTGTTCAAAAATATGTTTTTGAGATTTCTTGCGTGCACTAGATATTTATCGGAAACTGGGTGTGAAATTATCACAAAGGGTCGTATATTACAATGGTTATGCGATGTCTAGTGGCTCCTTGTGGTTATGAGCTGAAAGTTGTATATTAATTATATGACTCTGCTGTCCGTAGGTGGATTGGCATCGGCTCATGTGTGGTGGTGAGTCGCGGAGATGGCGAACTCACGCTGGGTGATGGCACGATGGACATTGAGTGCGTATCACTGTGGCCAATGGGTGTCAGTAAGTATCAAATGTGAACTCTTACTGACAATGGTGATATATGAAGGTGATGCTAAATGCGCATCCCAACAATTGATAATATCATCTGATGGATGATGTGAAGTATGATATTATTTTGGATAGATTACTTTACAAAACTCAGTAGGTGAAGAGATTGTAAAGTACATGAACAGCGTCTGTGCACCAGTCTGTATTTTCCACCCTTTCCTAATACAGCAGCCCATCATCCGTTCCCCTGTCTCCTAACAACTCAACCAAGCCCGCACAACAATCCTGACTACAACTTGGATGTGGTAGAACTTGAGACTAGATTTCGAGTCCCTTGAAAGTGATCCATGCTATGATTAAGTTCACTCCTAAACTCCTCGCCACCTTTTTTTTTGCATCAGATTTTAATTGCGTGTGCAGCTATCTAGCTATGACACAATATCAGAGGGAATGTACAGAAAAGATGACTCAATATAAAGGAAGAGCACTCATGCCTTGGATTTTATTTTCAAGGACCACTGCGAATCTATGGCGGCTTTTTCCTCACTCTAGGTCAACCCTCATCCGTGAATACCCACCCAGGGAAACGTCTCGAAAACCCCGAGTTATCCAGACATGCCTTCATCATCCACCGAATTTTCTCCGCGCGAAATGTAGTCTTAGGCGTTTCCTTCCCAAGCGGAGTAGGTGCCCAGGCTACTCAAGCTGTACCAGAGAACACCACCAGGAAGCTGACCACGGCGCCATCTTTCGTTTGCCTGTTTTTATAGTGCTCGCCACCTTAAAACACCTTGTGCCATCCCTGAGTACTATTTGCCTCCTTGCTGCACGCTGAGAGCTGCTCCCGTTCTCTAGCATGTAACTTCGTCTTACTTATCTTAGGGTAGGACTGATTTGCCTCTGGCTTACTTAGACGGCCGGGATACTTGGAATCCACATATATTCAACTGGAGGCGCGATTAGCGCACTTGGGACATGTGTAAAGAGAGTCGATCTTGACTCGAACCTGAGACGAAACAGATAATTGTTGAGTCCTAAATTCGAGAGTCAGAACTTCCAACACTTTCCGGTAACTATAATAGCAGACGGTTTTACCCAGCATAATTAACAGTCGTGCAGGCTGCTGTTGCCGCCGTCGTCAAGGTTGCTCTCGAGGCTGACAGAGTAGAAAGAGACTCCAGAACTCTTGCGCAAGATGAAGCACGAAACACTCGAGCTCTAACTGCAGGTCTACCCCCCCGAAAACTGCTATCTTCCTACCCTCGATCATACTGTATTGGCCATTGAGCCATTTAAAGTCCGTTACCCTCGCACCCTTTCAGTTATCACAAAGGAGAAACCGAATATGATGCATGTAATATGGATATGAAGCTGATTATCGGGGAGTACTCCGGCAATTTCAAGTCAGGCACGTCGCAGATAGAGGCCTACTTCATGTGCTTGCCAGGAGACGCCAAAACTATCAACCTACAGCATATGGATCCTGACCTTGCCAGCCCCTTTGAGTCCGTTGCCGATATGCTAAAGGCTCTGAACCAACGCTTACACGACCATAACCGAGTCCAGGCCGCCAAGCTTAAATACCGCAATCTAAAGCAAGGCAACACGACTTACCATAATTTTCGTGTCAAGTTTGTTAAAGTTATGAGCTTGAACGAAGATTGAGGTTATAGCAGAATCAGTGTCGGCTGTTAGACCAATACAGTAAGTCTTGTATGAGGTTGCAGAAGGAAGATTTGAGTGGGAATAATTGTTTTGAGATGTATGGCTCTTAGTAAACTGAGATGATAGAAGTGAGATTGCGTGTGCGCATATCTTATCGACTGTGGTTTTTGACCGGTATTTATCAATTTCCATGGATCATTAGTTATGATGCCTGAGATGTAGATCTATATACATACAGATCTATGATCCAGGAATATAAAGCGAAATACGTGTGTCAGCAATAGATCTGAGAAATCTATAATCTGCATTTGAGATATAGTCATCTGCTGGAATGCTAGTGTGAAATAAATGCCAACGCGTTTTAAACTTTCAGTGCGGGATGTATTGATGACAATGATGTAGGATGGGGAATTTGATGGTCTAATTAGCCAGACTTACAAATAAGTTATTCTTGGTATTCCAAGATACGTCATATTACAACAAAGTTCACCACATACACTACCCTCACTGTCCATGAGAACATAGTTAAAAATTGTAAAATTTGAATAGAAAAAATGTAGCTAGTATCTTATATATATATTCTAGGAGTCCTCTATAGTCATTGACTCAGTTAGGACTGTAATATAGTTCTAATCTAATCTAATCACCACATACACTACAACTGGAAAAATCGCCCGTTCCCATTGGTTCGGAGATTTGTGCGAGAAAATTGCCAAAAAAATAACTGTGAAAATCTCTTGGACGAGTTCCTAGCTATCGCCGACCGTGAGGAGCGCAATATCCGTCTGGAAGAAAGCTTTAAGCCTGATGTTGCATTCGCCCATTCTGAGAGAAGCCGCAATATTCTCAAGAAAGATAGCTGGAGATCGGAAGCTAAGTCAACGTACTCGGATAACAGTATAGTCCACACACACCCTCCATCCACGGCTCCTTAACAGATCAGAACCTCTGCATCGCTTGCCATCCCTGCCACAGTCATTTACTACAAGTGCCATAAGCCTGGAAATTTGGCCACTCACTGTACCGTGTCAGAACAGGTCAACAAGGGCATAGCTGAATTGTTTCTTGAAACTGATGATATATCAACAAAAACTTTAAGCCGTGGTAAAGAATCCTACCATGGTGGTAGCAGTGACTCATGGAAGATTTTGAAGTTCGATTTCCGTCTCCTCAACGGGGGACGCCAGTGCCTACTACCAATAGAGCTCGGCCGTAACAGATCATTTACCAAGACCCAAGCCCATATAGATGGCGGAGCAAACAATTTTGGTGCTTTTTCTTCCAATCTTTCTTACTGTCTTGCCAAAGCCTTCGACGTCAAGTTCATTCCCTTGCTGAAGCCTATTGTCCCTACAAGGCACAATGGACAGCCCCGAGACTCTATCAAGATTTCTCTATTGCTCACTCTCACCATTGATCGACGTCGTATCAACTTCCCGTTCGTTGTTACCGACCTGGGAAGTACAGACGTCCCGATTGGTAGAAAATTCGTGAAACACTATGACCTGAAGCAAAACTACAAGCTGAACCATATGGAATGGCCCACAGACGTACCGGTAATTCCTTGTTTCGGTCAGCGTATATTTATCAGCCTAAACTCCAAAAACACCCCCCGTGTAGATCACTAGGTTGACGTCGCCAGACGGGATACCCTTCTTGAAGAGGAAATTCACCATGCGCAGCTCTCGAGTGTCAAGGTCAAGGAGCCAGTCTTGAAAAGTAGAGCTTCAGCTTTCGTCCGTGAACTGAAGAATAGTATTGGACGTATGGAAAAACTGGTGTGAAGAGTCTCTTCAGATACTCCGACAGAGCCTACCCTCAATTCAGAATATTCAAGCCTTGATACCGATCCCACGTTCAGCATCTACCTAATCTCCGCCTGTGCTATGAGTGAGTTACCCACTGGTTACACCAAAAAGTGTGACGAGGCTAGAAAGAAATGAAAGCTTCTCCCAGACGAGTGCACCTTTGTGACTTCCGTGTCAGATATTGATATCGAGCTCAACCAACGAGAAGCATCCACAGTTCCGATGGCCTCGATGGATTCCCTGAAACAAGCTCTCAAATTTAAGTATCAAAACAACATAGAGCTTGTTGGTAAGAAGCCATCATCTCAATACCAGGAATTCTGAGATATTTTCTCTCGGCAGGCATCTGAAAACCTACCGGAACATCATGCCAGTCATCATAAGATAGAACTGAAAGGATCCAATTACTTGACGGTGGAGCCTCTCCGCCGTATGACAGGAGAACAGCTTACCCAAATAAAACGTTATATCTTAGAAAACTTATACAAGATATTTATCGAAGGCTTCACTGCTCCTCAAGCCGCCCCTATTCTGTTTGTAAAAAAGGCTGACGGCTCCCTTCATCTTTGTGTCGATTACAGGAAGCTCAACAATCTCACCAAGAAGGACCCATACCCTGTTCCTCTAATTTATGAGATAATGGCCTGTATATCTCGAGCCAAAATATTCACAAAACTTGATATTCAGCAAGCTCTTTATCGTATCCAAATGTCTCCTGACTCTGAGGATTTAAATACATTCAGAACCCGATACGGTACCTACAAATATAAAGTCCTACCTTTTTGTCTGACAAACGGTCCTGCAACCTTTCAAAGGTTTATTAATGAAATTCTCATGGAGAATCTCGACGATTTCTGCTCCGCATATATGGACGACATCCTGATCTATTCAGACTATGAAGAAGAGCACGAAATACACGTCAAGAGAATCATGAGAATTCTGTTCAACCACGGTCTGCAAGCAGACATTAAGAAGAGTGAATTCAGTGTAACAAAAACTAGGTTCCTTAGTTTCATTATTGGCATAAACGGCATTGGGGTCGACCCCGAGAAGGTAGCTGTTATCCATAACTGGTACTACCCTACCAATATACGTGGGGTCCAAAGTTACTTAGGACTCTTTTAACTTCTACCTCTATTTCATTGCGGAATACAGCAGAATATGCTGACCTCTCACTCTTCTCACCGGCAAAAATGTACCTTTCATATTTGACGAGAAGTGCAAAAAAGCCTGGAAAGCTCTCCATTCTGCTCTGCAGTCAGCTTCGATCCTGCGACATTACGACCTCTACAAGCAGATTAGATTTGAGAGCGACTCTTCGGATGGTGTCGTTACTGGATTGCTGTTATATCCCAAGAAGACAATCTCTATCACCCTTTTAGATACTTCTCTAAGACGACGGGTGATACTGAGCTTAACTACCCCATACATGATAAAGAGCTATTGGAAATCCTTCGTTTCTGACAGTACCGCCCTGAACTGTTAGGAGCTCAAGAAGCTGTTCACGTATACACTGACCACCTTGCCCTCGAGTACTTCATGAGCACTATTAATTTGACAGCCCGCCAGGCTAGGTGGGCCGAATTCTTTGCGGACTTTTATTTTATGATCATGTATTGCACTGGCATAACAAACACGTTGGCCGACACACTCTCTCGACGAGATCAAGACTTGACTCCATTAGAAGCCCGCAAACTTGCTATTTTCCAGCAACAACTGATGCCAAATGATAAGATCCACCTTCAGGTGCTAGAAGATGTAGCCCTCGCTGTTTTAAGAGGCAAAGATGATATTGAATATAACAATAACACTACAGCCAAGTCCCTTCCACTGGTACAGCTGTGTCCCGTTGGCACTAAACCCAAGCACGTAACTGATCCAAGGAGCCCAATATCCGAAAATGTTAATGACCTCGAAAATATAGATGGAGGTCAACTGGATCTCACTTTCATAGTAGCCCACGATGTAGAACGGTATGACATCATCGACAGAGTCATAGAGGCCAATAAGACCTCTGCGCTCCTTCAGTCAGACAGAGATGGTGCCGTCCTCAGTCTGGACTACGAACTCGCAAATGGAAAGTTATTCTTCCAGGGAAGATTGGTCGTACCTCTAGAGCCTGCCATACGTCCAAAAGCCCTCATCCGGTACATCCACGATCAAACTAGTGTAGCTCATGCAGGGATTGGCAAGATGAAGCTTTTAGTCTTCAGAAGTTATTATTGGAAATGATTGGGTGCCGACATCATCTGCTAGATACAAAACTGTCAATGGGTCCGCGTAAAGGCTCGACGGGACAAAACTTTAAGTCTATTTAAGCTACTTCCTATCCCAGCTCGTACCTATCAACACTTGATCATGGATTTTATGGAGTTGCCTCTAGATGAAGAGGGACATGACTTCGTACTGGTGATAATAGACCGTTTGACTAAAAATCTGGTATTAATTCCTTGCAACAGGAATATCACTGCTAAAGGTCTCGCAGAGCTCTTCTTAATTTACTGGGTCCGTCATTTCGGCATGCCTGACTCCATAGTCTCAGACATGAGAACTCAATTTGTTTCAATATTTTGGAGAGAGTTCTGCCGCATCTTAGGTACAAAGATCAAGCTCACTATCACCTTCCACCTTAACGTAGACGGGCAGATTAAAGTTATGGACCAGTATATCAAGCAGAGACTTCGCCTCTTCTGTACGAACTATCAAGACAACTGGGGAAAGTTGCTACCTATCATGGATATTGCACAATCGACTCTTCCTCACAAATCCCTGGGTGGCATATCTCCTTTTCAGGTCGTCAATGGTTCATAGCCTTGCACTTCGTGGGACCTCGTCCACTCTGAGCTTGCTGTCTCAGTCACGGAGACTCATAGAGAAGAGGCAATACAAGTAGCAACGAGAGCCCGAAAAGTTATCAAGTCTGCTCAGTCATCACTACAAGTGCAATAAGCCAAGATGGAGTATCAAGCCAATCTTTGCTTTCGCGAGGTAGACTGGAATGTGGGTGATGAAGTCATGATTGATACTCAAAATTGGAAGATGGACAGTCCTACCCGAAATCTATCTGACAAGCGGCATGGTCCTGTAAAAGTGCTTGAAAAGGTAGGTGAGAGCTGGAAATTTAAGCTCCCCAAGGATTGAACAATCTATCCTGTTTTCCACTCTCGCTCTTTGCGGAGGTACGTACGGAATCCACTTCTTGTCCAGGCTCGGGTGGAACCGGCACCCATCTACCTCTTACCAGAACAGACAGAATTTCACGGATCCGTAATTATAATTTTAATGCTAATATTAATTTGTGATAAGATGAAGGGGTAGTTAATATAACCATCAATTTAATAATAGCTTCCCCTATATAATTAGTCATGTAAGTGTTGGAAATGGAGACACGGAGTGTTGTGGACGTATGGGCCCTCCATTTCGTCTAGGTTCCCGACACGATCTTGTGTGTGTTTAAGAGGTTGGAATGGGTAATATGGTAGCGCTTCAGGCTACCTATTAGATATATGAGCGGCTGTATGGCGTGGGCACAAGGAGGTTATTGGGGGTTTTCTATGCCTAGATGGCGCCACACTCGTTTATGCTGTGGCTTAGACTACGTGTCGCTTACACTTGTACTTGTAGCGCACACTTTCCACGTTTTAGCTGCAATCCGAACATGACACTCTTTTAGTCAACTTCTACTTTTGTTCCAAAAATATTGCGCCAATTTCATTGCGCGATATTTCCAACAGTAAGGATATACAAGAGAGTCATAAATAGAAGGACAAGAACACAGCCATTAATACGAAGATATTGGCAAGAATTGATTACGATTAATTACGGCCGGCAAATGCATCCACTCTTTTAAATAATAGTTGAGCGTGAGAGAGCTTTACTCCTCACGCAACGTCTTCTTTACTTACCCATTACAATACATTTATTTACCCATCTCTTCTTCGGGAATACCATCTATCCATTCTCCAGTTCTTCATCAGCAAGACCCACGTGTAACATTTACTGCAACTAGTTGCCCATTCATCTCTTCCTAGAGAAGACCTGTCATCCCTTTGACCCATTTATTGTCCTCACTTACCACCTAGATCTACGCTGGGCTATACAACGCACCCCGTAGAACACTATTCAAACCCTCATCCTTGAGACAGAATGGGAAGTTGAGGATATTGTTGGGGCCAGAATTTCTAATTGAGTCCTTCAATATCAAATCAAGTGGAAAGGTGTTGACAAAGACCTGGCCTGGTACCCCTGTTCAGATGCCATGACAGCACCTTACCTATTAGAAAGGCGGCACCTCGATCACTTTCAGGTAAAAGGTCCCCCTCGCGGCCTACTGGCCTGGCTCACAGCCTACAACGGCGGAATCGAGGACAACAAACCTATGACTACAGCTTCGAAGACGTATTTTTTAAGAGGGGGTTGATGTTATGGTTGGACTTGATAGGGCACTTGGGATTTGATTTGATTGAATTCTAGTCGTATCAGGCTTGCGCCCTACACCCACGGAGCGTGATACGGATGTGTGATCCTTGCGGACTCACTACTACCTACATGAAGGGCTTTTCTTGCCAGAGAATTTATAGAAAAATAGATAGATGCTAAAAATGAAATAAAAAAGGGGGTCCGAACAAATCCGCCCTGCGCCACGTCCTAATTTTCCCAGCAGCTAACCAAAGGAAAAACATTTAAGATCCCCGGGAGTGCCTAGGCTTTTCGATATATATTTTGTCCGCCATAACATTTAGTTATAGTCACGAATTCAAAGAATTTCTCCCATCCATCTCCTGCCAGCATCTCGCTCGCCCTCGGGCGGGGGGTTCCCGTTTAATACTTCTCCAACGCTGTAAGGCTGGTCGGCATTCTGCAAAGTGCCGTGGGCGTTTTTCTCGTCCGCATTCACACTTGCTGATAATATCTTCATGCTTGAATCTTTCGGGATATTTGACGAAGTCACCGTGTCCTGTCCTGGCCGCAATCAACCTGTGGTACGCCCATCCCGACAGAGCGAGCATAGCGCACTTGGGAGTAGCCTTGTGGAACAATATGGGATCACGTGATATATGATAAAAGGGGAAGTGGGTCGGACTAAAGTGGAGCTGCAGCCGAGCTTACCTCACGCTCATACCTCCCACCATTTTCTTTTTCTTTTCACCTACTTATCGCAGCATAATGTCCAAATACAACAGTTAATGAGCCAGACCTAAGGGGTTGGTCTGGTGGTTGCCGGGTGGACCGTGGATCGCCATACTGTACTTAGATTCTCTGTCTCCATAGAATAAAACGAATGCCCCTTTCCCACTTTTATTCAAGACAATTTACTGGTGACCTGCACAGGGGATTTTCCTCGGGTCGTTGTCATTGTCTACTTTGATCTTAACTATCTACCTACTGTATATCATCGGTATCGAGACGTCAGGTGGTGACTATTAGTAATCGTGTCGTGTGGATACGGTCTATTTATCGAAGCAGATCATCTCACGCGTTGAATGGGAGTCAACTGTTATTGGGAGCTATCTCGAGTCCACAGGCTGAAAATTCATCCTGAAATTTAGTTGGCAGCTCGGTGGTCTATATACATATTACGACCTAGTTTTGTGCTGCTGGGTCGAAACGCGTCATCACAGTGCCTGTTAAAGAAACCGGTTTCGTTCAAGTGTTGACCCTCAAGTGTGAATCAATTACGAAGGCCCCATTATTAAGTTAACTTATCGGCCTAACATCTGTGATCTGGAATTGGTGTAGAAGAAGGTGGAAAAATAACAACAGAAGAATAAGGAAGATTACAAAGGAAAAAAAAAAAAAAAAACGGCTTTTGATTTTAGTGAATTGCGTGCTGAGTTGGAAAGAATCTGGATTGGTGAAGAGGAACTCGGAATGGCAAATCGAACACTCCCAAAGTTTGAACAGGCGGGAAGGTTTGTTGGAGAAGGAAACTCCGGAGCAAGGTGGCTGTCACGACTCGAATATGATTTCAGGACGGCGGGGCATACGACGGTCTCACCAGAAAATTTTTTCTTCGCGATTGATATCCTTTTTGAAGACGAAGCGGCAGGATGGCTTGATTCAACTCCGGAATTAAGGGCCTTCATTGACGACCGGCAGAATTCGACAGATGAGCAGGTGGCTGAGTTTAAACAACAGCTAATTGAAATGTTCCCCGCCAAGTTGGTAAATCACGTCGAAGGGAACCTGCAAAATGATATCCAGGATTTTATGCAGAAGGAAGCTGAACCACTGACAGCATACTATCAGCGTGCGCTACACATTCTTCGTCGGTCACACGGAAGGGATGCCCCAAGGACAGCAGCTCTGGGCAGACCAATGATTCCTATTGAGCAAACAGTGCTCAACTCCATTATCCTTGCGTTCCTCAATGGGCTTCGTGATGAAGATGTCAGGTGTGAAGCGCTTTCCAGGTCCGCGCTATCATGCGGTTCAATGTGGAGATGTCAAGAAATAATCCTTGGGGTTAAGCAAAGTCTAGATGCGGCTAAGGAAGCTAGAGAAAGAGCCGCTGAGAGGAACGTGTTGAAATACAGGGTTAATCCTGGTAATAAGGATTAACATGTGTCCTTTATGATTAGACCCACTACTGTAGTATTTAGATAGCTAAGCTCCCCGAGCCCTTAATAGAAATCAGTTGAACCAGTATATTCTTTTTACAGGTTATAGAGTCCGGTGATTACGCTGCTAGCGCAATTTCGAAGATATACTTTATTAAACTCACAACGAAATTCCACCATGTCTACAAAGTCATCGAAGTATGGTGGTACGAAGCTCACTGGAGAAGACAGTTTTGACAACTGGAAGAACGATTTGGAAGACAGTCTGGTTGTTGACGGCCAAATCGACCTGATCGAAACGAAACGTGTACCTGATAAGAACCTTGAGAGGGAGATTGATGCAGCGGCTCGATCTGCAACAAGGTTATTACATGCGCAGGTATCCCTCAAAATTAGTCAGAGTGTCGATGAGAACCATCGATCGATAATTGGTGCTTTTAAGCATCCACAAGATAAGTACAACGCCTTAATATCGAAATACGAAGGAAACAATGAGACAAGATATCATCGTCTGGTTACAAGATTTACAGATATCACAGAGGGGAAATCAATGGGTATCCACGAAAAGGTCGAACTGATGAGAAAACTGCGAGCACAAGTTTTGAAGATTAAACCGAAAAACGATATTCCTGAGTGGCTCATGATACATACCTTGAAGCTGAGCGTTGACGCAGAGCAATATGAGACAACGCTCCAAGTAATTAACCAAAGCACTGTGGAGCTAGAATTCGAGGACATAATCTCCCGATTGGCGTCCAGGGAGACTGAGCTGACTTCTGATTTTGCAACAGCTAACTGGGCAGGGAGAAGACAAGGGGCTACCAAGTGAGAGGCAAGAGGGAACCCCGCGGCACTGACACTACTAACACCGCTGGCTTCGGCTTAACTCCAAAAATCTCTACGAATGCTAATCTGCTAGCTGGAGGAGGTTGTTTCTCTTGTGGAGGGCCGCACTTCCAGAATCAATGCCCAGTATGGTTGAAAACGTCGGCAGGAAAAGCTTGGGTGGTTGCCCAAGCGCCTAGAAAGGAGAACGCGAAAGTAGCAAGGGCCATGGATAGTGATTCGGAATCTAATGCTTCCCTCTGCTTTATGGTCCAAAATAGTGATGTGAAACGTGTGATTTGGTGGCTTGATACGTGTGCTTCCACTCACATTGCAAATCGTAAAGATGTTTTCGTAGAAGAGATCTTAAGCCCTTCGAATACCTGCGTTGCCGCCGCAAATGGAGGAAGCATTTATTCTAAAGGATCAGGAACTGTCAGGATCCATTGGCAGAATAGGGAAGGAAAAGAAAGAATGACAACGGTGAAAAATGTTGAGTACATACCAGAATGTACAAACAATCTGATTTCCGTTGGAAAACTCGAAGATGAAGGTGTTTCCTTGACGGTAGACTCGCCTAACAAGAGTATCAGTTTGATAAAGAAGAACAAAGTGGCTTTAGAAGGAAAACGAAAAGGCAGAATGTGGAGAGTGCGCCCATTACCTAGAGACATATCAAATAAAGTATATAAAGCATCACCGCCAACTCCAACCTTGATAAGGAAGAATGTCACATTCGCACCTAATTTGGAGGTTACTTTGGATGAAGCCAATTCGAAAATCAAACCAAGCATGGCTCAAGTGGAGCTGCTGCATGCCCGTTTAGGCCACCCAGGAAAGCAACAGGAGGCAGGGTTAAGAAAAATCATGACAGATTTACCTGAACATTCCTTTTGCCCACCCTTCTGCAACGCTTGCACACAGGGAAAAATGACGAGGAATCCGTCAAAAGAGAAAATGAGATCAGTATCAGCAGCGCTTGAAAGGGTCCATATGGATCTATGGGGGCCGATCAGTCAACATTCATTACAAGGGAATCGATACATGCTATCAATCACAGATCAACATACCGGTATGATCTGGGTGTATTTTCTGATAAACAAATCACAAGCTAAGGGCAAAGTTCGTGAATGGATTGACACCGTAGAATCTCAAAGACGCCGTTGGGGTATTAGCGAAAGAGTTAAAGCCATTCGTTTTGATCGTGGAAGAGAATTCTTGAATACGGAGCTGATGAAGTGGTGTGATGGCCGTGATGTTGCAATAGAGCCAACAGTCGGATATCATCCAGAAGGTGATGGGTTCGCGGAGCGCAGTATGCGCACAATAATGGAAAAGGCAAATACGATGAGATTTGGGATGAAAATGGAGCCGGAATTCTGGCAACTTGCCGCCAAACACTCAGTTTATGTTCACAACCGTCAGCAGGTCAAGGATATGGAGCTTTCGCCTTGGGAACAATGGAGTGGGAAGAAGCCAAGTGTGTCGCAATGGAAGGTATTTGGATGCCCAGCGTGGGTATATATTCCAAGAGAAAAGAGAAAGAAATTGGATCCAAGGGCCTGGGAAGGTGTTTTTGTTGGTTTGAAGGAAGAGTCGGAAAAGATCTTTCTAATTTGGAGTTCAAAGGATAAAAGAGTGATGGAAGCGCGTTTCGTAAAATTCGATCAGACTGGCAATGGCGTAACTGATGGCGATCTTATTCCTTGGGAGCAGCTAGATGAGGAATCGAAAATGGGGGATAACGAGGCTAATGATGATGAAGATGAGTCTGGCGATGATTTGGATGAAGATTGCGAAAATAATGACGTAGTGGGTGATGAGTGCATAATTGAGGATGAGGTTGTGGGCTTGCCCGAAGATCAAAATGCTTCAGCCAATGATAGCGACGATTCTATATTAAGCGAGCTCACAGACCTCGTCAGCCCGATAATCTCAAACGAGGAAGAGTGTACAAATTCCATGCCCCAAACCTCAATACGTCAACCAACGCAACAACAAACAGCCGCGGAAAAAAGGGAGATCAAAGCACAATTGAAACGGCTACGACAAGATGAAATCGCTAAAGAATCCGCGGCGCGCAGGCAGCAAACGAGAGGTGATGGTAGAAGACGACGTGATCAGGTCAACATGATGAAAAACGAGCCAGGTATTCACGAAGGGGTGATTTACAAAGAACTTACATTTAAACAGGCAATGGAGCTTCCAGACAATGAAGAATGGCTTAAGGCTTTTGAAATTGAGATCGATAACATCATTCGAAACAAGACGCTTTCCAAGCCAATCGATGCATTACCAGATGGGGTAGAAGCAATATCAGCAAGGATAGTATTTGATGCCAAAACTAACGAAGACGGTAAGATTATCAAATATAAAGCTCGATTGGTAGCAAGAGGATTTTCGCAGATCCACGGCATTGATTATGAAGAGACTTTTTCGCCAGCAATTGGTATGGAAGGATTACGAATAATTGTGGCAATTGCAGCGAAACATGGTTGGAGAATCCATCAAATGGACGTTGTTGCAGCGTTTCTAGCAGCAGACTTGACAGAAGATATATTTCTAGAGGTCCCAAGAGAAGCACGACATTACTTCGGAAGATTTGTAAAAGTGTTAAAGAGTCTTTATGGTTTGAAGCAGGCGGCACGATTATGGTACTTGTTATTGTCAGGATTTCTCGAAGGCATAGGATTCACAGCATCCACAACTGATCCGACAATATTGATTCAAAAGGCTACTGGCGTGGTGGTAGGAGTCCATGTCGACGATATGCTTATAACAGGGGCTAATGAGAAAGCCATTGATACTGTGAAAGCTCAATTAAAAAGCCGATTCGAAATGAAGGATCTTGGTGATGCGGAGAACGTGCTAGGAATTCGCATCAAACGCCAACCAAATGGTGCAA
Organism: Blumeria hordei DH14; assembly: GCA_900239735.1. NCBI lineage: Eukaryota > Fungi > Ascomycota > Leotiomycetes > Helotiales > Erysiphaceae > Blumeria > Blumeria hordei. The sequence goes on along the minus strand of OENG01000009.1, from coordinate 829,094 downwards.
TTTCTATTGATCAAGAAAAGTATGCGAGGGGAATAATACAAGAATACCTATACGAGGACTCGCTACTTTATGCTACACCAATGGAGAAAGGAGCTGTCAATAACTTAAAGGATAATCCGGGACGCGAATTGAACGGAGAGGAGAAGAAGAAATACGTTCAACTCTTGGGTAAACTTATGTGGCTTAACAATACACGCTTTGATATTGTATTTGCTGTCACGAGAATGGCATCGTTTGCGACAGAAGCAAGCTGGAACCATTGGAAAGCCCTTCTAAGAATTGTCGGATACATTTCTGGCACAGTCACATTTGGTACCACATATGGGAATAAGGATCGTAGGGGAGATCCTCCCATTGACTACTATACTCTTAATCATGGTGTTGAAGTATATTCTGGGTCAGCTCAATTGAATGACGAGATGGGCTATGCTGACGCAGATTATGCCGATGACCAACGGGATAGAAAAAGTATACTTGGGTGTGTTTTGATGCTAAATGGAGGCATAGTCCACTGCTCGAGTAGAAAAATGCATTCCGTAGCCAGATCAACAACTGAGGCTGAGTATATTGGAGGTAGTGAGGCGGCCAAGAAGGTTATCTGGTTAAGAAGACTGGTCGCAGAAATTGAAGGTAAGGGCTCTGCAGGTAGTGCCGCGCCGATGTTGTTAGGAGACAACAAATCAGCGATTCAACTTGCTTCAGGAGTATCAAACACATCGAAAATCAAGCACATTGATATTGCGTTCCATCATATCCTCGACGAAGTAAAAAAAGGTACGATTTTAATACGGTGGGTTCCAGGGGAGCGGCAATTAGCCGACGGAATGACAAAGGCATTGGAGAGGGTTAAATTTGAGGCCAATCGACGAGCAATAGGAATTTCAAGCGTGATCTCAAACCTCTGAATAGCTACACTTTTAGCTATTTGCAAGTTTTAGGGGAGTGTTGAAATACAGGGTTAATCCTGGTAATAAGGATTAACATGTGTCCTTTATGATTAGACCCACTACTGTAGTATTTAGATAGCTAAGCTCCCCGAGCCCTTAATAGAAATCAGTTGAACCAGTATATTCTTTTTACAGAACGAAATGGCGCAAATTCGAGATCTATGCTCATCTCATTACGGGAAATCCGTCTCATCTGTGCTTGCAGACTTAAGTTCTGGGAGGATAATGGTACCTAAGCCAAGGCAGGGCTTCAGCAATGAAGCCTCATATTATCAACCTCGGCCTCCGCATCATCAACAACAACAGTTTGGGAACGGGTTCAATCATGCCAATAAGGACTCACCTCCTGCCCATCAGACTCTTGGAGGAAACACCACTAATCGTCAGAGCACATATAATCCTGGGAACGTGTCTAAGAATGCGTTTGTTAATGGAGCTGCTATCTACAAGGCGAGTGATGGACCGTTGTGTTTTGGATGTGGCCATGTAGGGCATATTAAACCGAAATGTCAGAATCTGCAACTTCAGAACTGGGAGCAAATTCACCTCAAGAATTTAATATATGATCGCCCTCAACCTCCGAGAGAATCAAACTCGGTACACTACGGTCATAGATACGGTAGGTGGAAAGAGAGTCAGGATTTTCACCGTCCACTAAATCCTCACTCTGATCTGCACAATCTAAGTGAAAATTATTCCTCTAGATCTCGAGGAATGAATGGTAACTATATGGATGTCCCAGACCAACCTCAATTGAACTCCGCTTTTGGATATAGGCCAGAAAACTACGGTTCAAGTCAACACAGCCTGAATCACCCACCAGCAAGGACTGAGAGTCAGGAGACGCATAGAGATGAACCTGAGGGATCTTGGAGAGCGGTGCCCAAAGTTCATTTCGCGGATCAAAGAGATGCGGACTGTTCACTCAGTCAGTTTGCCGACATCGATATACCAGATGATCATTGGCAACACACTGAATCAAAGGCCTGCGAACTAGGCACACAGGTTCAATCATTCAGCTCTGGACCAGGTAGGAAGAGGCAACGAATCGATATAGAAGATATCCTTAGCAATAATTCGCCCAACGAGCCTGTCAATGAGGATGAAAATCCTGGAATATGTCGGCCTATAAAACCGGCAAGAAAAGGAAAGCGGATTCTAAAGCATTTGAGGGAGATAGTGGGCAGAGAGGGATGCGGCCCTATGGATTATGTGGAACTGGCGAGAAGAATATGTATACCTCTAAATCTTCTTGAGCTCTGGCAAGTGAGTCCAGATACGGCAAAGGAATTCCGAAGACTCTCAACGAGGATGAACAAGAAGAAAGGGAAGCAAGTGCCAGCACAATTTTTCTCAAGTGCGGCCGATAACGGTCTGGCTCGGTCGGTCCAGAAGAGCCAGGAAACAAAAGCTTTTCGAATTCCTGTTGTAGCGCGCGCAGAAGCAAACGGGAAAATAATAAAAGTTGCATTGCCAAAGCATATCTCGCAGGCAGACCAAGGATCAGAGATGAACATCATCTCGCAGGGCCTCGTTAAAGCTCTGAGGCTTGAAAAGATCAGCTTGGGCACCAAGGGGTTCAGTGGTCTTACGATGAACACAGCCGATGGCAGTGCAACGGAATTATCTCATTTTGTTAGTTTCGACATCGGCGTTTGCAGAATTTGGAGACGAATAGATGCGTTCGTGGCCCCAGTCGTGAAGAAGAATGGTGAACTTGATCTTCACTTACTTCTAGGAATACCTTGGTTACACGACGTTAATGCAGGGATTTTTATTCGCGACTCCAAAATAATTCTTGGAGATCCGAAATTGAATGAGGCGAAGGCCGCTATTGTAGGCCCAACGTTTATGTCTTCGAGTGGGCACAAACTTGTATTGTATCCCAGACAAGCCCTGGATGACGAGGGACATAGGGAAGAACCGAGCGAACCACGCGCGAAAGATATTGTAGAATCAGATACTGATACGACAGATGAATCTGACGATACTGACTCTGATTTTGATGATGAGCTCCCAAAAGTTGTTACGTCTTCGTCGTCGGAAAACTAGAGAGACCTAAACATGTCAGTAAACTGTACAAAAATGTCATACACAGTGAGGAAATTACGAAAGAGGATAGTGAAAACCCTTTTTGTCAACAACCTCAGGACTCTGATCTTCAATCTTGTGTCCAATCTTCTAATTTTCATTTTAATAAGGACGGTCATCCTAATGATCCGAATTCGTCACCTATATTGTCTTCCAACAGTGTCTTACTAGAGTCGATGTCATGTACGTTTGACGAGACCGCCTTTGAACCAAGTGACCAGAAAGCACCGCGGATATTAAAGAAGAACAGAGATCTACTAACTAAGCAGCTGATGAGCGTTATGGGAGTTTCTGATAGAAAACACTGCTTAACTGATGGTACAGTTAATGGCTTCAATTCCCAGAACGACTCCAATTCAAATGAACCGTCGACTAGACTAATTAGAGAAAGTTTTGACCTGGCCGGAACATTTCCGACATCCAGAAGACCCAGAAGCAGACCTTTAAGTAAGGCTCCGAAAGAAGAAATCGATGAATGGTTTGGGAAAGTAGGAGTAAAGATAGGTACAGCTGTAGGCGATGACTTTCAACGAGACATGGTGAAACGACTTCTATTCACCTACCGCGATATCAATGGAGTTGAGCTAGAGCAACTAGTCCCAACAGACCTCTATGTTCATAGAGTTAGGATCAGAGAGGGGACTAAACCATTTTCAAAAGTCAAGCAGAAAAGGTGGCCTCCAGGGAAGGAGTTTTGGCTTCAAAAAATTGTTAATGAGGGGCTATCGTGTGGAATGTTCGAAAAGACCATGGCAGCAAATGGAAAGTTGTCAGATTGGAACGCGCAGGCCGTCATAGTGGACAAGAGCGACAATCCCGGACCTTGGGATGAGCCGAGAATTACGTTTAACTACCAGAATGTGAAGGAAGACATGCCAGGATGCTACCTGGAATTGATGGCCAAAGTACACGACCATTTGTCTCACCCCTCACACAAATTTTTTCTGAAGTTTGATGTGAAACACGGCTATTGGAATATCCTCGTTCATCCCGAAGATCGACATTTTTTTGCATTCACCATAGCCGGCATTGGCCAAGTTCAGCCGACTCGGATGCCTCAAGGATCCATGAGCGCAGGATTCTCCTTCACGGAGCTAATGTACATTGTGCTTGGTGACATTCCACCTGGTAAAAATCAATTTCCGGGCATGAAGTCTGTACTGGTGCCCGAAGATAATAGTAGTCCTCCAAAAGCCTCATTCTACATTGATGACATGTTTTCCGGTTTTCAAAACTTCAAGGATGCCTATGATTTTATGGCGGATGAATTGTTTCCTCGACTAGAGTGGTCACGTCTCAAACTATCATTTAAAAAGATGGAGCTATTCAAGGAAGAAGTTGTGGCTCTAGGAACGCTTCATAAGAAGGGCGGCATTGTGTGTGTAACTCCTGAGAGACGAGACAAGATTCGGATATGGCCTACCCCGACAAATGCATCAGAGGTTCGTGCTTTTCTTGGGGCGATTAATATGACTCGACGATGGGTTAAAAACTTCGCTGAGATAAAGGTTCCATTGTCAAGACTTACCGGTAACGGTGACTGGCGGTGGGGAGAGGCAGAGCAAGTTTCCTTCCAATTACTACAGGAGAAATGCTCCAGTGCAATTGAAATGCATGGTTGGAACTTCAAAGAGTCAACGGTCATGTACTCAGATGCGAGCAACTTTGGAGCTGGCTGTGCTGTAACCCAGTCAAGGATCATTGGGGGTAAACGAGCTGAAGTTCCGATCCTTTATGACGCTTTCACATTCACAAAATGTCAACGAAATTACGGGACGTATAAAAGAGAGCTGTGCGCTATCGTGGAATTCTGCAGGAAATATGATTATATGTTCAGGTCGCCGATTCAGGGGACAATCTTTACCGATCATCACCCGCTTACCTACTTCTTGAAATCATCTTGTCTTGATGGTATATATGCAAGGTGGGCAAGCGAACTTAGATTTCTGAACATTGAAATTGCGTGGATACCTGGGTCACGGAACCCAATCGCGGATGCTCTTTCTCGGACTATCTTCCCGGGTGAAATAGGAAAAACGAAGGAATTAACGGAATTTGGTGATCTGGTCAACGAGAATGGAGACCCTAAATGGATTTGGAAGGATGGTACAAATGGATACGAAACATTGCTGAAATCCATCGGTGAACCATTAAAAGAGGAGGATCTTAGGGCGTTGTTCCTGGGTGATATGGCTAGGAAGGATCTTGATTCGAAGATGGCAAGTATAAGCTTGCTTATAAAGGAATTGGGAGAGACAGTGCCTACGCATGTAGCATTTGAACTCCTGAATTCGCTGTCCGAAATATCCACAGGAGTCTACAAATCTTCCTGGGTTTCCGCAGGGGCGGAAGCTATGGGGGGAGTAACTGTCTCATTTCTAACGTCTCAGACAGCCAAGTCCCATCCACAGTGCCTCAGTATAACAGTGCACCATGGGTCAAAAATGTGATAAGGACAAAAACCATTGCGCCTCACACGAGGTTCTCTGACTCAATATGGTATAAAGAGATCTCAATATATCTGAAGACGGGAATAGCTCCCAAGAAGATCCAAACGAAAGTCCACCAAGCGGCGTTCCTCAAGAAGGCGAGTAAGTATCAAGTACAGGGACCCGAAAGAGTACTCTATCTTGATGTTCAGGGAGTTCTTAAACGCTGCATAACCGAAAAGGAAGTCTCATCACTGTTGTTGCAAGCTCATGANAACAAATCACAAGCTAAGGGCAAAGTTCGTGAATGGATTGACACCGTAGAATCTCAAAGACGCCGTTGGGGTATTAGCGAAAGAGTTAAAGCCATTCGTTTTGATCGTGGAAGAGAATTCTTGAATACGGAGCTGATGAAGTGGTGTGATGGCCGTGATGTTGCAATAGAGCCAACAGTCGGATATCATCCAGAAGGTGATGGGTTCGCGGAGCGCAGTATGCGCACAATAATGGAAAAGGCAAATACGATGAGATTTGGGATGAAAATGGAGCCGGAATTCTGGCAACTTGCCGCCAAACACTCAGTTTATGTTCACAACCGTCAGCAGGTCAAGGATATGGAGCTTTCGCCTTGGGAACAATGGAGTGGGAAGAAGCCAAGTGTGTCGCAATGGAAGGTATTTGGATGCCCAGCGTGGGTATATATTCCAAGAGAAAAGAGAAAGAAATTGGATCCAAGGGCCTGGGAAGGTGTTTTTGTTGGTTTGAAGGAAGAGTCGGAAAAGATCTTTCTAATTTGGAGTTCAAAGGATAAAAGAGTGATGGAAGCGCGTTTCGTAAAATTCGATCAGACTGGCAATGGCGTAACTGATGGCGATCTTATTCCTTGGGAGCAGCTAGATGAGGAATCGAAAATGGGGATAACGAGGCTAATGATGATGAAGATGAGTCTGGCGATGATTTGGATGAAGATTGCGAAAATAATGACGTAGTGGGTGATGAGTGCATAATTGAGGATGAGGTTGTGGGCTTGCCCGAAGATCAAAATGCTTCAGCCAATGATAGCGACGATTCTATATTAAGCGAGCTCACAGACCTCGTCAGCCCGACGATAATCTCAAACGAGGAAGAGTGTACAAATTCCATGCCCCAAACCTCAATACGTCAACCAACGCAACAACAAACAGCCGCGGAAAAAAGGGAGATCAAAGCACAATTGAAACGGCTACGACAAGATGAAATCGCTAAGAATCCGCGGCGCGCAGGCAGCAAACGAGAGGTGATGGTAGAAGACGACGTGATCAGGTCAACATGATGAAAAACGAGCCAGGTATTCACGAAGGGTGATTTACAAAGAACTTACATTTAAACAGGCAATGGAGCTTCCAGACAATGAAGAATGGCTTAAGGCTTTTGAAATTGAGATCGATAACATCATTCGAAACAAGACGCTTTCCAAGCCAATCGATGCATTACCAGATGGGGTAGAAGCAATATCAGCAAGGATAGTATTTGATGCCAAAACTAACGAAGACGGTAAGATTATCAAATATAAAGCTCGATTGGTAGCAAGAGGATTTTCGCAGATCCACGGCATTGATTATGAAGAGACTTTTTCGCCAGCAATTGGTATGGAAGGATTACGAATAATTGTGGCAATTGCAGCGAAACATGGTTGGAGAATCCATCAAATGGACGTTGTTGCAGCGTTTCTAGCAGCAGACTTGACAGAAGATATATTTCTAGAGGTCCAAGAGAAGCACGACATTACTTCGGAAGATTTGTAAAAGTGTTAAAGAGTCTTTATGGTTTGAAGCAGGCGGCACGATTATGGTACTTGTTATTGTCAGGATTTCTCGAAGGCATAGGATTCACAGCATCCACAACTGATCCGACAATATTGATTCAAAAGGCTACTGGCGTGGTGGTAGGAGTCCATGTCGACGATATGCTTATAACAGGGGCTAATGAGAAAGCCATTGATACTGTGAAAGCTCAATTAAAAAGCCGATTCGAAATGAAGGATCTTGGTGATGCGGAGAACGTGCTAGGAATTCGCATCAAACGCCAACCAAATGGTGCAATTTCTATTGATCAAGAAAAGTATGCGAGGGGAATAATACAAGAATACCTATACGAGGACTCGCTACTTTATGCTACACCAATGGAGAAAGGAGCTGTCAATAACTTAAAGGATAATCCGGGACGCGAATTGAACGGAGAGGAGAAGAAGAAATACGTTCAACTCTTGGGTAAACTTATGTGGCTTAACAATACACGCTTTGATATTGTATTTGCTGTCACGAGAATGGCATCGTTTGCGACAGAAGCAAGCTGGAACCATTGGAAAGCCCTTCTAAGAATTGTCGGATACATTTCTGGCACAGTCACATTTGGTACCACATATGGGAATAAGGATCGTAGGGGAGATCCTCCATTGACTACTATACTCTTAATCATGGTGTTGAAGTATATTCTGGGTCAGCTCAATTGAATGACGAGATGGGCTATGCTGACGCAGATTATGCCGATGACCAACGGGATAGAAAAAGTATACTTGGGTGTGTTTTGATGCTAAATGGAGGCATAGTCCACTGCTCGAGTAGAAAAATGCATTCCGTAGCCAGATCAACAACTGAGGCTGAGTATATTGGAGGTAGTGAGGCGGCCAAGAAGGTTATCTGGTTAAGAAGACTGGTCGCAGAAATTGAAGGTAAGGGCTCTGCAGGTAGTGCCGCGCCGATGTTGTTAGGAGACAACAAATCAGCGATTCAACTTGCTTCAGGAGTATCAAACACATCGAAAATCAAGCACATTGATATTGCGTTCCATCATATCCTCGACGAAGTAAAAAAAGGTACGATTTTAATACGGTGGGTTCCAGGGGAGCGGCAATTAGCCGACGGAATGACAAAGGCATTGGAGAGGGTTAAATTTGAGGCCAATCGACGAGCAATAGGAATTTCAAGCGTGATCTCAAACCTCTGAATAGCTACACTTTTAGCTATTTGCAAGTTTTAGGGAGTGTTGAAATACAGGGTTAATCCTGGTAATAAGGATTAACATGTGTCCTTTATGATTAGACCCACTACTGTAGTATTTAGATAGCTAAGCTCCCCGAGCCCTTAATAGAAATCAGTTGAACCAGTATATTCTTTTTACAGAACGAAATGGCGCAAATTCGAGATCTATGCTCATCTCATTACGGGAAATCCGTCTCATCTGTGCTTGCAGACTTAAGTTCTGGGAGGATAATGGTACCTAAGCCAAGGCAGGGCTTCAGCAATGAAGCCTCATATTATCAACCTCGGCCTCCGCATCATCAACAACAACAGTTTGGGAACGGGTTCAATCATGCCAATAAGGACTCACCTCCTGCCCATCAGACTCTTGGAGGAAACACCACTAATCGTCAGAGCACATATAATCCTGGAACGTGTCTAAGAATGCGTTTGTTAATGGAGCTGCTATCTACAAGGCGAGTGATGGACCGTTGTGTTTTGGATGTGGCCATGTAGGGCATATTAAACCGAAATGTCAGAATCTGCAACTTCAGAACTGGGAGCAAATTCACCTCAAGAATTTAATATATGATCGCCCTCAACCTCCGAGAGAATCAAACTCGGTACACTACGGTCATAGATACGGTAGGTGGAAAGAGAGTCAGGATTTTCACCGTCCACTAAATCCTCACTCTGATCTGCACAATCTAAGTGAAAATTATTCCTCTAGATCTCGAGGAATGAATGGTAACTATATGGATGTCCCAGACCAACCTCAATTGAACTCCGCTTTTGGATATAGGCCAGAAAACTACGGTTCAAGTCAACACAGCCTGAATCACCCACCAGCAAGGACTGAGAGTCAGGAGACGCATAGAGATGAACCTGAGGGATCTTGGAGAGCGGTGCCCAAAGTTCATTTCGCGGATCAAAGAGATGCGGACTGTTCACTCAGTCAGTTTGCCGACATCGATATACCAGATGATCATTGGCAACACACTGAATCAAAGGCCTGCGAACTAGGCACACAGGTTCAATCATTCAGCTCTGGACCAGGTAGGAAGAGGCAACGAATCGATATAGAAGATATCCTTAGCAATAATTCGCCCAACGAGCCTGTCAATGAGGATGAAAATCCTGGAATATGTCGGCCTATAAAACCGGCAAGAAAAGGAAAGCGGATTCTAAAGCATTTGAGGGAGATAGTGGGCAGAGAGGGATGCGGCCCTATGGATTATGTGGAACTGGCGAGAAGAATATGTATACCTCTAAATCTTCTTGAGCTCTGGCAAGTGAGTCCAGATACGGCAAAGGAATTCCGAAGACTCTCAACGAGGATGAACAAGAAGAAAGGGAAGCAAGTGCCAGCACAATTTTTCTCAAGTGCGGCCGATAACGGTCTGGCTCGGTCGGTCCAGAAGAGCCAGGAAACAAAAGCTTTTCGAATTCCTGTTGTAGCGCGCGCAGAAGCAAACGGGAAAATAATAAAAGTTGCATTGCCAAAGCATATCTCGCAGGCAGACCAAGGATCAGAGATGAACATCATCTCGCAGGGCCTCGTTAAAGCTCTGAGGCTTGAAAAGATCAGCTTGGGCACCAAGGGGTTCAGTGGTCTTACGATGAACACAGCCGATGGCAGTGCAACGGAATTATCTCATTTTGTTAGTTTCGACATCGGCGTTTGCAGAATTTGGAGACGAATAGATGCGTTCGTGCGCCCAGTCGTGAAGAAGAATGGTGAACTTGATCTTCACTTACTTCTAGGAATACCTTGGTTACACGACGTTAATGCAGGGATTTTTATTCGCGACTCCAAAATAATTCTTGGAGATCCGAAATTGAATGAGGCGAAGGCCGCTATTGTAGGCCCAACGTTTATGTCTTCGAGTGGGCACAAACTTGTATTGTATCCCAGACAAGCCCTGGATGACGAGGGACATAGGGAAGAACCGAGCGAACCACGCGCGAAAGATATTGTAGAATCAGATACTGATACGACAGATGAATCTGACGATACTGACTCTGATTTTGATGATGAGCTCCAAAAGTTGTTACGTCTTCGTCGTCGGAAAACTAGAGAGACCTAAACATGTCAGTAAACTGTACAAAAATGTCATACACAGTGAGGAAATTACGAAAGAGGATAGTGAAAACCCTTTTTGTCAACAACCTCAGGACTCTGATCTTCAATCTTGTGTCCAATCTTCTAATTTTCATTTTAATAAGGACGGTCATCCTAATGATCCGAATTCGTCACCTATATTGTCTTCCAACAGTGTCTTACTAGAGTCGATGTCATGTACGTTTGACGAGACCGCCTTTGAACCAAGTGACCAGAAAGCACCGCGGATATTAAAGAAGAACAGAGATCTACTAACTAAGCAGCTGATGAGCGTTATGGGAGTTTCTGATAGAAAACACTGCTTAACTGATGGTACAGTTAATGGCTTCAATTCCCAGAACGACTCCAATTCAAATGAACCGTCGACTAGACTAATTAGAGAAAGTTTTGACCTGGCCGGAACATTTCCGACATCCAGAAGACCCAGAAGCAGACCTTTAAGTAAGGCTCCGAAAGAAGAAATCGATGAATGGTTTGGGAAAGTAGGAGTAAAGATAGGTACAGCTGTAGGCGATGACTTTCAACGAGACATGGTGAAACGACTTCTATTCACCTACCGCGATATCAATGGAGTTGAGCTAGAGCAACTAGTCCCAACAGACCTCTATGTTCATAGAGTTAGGATCAGAGAGGGGACTAAACCATTTTCAAAAGTCAAGCAGAAAAGGTGGCCTCCAGGGAAGGAGTTTTGGCTTCAAAAAATTGTTAATGAGGGGCTATCGTGTGGAATGTTCGAAAAGACCATGGCAGCAAATGGAAAGTTGTCAGATTGGAACGCGCAGGCCGTCATAGTGGACAAGAGCGACAATCCCGGACCTTGGGATGAGCCGAGAATTACGTTTAACTACCAGAATGTGAAGGAAGACATGCCAGGATGCTACCTGGAATTGATGGCCAAAGTACACGACCATTTGTCTCACCCCTCACACAAATTTTTTCTGAAGTTTGATGTGAAACACGGCTATTGGAATATCCTCGTTCATCCCGAAGATCGACATTTTTTTGCATTCACCATAGCCGGCATTGGCCAAGTTCAGCCGACTCGGATGCCTCAAGGATCCATGAGCGCAGGATTCTCCTTCACGGAGCTAATGTACATTGTGCTTGGTGACATTCCACCTGGTAAAAATCAATTTCCGGGCATGAAGTCTGTACTGGTGCCCGAAGATAATAGTAGTCCTCCAAAAGCCTCATTCTACATTGATGACATGTTTTCCGGTTTTCAAAACTTCAAGGATGCCTATGATTTTATGGCGGATGAATTGTTTCCTCGACTAGAGTGGTCACGTCTCAAACTATCATTTAAAAAGATGGAGCTATTCAAGGAAGAAGTTGTGGCTCTAGGAACGCTTCATAAGAAGGGCGGCATTGTGTGTGTAACTCCTGAGAGACGAGACAAGATTCGGATATGGCCTACCCCGACAAATGCATCAGAGGTTCGTGCTTTTCTTGGGGCGATTAATATGACTCGACGATGGGTTAAAAACTTCGCTGAGATAAAGGTTCCATTGTCAAGACTTACCGGTAACGGTGACTGGCGGTGGGGAGAGGCAGAGCAAGTTTCCTTCCAATTACTACAGGAGAAATGCTCCAGTGCAATTGAAATGCATGGTTGGAACTTCAAAGAGTCAACGGTCATGTACTCAGATGCGAGCAACTTTGGAGCTGGCTGTGCTGTAACCCAGTCAAGGATCATTGGGGGTAAACGAGCTGAAGTTCCGATCCTTTATGACGCTTTCACATTCACAAAATGTCAACGAAATTACGGGACGTATAAAAGAGAGCTGTGCGCTATCGTGGAATTCTGCAGGAAATATGATTATATGTTCAGGTCGCCGATTCAGGGGACAATCTTTACCGATCATCACCCGCTTACCTACTTCTTGAAATCATCTTGTCTTGATGGTATATATGCAAGGTGGGCAAGCGAACTTAGATTTCTGAACATTGAAATTGCGTGGATACCTGGGTCACGGAACCCAATCGCGGATGCTCTTTCTCGGACTATCTTCCCGGGTGAAATAGGAAAAACGAAGGAATTAACGGAATTTGGTGATCTGGTCAACGAGAATGGAGACCCTAAATGGATTTGGAAGGATGGTACAAATGGATACGAAACATTGCTGAAATCCATCGGTGAACCATTAAAAGAGGAGGATCTTAGGGCGTTGTTCCTGGGTGATATGGCTAGGAAGGATCTTGATTCGAAGATGGCAAGTATAAGCTTGCTTATAAAGGAATTGGGAGAGACAGTGCCTACGCATGTAGCATTTGAACTCCTGAATTCGCTGTCCGAAATATCCACAGGAGTCTACAAATCTTCCTGGGTTTCCGCAGGGGCGGAAGCTATGGGGGGGAGTAACTGTCTCATTTCTAACGTCTCAGACAGCCAAGTCCCATCCACAGTGCCTCAGTATAACAGTGCACCATGGGTCAAAAATGTGATAAGGACAAAAACCATTGCGCCTCACACGAGGTTCTCTGACTCAATATGGTATAAAGAGATCTCAATATATCTGAAGACGGGAATAGCTCCCAAGAAGATCCAAACGAAAGTCCACCAAGCGGCGTTCCTCAAGAAGGCGAGTAAGTATCAAGTACAGGGACCCGAAAGAGTACTCTATCTTGATGTTCAGGGAGTTCTTAAACGCTGCATAACCGAAAAGGAAGTCTCATCACTGTTGTTGCAAGCTCATGACAATGGGGGACACTTCGCCTCATCCATCACAATGCGCAAACTATCGAAGTATTATTGGCCTGCTATGGTTAAAGATGTTCGTGACTACATTGCAGGATGTCTGGTGTGTGCCAAACATGGAACAGCAGTGAGATCACAGAAAATGGCGCGAGTGTCAATAAGTACCCCGATGGAACTACTTGGAATCGATTTCATAGGCCCTTTTCCGAAGTTCGAGGGAGTAGAAGTGTATTACATCCTTGTGGTAGTGGACTATTTCTCCCGGTTCGTGTGGTCGCAAGCAACAAAATCTGACAACTCAGAATCTGTTATTTCCACACTGGAGCGAATTTTCTTGGAGAATGGAGTTCCCACAGGTATCTACTCGGATCCTGGCGCTCATTTTGGGAAGGACACACAGCGGTTTGCGGAATCCCGTGGAGTTATGTGGTGCACGTCACCTGTTGCAGCAAAGAAAGCTACTGGTATGGTAGAGAAAGCCGTCGACATTCTACAACGAGCCTTGAAGAAGAACGCTCGTGATCCATCGAGATGGCCAACGATCCTATCAAAATCCACGTTTGATGTAAACAGGAGGGACATACTACACCTTGGGTTTTCTCCCCACGAAATTCTTAAGGGCTTCGCACCTGATGGGAATCTCGAAGCTGTGTTTCCCTCAAACCATCGAGAGAGTCTGAAGTCATTATTGAGTACAGGAACGCCAGATGTGTTTCCTGAAGATGACGATGTGCATGGAGACCTAGTTATAGACTTTATCCTTAACCGTGAAGAGACGAGGCGAACTGCGCTGATCAGGTCAGATTCGCAAAAAGATCGTGCAAAAGACCGACATAATCTGGGCGTACGAGCTGGGCATGTCTATGTACCAGGGAGTCTAGTGATGTTATGGGACGCCAAAGCCGCTGGGAAAAAGCTCAGACCGGCATAGAGAGGGCCGTTTGTCGTTGTGGGTTATGGAGGTGACATGGAGCGCTCATTCATACTAAGACAGGTCGATGGGTCACGAATCCCAAGGCATTACTACGGAGACCATCTCAAGCCTTTTCGACTTCGAGAGGGCTATCTCATAACTCAAGAGGAGGAGGAGATTCCGGTCTATCAGAACCTTCGGTTAGGGAATGCGGCTTTTAAATTGCCAAAGTATGTCGAAAAGGTCCGTGGTGTTCATGACGCATGAGAAAGCTATTTACTGTTGTGGAGTCACCTTCTGGGAGTGCATGTCAGCACGATTGAGCCGTGAGGAGCTATGGCATTTTAGCAGGGACAAACGATCAACACTAAACGGAGCTCGTCATCACGAGATGCAGATGGATAGAGATGATATGGCGTTTCAGTAGCTAAGGGCACGTAGTCTTCGCGGGTGCTTCGTCCTGTGGGGGGGAGTAGTTAATGAGCCAGACCTAAGGGGTTGGTCTGGTGGTTGCCGGGTGGACCGTGGATCGCCATACTGTACTTAGATTCTCTGTCTCCATAGAATAAAACGAATGCCCCTTTCCCACTTTTATTCAAGACAATTTACTACAACCTCTTCGTAGAGACCCGTATCATCCTCAGGTCAGCCGTAACAGTTCTCTGGTAAAGTTTGAGTAGCCTGGGCACTTACTCCACTTGGGAAGGAGACACCGAAGACTACATTTCACGCGGAGAAAATTCAGTGGATGTGAAGGCATGTCTGGATAACTCAGGGTTTTTGAGATGTTCCCCTGGGTAGGTATTCACGGATGAGAGTTGACTT
Organism: Blumeria hordei DH14; assembly: GCA_900239735.1. Lineage (NCBI taxonomy): Eukaryota > Fungi > Ascomycota > Leotiomycetes > Helotiales > Erysiphaceae > Blumeria > Blumeria hordei. The sequence continues at coordinate 814,070 of OENG01000009.1, read as the reverse complement.
TGGGGTGAAGGAAAAGCCACCATAACTTCGTAGTGGTACTCGCCAATAAAATCTGAGGCATGAGTGCTCTTCTTGTATATTGAGTCATCTTTTCCATTCATTTTCTCCGATATTGTGTCATAGCTGCATACGCAATTAAAATCTGATGCAAAAAAATTTGTTTAAATGTAGGATGACTCTTTTGACGCTAAAAACTTACACTCTGCGTATCATTCGCGAATACCACTTTCATTTATGTTTGCTAGTACCTTCAGTCAATCCTCCTGGAGGGCAAGACTGACACCTGTGCGTGGTGTCCTCTACGAACCTGGGAGTGAAACATTCCCCGAAGCCAAGTTTAGTTAAATTTCGCAATACCGATTAAGTTGGCCCACGAGGCAATAATTCGAAATTTTCCGTCATGTCAAATTTTGGCTCCCAACAAGTTCGACTCGTACAAAAGTCCGCCAAGTCTACAAGTGAGACCTAGTACATCCTCCTTCAAATGACCACTCCTCCTATCGACTTTCTCTGGCCTCAGCCCGTCACTAAATACTCGCCCACGCCGATATTTACACCCGACGGAGGAAACAAAGCGTGGCGCACAAATCTGGTAGATAGTTCTTTGGGATGTACGTGAGAGGGATTGGGACAAGTTTACAAGATGACACGGAGGATGGATACAATCTCCACGGGCGTTTTATTTTGAAATTTGGCAAGGAGTTTTACGATTTGAGCTTTGTGCGCGCCATGACTTCGCTTGCGGGAGTGAAGCCGACACTATAAAAACACGCAAACGATAGACGGTACAGTGGTCCACCCCCTGGTGGTGTTGTCTGGTACAGTCTGAGTAGCCTGGGCACCTACTCCACTTGGGAAGGAGACGCTCAAGACCACATTTCGCGCGGCGAGAGATTAGTGGATGATTGAGGCATATCTGGATAACCCAGGGTCTGAGATTTTCCCCTGGGTGGGTGTTCACGGATGAGGGCTGACTTGGGGTGAAGGAAAAGCCACCATAACTTCGCAGTGGTACTTGCAAATGAAATCCGAGGCATGAGTGCTCTTCTTGTATATTGAGTCATCTTTTCCGTTCATTTTCTCCGATATTTTGTCATAGCTAGATAGCCGCATACGCAATTCAAATCTGATGCAAAAAAAAACATAAAATACACCAGCTCGCCTTCCTTTCCCCTTCTTCGAAACAATACAACCGAGCCAGCACATCATAGCTCCCTGATCCACATTCCTGACTCTAAATGTATCACTTCACTGTATGATTAAAGCTGACTTTGCTCAAATATGCATCCGCTAACAGTACTGTGCTGTGCGTCGAGATAGTGCATCATTGCGGAATAAGAGATAAATGAAAGTCTTAAAACAACAGAATTTTCCCATTGCAATAGGCTTTGCGGATATGCCAATCGCCCCTCATTGGGCACTGAGACTGGGCCATAACTATGAGCCCAATTGTTGTTCATCGCAAAAATACAAACACAAATATTTGCTCACAGTAGTAGATTGAGACTTAACACTTCAAATATTAAGCTCAATAAAGTAAAACCTAATATTTTATCTCTGATCCTCAAATCTTCAATATCTTACAATCCTTACGGTATTGAATTAACGGTCAACGTTCACTCATACCATTCCGAATATCTCTAGAACTTTAATAGCTCTTTGAGGATCCTTTCAATCTTAGGATGCGTCAAATTTGCTGTCAGGAGATGGGGCCAAGAGCCGGCCACTGAAGAGGACTAGGACAGCATGAGTGACAATTGTGAGAATGACAATAGGCCGTAAATGGTAGATATTAATGTACCTACTTTCGGAATTACTGGCGGACGAGCTGGAGCACTATCTACTTATTCATCAAAATTTTTGGTAGCATATATCAAAAACTGAAGAATGCTTCTCCATCCTGTGTTCGGATAAAGTATTTAATGAGTGCAAGTATTCAGAATCCAATTGAAACAGCAAAACTCAACTCTAAAACCAGCTTCTGCCAATATCTCCAGCTACACATACTATTCCGCAAGATATTGAAAAAGCTGATCCCTTATTTTTATGTGGTTTTCTTCTATTCGGATGGACCTGTGGTGCCCGTTACTCGGAATGGATTCAGTTTTTGGATACAAACCTTCCGGCTCCACGTTAATACTTGACGTAAAATTTGTAATTTTGTTTCTAAAGCATATCGATAGTTTTCATAAAAGTCCAAACGATATCGATTGTAATCAAAATCCAAAAATGGATAATTATTCAACATGTTAATATCGTGTCGATCATGAGAATTAAAAACATCATGAATTTCTCGATCATAGCGTTCATATCTTGAATTTATTCCATCACTCGGGCGACTATAAGTCTTAACAATATCTTTCTTCTTGCTATAGAATTCCGTCCATCGAGTTTTAGGGTCGGGAAGTGCGTTCAAAATATGATTCGTAATCAATGATCCAGTCCACATCTCCGATCCTATCAGCGTGATTGGGGTCCACTCATTTGTTCTCAAGTTCTGCTTGAATAGTTGCAAATGACCCTGGTACCAGGCAAGCGCGATATATTCATACTCTATCCTAATTCTCGCGAACATCTCTCCATTTAAAACCAGCGAGCTCATGTCTATAGGATGGTCTTGAGTTACCACAATCGGCTGGTCAGCCATTTCCGGCGCAAACGCTTTGTATGGTCCATCTACCGCAATAATACCCATAAATGCTAGGTTCATAATTGTCCGGCTAGTGCACATTTTCCTCAATTTTTTGTCGTACTTCGATAAATTTATGAAGGTTTACCCCATTCCTATGTTGGACATAGAAGACAAGGAATTCATACAATTACTTTCTGTCTTCGCATTGTTGATAAATCCTACGTGTGTCTGATGTGTTATATCCGTTAGTCCTTTGGTAATTTTACGAGCTATCTCGTTAGAATCAAGATGATCTGAGCAATAAGGCATGTAGTATGTTCCTTGCTTTGTGGTTTTTGTCTCGCTAAATATGGATGTATCGATGAACTCTGAGTTTGTGAAGTAATCGCGGTCTTTAACTTGATAGACTCCATAGGATGGCTTGTCCACATCGTCTGTTGTAACAACCAAGCGATCCAGGCGATCCGAACTCTTTCCCGCGATCAAAAGAAATGCGACGGCACATCGAATCATGTTTGACAGACTGTGACGGTCAGTGTCTTAATCAAGAATGCTTTTCAAAACCTCGGTTTTCTGATATCTTTCTTTGTCAACCTTTAATTCACAAGTAATCAAAATTTTCAGGGGACGCTATGACGAGATTCAGATGAGGTGATTCTAGCACGTAAATTTTAGAAAACGTATAGCGAAACTCAGCATCCCTAATGGCCAATCTTTTGCAATGGTGATGCAATTTGTCACAAAAAAGTTCTTCGATCTCAGGATGATGGATTTATTGTAGTTTCTGGGTCTGGAAGTCCAGTCACTCTCTTTCGAGATACGACGTCGTTGGTAGGATTAGGTCTCATTTTAATGGGATCGAAAATAATGGAAACTGACGGATTTGGGTTCTCGAGGCATTGCAAAGACAGGACAGCCAAGAAGATTTAAATTGCATGTCAGTATTTTAAAAATATAATTGTTTGTCATTTTAACGCACCAGGTACAAGCCCTGTAACGTGTTTGATGTGACATGGGCAGTTTATCTCTTTTTTTTTTGCATCAGATTTGAATTGCGTATGCGGCTATCTAGCTATGACAAAATATCGGAGAAAATGAACGGAAAAGATGACTCAATATACAAGAAGAGCACTCATGCCTCGGATTTCATTTGCAAGTACCACTGCGAAGTTATGGTGGCTTTTCCTTCACCCCAAGTCAGCCCTCATCCGTGAACACCCACCCAGGGGAAAATCTCAGACCCTGGGTTATCCAGATATGCCTTCATCATCCACTAATCTCTCGCCGCACGAAATGTGGTCTTGAGCGTCTCCTTCCCAAGTGGAGTAGGTGCCCAGGCTACTCAGACTGTACCAGACAATACCACCAGGGGGTGGACCACTGTACCGTCCATCGTTTGCGTGTTTTTATAGTGTCGGCTTCACTCCCGCAAGCGAAGTCATGGCGTGCACAAAGCTCAAATCGTAAAACTCTGCCAAATTTCAAAATAAAACGCCCGTGGAGATTGTATCCATCCTCCGTGTCATCTTGTAAACTTGTCCCAATCCCTCTCACGTACATCCCAAAGAACTATCTACCAGATTTGTGCGCCACGCTTTGTTTCCTCCGTCGGGTGTAAATATCGGCGTGGTCGTGTATTTAGTGATGGGCTGAGGCCAGAGAAAGTCGATAGGAGGTTTGGTCATGGAACTGGGGATAAGCTTTGTTGTTCTTGTAGACTTTGAGAGGCCTGGGTAGGAGTCGAACCCGTTGAGAGTGAATACTTGACATGGCGGAGAATTTCGCATCACTGTCTCTAGGGCCAACTCCTTTGATATTGCAAAATTTGACTGAGATTAGCTCTCGGAGAATATTTCACTCCCAGGTTTCTAGAAAACACCGCCTACAGGTGTTCAGTCTTTCACTCCATTAATTGTGTTTGTGGCAATGCGGGGTATGGTATTTGTGGGCAGGGATACGACACGTGTATATATAGCGCACTTGACACTTGTTCACCTTGAAAATATTTTCGTCTACAATCACAATGCCCATACCTACTCGGAGCTATTCACACATTCATTTATAGTCTTGTCTTCTGACTTAAAGCTGTTCGCTCTTTTGTCTTAAATAATAGGACATGTTATCCTTCGTCTTGTCGGCCATCATCAGGCTCTATGAATAAATCAAATCTTTAGCAGACCTCACTTTCGGTTTTGGAAAGGAATTAGCTTTATGAAAGCAAAAGTCTGCTTATAAAATCCAATTGATCTCAACCCTCGGAAGACTTCAACTCTAACAAAATATCTAACTTTGCCTACCACTTGCAACAACTAAACCTAAATAAATTATTTCTTTCAAACCATCGTCATGCGGAATGTCTCAATATTTGGAAATATGTGCAAGTATGAACAAGATCTCAATCGAACACATTTTCAAGCCATTTTGTGATAAAGAATATAAGATATAGTATTATTCACCTTTAAGAAAGGTAACTTCAGCTAACGGAATAGGTGTCATGAAAACATCAATTTTTTATACAAATACACCTATCATTCAGACAAAGATAGCACGTCAAAATTAAACGACTTATTTCTTGATATTGAGATGGCAATTAAAGACAATCTAGCTTAACCTGACCAATTTGATCAACTTAATATGGATAATTTAAGCGAGGATGAGCTGTGCATTATATTTGAAAATACCATAAGACTTTCTGTGTCCACATGTCGCGATATGAGACTCTTTTAAGGCGATAAATAACCTCCACGGGTACCGGATACCTGCACCAAGTCCTTTACGCGAGCTACCTTAGGCATCGGGCGTTGACAAAAATACAAATATCCTTTCCAAAGCCGTGAAATCCGAACTTCAAGAAAATGTTATTTCTGGTATCACATACTTCTGGGATGTATTCTTCAAAGAAAATGTTTGGTCCAAGCAAAATTTACGCATGTAGTAGTGTTACAAGACTTGCGCAGAAGCTGAGGAAAGCAAAATATGGAAATCATACCAGAAAAAAAGTACTCTCAGAGAAGATATGACTGATAGACAATTATGGGATTGGCTTGAAATTACAGGGACAAAACTTTGAACAAACTAAATAGGCCTTTAGAAGACCCACTTAGTAATTTTCAACTAATTATAGAAGAGAATGGGTCCTAACTGTGAGGGTGGTAGTGTAATAAAAAGGTTAAGAAATGTACGGTCAGCACGGCAGCCAACGCCCAGGTTGAGTTATTCAGAGTATCGAACTATCTGAAGAGAAGCCTCAATGGCAAGATGTGAAAGTGGTCGCCCAGTTCACCAAAAAGGCCAATACAAATGCAAGGAAGTCAAAATTCACACAGTTATCTAGATATGTGCAGGAAATATTTTGTGCACATCCCTGGCGGCGGCTTTTACATTGCTTGTTGAAAACAAAATTTGAACTCTGGATACTTGATCGCACTGGCTTAAAAAGAATTATTATATATACAGGGTCAAATGAAAAATGTATAGTTAAAGCGTATCGACGAAATCTCTGCTTGTAACTCTATTTTTTTTGCATTAGATTTTAATTGCGTATGCAGCTATCTAGCTATGACACAAACTCGCCATCTTTCTGGCCTTGGCGCAATATACCTATCTAAAGCTATTTCCCAAAGTTCTATCGTGAGCTAAATTACATGTGTTGTAGACCAAATGATCTCAATTGGAGCTTTGATCATCCTGACCACCCTGATCACTATGTCCCTAGTGAGAGATCAAAGCTTGAGTTAGTTAATCTAAGAAGATATATCATTCCAATACCCAAAGATCTTCATTACTAGATTCACTAGGTTCCAAGCTCTAAGTTATTTGACAAGTATCGTCTATAAAAATGAGTTGTTCGTACGAGCCATAAGCGCATATTTGCTAATGAACGATGAAGAACTTGGCCTCGACATTTCTACCAGTCAATTCTGTCAATATTCAATCGTAACAATAACTGGAAGAAATGGTAACCCCACAAGGCCATTGTCCGACCGAGGAGACTGATTACTCGGGGCTCTACTTGCTTTGAGACCGTGGACAACCTATCAGGGATCAAGTATGCATGGGCCAGTGTGAAGGGGAGTTAGGAAATCGACTTTCTCAAGGTCGCATTTCCGGTACGCGGCGTGGTCAACTATATAGCGTCAGATGAAGTTAATCGAATAAGTGACCATTTGGGAGCTTATATTTCACCGACGCTGACGCTTGGGTCCTGAAGACAGACACTCTGATCATACCTAGGGGCACGCACAAAATCCAACCGACCCTTAACCCATGAGATTTGAATTGAATGAATGAATGAACGTTTATACGTGACGGGCACAAGCCCTACACTCAAAGAGTATGAAATGGGGAAGACTAGCTTCCCCTACGACCATATACGACGATAACTCAATTTGACATTTGGACTACTATTGTAGTGAGTGTATTCACTGATACCACTCGAGACCATTGTGCTGGGGATTTTCACCTTTCCAACAATCATGAATATCCACCAAAGGGAAAACAGGAAAAACCAGCAGCAACATGGCGGCTGAAAGGCAGAAAGAGAAGGTCGCCAGCTCTGGAAACAATGCACGGATCAAGTGGATGGCAGCTGTTCAGGGACTACGTCTATGACAGTAATATTTATGCAGAGGCTTGAGGGTAGACTGAACGTCTGTACGTGGTGTCTTCTGCGAACCTGGAAGTGAAATATTCTCCCAGAGCCAAGTTCAGTCAAATTTCGCAATACCGATCAAGTTGGCCCACGAGGCAATAATTCAAAATTCTCTGCTATGTCAAATTTTCGCTCCCAACGAGTTCGACTCCTACCTAAGTCTCATCAAGTTTACAAGTACGACTTAGTACATCCTCATTCCAATGACCACACCTCTCATCAACTATTCTCTGGCCTCAGCTAGCCGCCACATACACGCACACGCCGATATTTACACCCGACGGAGGAAGCAAAGCGCGGCGCACAAATCTCGGACACAGTTCTTTGGGATGGACGTGAGAGGGATCAGGACAAGTTTACAAGATGTTACAGAGGATGGATACAAACTCGACGTGCGTGTGATTTTGAATATTGGCAAGGAGTTTTACGATTTGAGCTTTGTGCGCTCCAAGACTTCGCTTGCGAGAGTGCAGCGGACACTATAAAAAAAAGCAAACGATGGAAGGTGTCGTTGTCTGCCCCCTGGTGGTGTTCTCCGGTATAGTTTGAGTAGCCTGGGCACCTACTCCACTTGGGAAGGAGACGCTCAAGACCACATTTCGCGCGGCGAGAGATTAGTGGATGATTGAGGCATGTCTGGATAACCCAGGGTCTGAGATTTTCCCCTGGGTTGGTGTTCACGGATGAGGGCTGACTTGGGGTGAAGGAAAAGCCACCATAACTTCGAAGTGGAACTTGCTAATGAAATCCGAGGCATGAGTGCTCTTCTTGTACATTGAGTCATCTCTTCTGTACAATTTCTCCGATATTGTGTCAAAGCTAGTTAGCTGCATACGCAATTAAAATCTGATGGTTGATATCAAGCACAACAATATCCAAATTTTCTATTAACTTTAAAGCGATTTAGATAGTTTTAGCTGTCGTTCATAGTCATAGACTCAGCAGGGACATTAATAAAATTCTATCCTATCCTAACTAAAATCTGATGTGTCAAGTGGCTAGGGATATTGTGTACGCACAAGGAGCTGCATTAGGATACCCATGGTGGTCTGGCATCATGGAAGCACTGATGACTTACCAATTACTATTCGCTTAATCTCACATACCTTTTTTTTTTTTTTTGCATCAGATTTTAATTGCGTATGCAGCTAACTAGCTATGACACAATATCGGAGAAAATGTACAGAATAGATGACTCAATTTACAATAAGTGCACTCATGCCTCAGATTTCATTTGCAAGTACCACTGCGAAGTTATGGCGGCTTTTTCTTCACCCCAAGTCAACCCTCATCCGTGAATACCCACCCAGGGGAAAATCTCAGACCCTGGGTTATCCAGACATGCCTCAATCATCCTCTGAATTTCTTCCGCGCGAAATGTAGTCTTCGGTGTCTCCTTCCCAAGTGGAGTAGGTGCCCAGGCTACTCAAACTATACCAGAGAACACCACCAGGAGGCGGACCACAGCACCATCCATCGTTTGCGTGTTTTTATAGTGTCCGCTGCACTCTCTCACATACTTGGATATATGTAATTTGTAGACATAGCTTTGGTCTTTAGCTTTATTAACCTTTAAAACCTTGAGTTCTTGCTTGCCATGGTCTGCGTGTCACAACATGATGCGAAAAAAGAGACACATCTACAATCGGCAACTTCTCATCAATGTCGGTCTTGCCATTCTCACGAGACTCCTCTACCTTAGCACCTCCACACACCACCTCGCCTCACGACCGATAAAGGTGTTAATCTAATTGTAAACAGGAGCTTGCCTCGCACATCACCGGACGTCTCATAGTATCAAATTATGACAGGAGGTTTACCCACAAGGATGAATTTATGTTGTGAGATACAACGCTCGGGTCTTGGTCTGAGGCGTATCATATTTTGAGGGAGGACAGGTGGCTGGGACGTGGGATAAACTAGTGAAGAGGTGGCAATTGGGTATACTAGGACGCACATTATTCGAGTGTTTACAACTTGGGGGTATCTGTGGGCGCAGAATCCATGATGTCAGATAGTGCTACCGACACTCTAAAATCAGGCAACGGTGGGTGGTGTTGTGGTCTGTCTGCTGGTTATCATATCCCCGAATCAAAGGCTGGATAGCCTGGACACCTACCTCACTCGAGAAAGGGAGGACTGCGAGGCCATATCTCGCGCGGTGGCTATATTCAGGATGGCATAGGCATGTTAGGGTAGCCAAAGGTTTTTCCTGTTTTTCCTTTGCTGGACATTCATGATTACGGGAAGGGTGAGATTCCCCAGCATCAAGATCCAGAGTGGTATCAGCGGATGCACCCAATACATGAATAGCCCAAATATCAAATTGAGTCATCATCGTGTATAGTCGTTAGGGGGGTTAGTCTTCTCCATGTCATGCTCATTGAGTGCAGGCCTTGTGACCGTCACGAAAAAAACTCGTTCGAACATTACTAGGCCAAGCTTAACCTTGATCCCATGCGCTACTCGGCATAGCAGCCTTCCATTCACACCAAAAAGTCAACGGCTGCAAAAAGAGATATTACTCTCGCAAATAATTTTCCATTTTAAATTATCAAGAAAGACCCGAGTTGTTCAAGCGAGCCCTGATCGCTAAGAGTTGGGCATCCATTACGTCATCTTTCAGTTCGCCAAGGCACGGCACGCGCTGATAGGGCGCAAAAAATGGATGGACTCTCCATGGAGACGGAGATGAGAACTATTTAGATGTGAGCCCTCCGCTGCGTCATGGAAAGCTCCTCGGCGTGCCAGTACACTTGATTTTTACGAGATCGTAGAAAATGGCGAGGATACTACAATTATGCAGCTACGCTCTGAAGTTATCGTCTTAGATGCATGGCTTGCCTCTGTTGGCACCCTAGACACTAACCCGCAATGCTCATGTAGAGGAGGCGCACAAGCAACTGGACAGATTCTATTCTACTGTCCTGATTAAAAAGCCATTCGCCCAAATATGCTCATACATACACGAACAAACAGCCATGAGCGCGTGCTGCAAAACCGAAGAGGATATCGGGCTCAATTCAGTACAGCAGACCGGCTCGACAAATGTAAGCCAGACCATACTAGACCTCCGAAGCTAGTCTAGACTACCCCTCCTCAATCAAAGAGGTGATGGAATTCGCGGATAGAATGTAAGTGCGGATCAAATGATGGGTATCTTCGGCGTGACGCTTGGGTGTGCATTGGCAGCGGGAAAAAAGTGCTTGGTCGGTGGAGCCTTTGCCCTATTAGTTGCCATACGCCTACATGAACCCGTAAATAGGCATTCTATTCGGCATTAGGCTGGACTTTATCTATATAGCCTTAAGTGAGAGGCGATAGGCGGTGTAAATTGATTTTAATACCTTGGCGGGCGTAGCCTACTCCAGTCAGATTTACGGACAAGCTTTAGCTGGGTTGCAAAATCATGTTCACAAATCAAAGCAACTAATTTCTGATCCCAACATTGAAACGTTGATTCAATACTTTTACTTGATTCATCTATTGTACAGCCAATCCCCCTACACCGGTATTCTAACACTATTTTGCGTACAGTAATCAATCATTGCATCATCATCATCATCGCGTCATTATCTTTTTAAATCCCAAAATATTTGTTGGCCAAAGTCTCTGCCCGGACGTGAGTTTACTCAATGTGAATTTTGCGACTTTCATGCTTTTTCAGCTTCGGTATTATGATACTCAGCACGCCATTCTTCATGCTGGCCCTTACGTTTTCCTGATCGACCCGCACCGGGAAGGAAAATGACCTCGAAAACTCCCCCACACTTCGTTCCATTACCCAGAATTTCTCATTGGGTGGCTCGCTCACGCCGTCGGATTTCTCAACTGTCGCCATATCTTTCTGACTGCCTTCCGCATCCTCTACCGTAGCTTGCAGAGTCTTGTTTTGAGATCGGTTTTCGACATTTGCAGTTTTGTCGCCAGGGGATCTCTCCTCTGCGCTACCTGCTGTTGACACATCTTTCTTTTGACTACTTTCAGAACGACCTCTGATGGTGAGTGTGGAAGCATCCGTGAATTCGATGTCGACGTCCTTTTGCTCTATTCCCGGGAGCTCACCGTGTAGTTCAAACGCTTCAGTAAGCTCCTTCACATCGAATTTCGGTGTAAATGTTTGGAGCCGGGACTGCAGCGATCGGTCGATCCTCCGTGAGTACTGGTCTACCTCGTCCAAGAGTCGAAAGATGGGGGGAAGTGTTGACTGATCGCCGGTTATGAATGATCGAGGGAAGAAAGACATCTTGCGCATGGCTGGCGCGGCCCTTGAGAGCTTAGGCCAAAATATCTTAGAAATGCGTCCAGATCGGAGAGGTGATAGCATTTTGAGACGATGAAGAATTGTTATTTATTAACGAGAAATGATAGACTTTTCGCAAGACATTATGCCCTTTGAATGAGCATCCCACATGTTTATAAGTACCTTGACTCGTCGTGTAGAAATAACTAGAATATTCCGGATGCTGGCCGAATTCTAGTTTAAATGGAGTGGTTTTGGGATATGTCCCTTCTACAGGCTTGGAGAAGATTCTACTTGATCTATTTATAGTATTGAGGTCCGATTATTATATGATCCCTACTGCTTGGCGAATGCCATCCTCGACGCTTGTGAGAGGCTGAAGATGTGTGGGACACGCCTGAGGTTGGTGAAGAATTTGAGTATGCCAAATTTAGGACGCACAAGCATTAAAAATGTTACAGGTTCCATTTTCTTTGCATCAAATTGAATTACGGAGAGAGCTATCTAGCTATGACATAGTATCAGAGAAAATGTACATAATAGGTGACTCAACTGTAACTAGAGCACTCATGCCTCGGATTTCATTTGCAAGAACCTGTTGTGCTCAGCTATATACAGTCTCTTATGGGGTGTAATTGTAAAATGTCAAAACGACTGGGATTAGATCCCTGTACATATTGCCTTAATTGGTATGGTCTTCATGCATGCCCATGTCTAGTTCGTCGACTAGTTATGCAAGCAAGGGGTACTATCCAATGATATTCCGTGGAAGTCTAAATTATAGGGGCGGTTTTAAACTCAAAATGAATTGTAAAATGGTCCTCATTTAAAAATTGAAAATTAAAAAAATTAATTGATATTATCTAGAAGTATACATCTATTTCAAAAATAATTGCTCTGTATTGCAAATGTATACACCGAAGCCCTCAGTATGGCTTGCAACTAGAATGAACTCGTTCTACATGTTTTGTATTAGTCTACTCCATCCAAATACTTTGTGTACCCTCCATTTGCCTTTATCACTGCATAATATCCTTCGCGCTTGTGATACGCACTTGACGGAGGCTTCTTCCGAGAAATGAATCTTCCGTATCCTCTTTGTTTGAGGGCATTAGAAATTAAACGCTCACTGCATCCCTAGTGGCTGAAGGGTCCCATCGCTAGTTCCAAATAGCTCATCTGTCAATTTTCAGGTGATTCCCGGCACAAGCCTCAAGCTCATCAACTTGTTCCACGCTTAATGTAGGCAGGCGTCCTTTGCGAGGTGAAGGATTCGCAGTCTCTCGAGCACACGCTAATATCACTTGCCTTCTTGTGAAGCCAAGTTCGTCGGATATTATTGTAATGTCAAGCCAAGTCTTCTTTATGTTCTTATTTCAATACATTGACCGCGAGTTATATGCCTGCGAACGTTGGTTTCTGAAGGAGACTTAGCGAGAGTCATTGTTTGCCGGAATAGAGGATGAATTGATAGTGGTGCTGAGTTTGAAAGACTGCGTTGGTTAGGCAGTCAAAAATGTCGTTGAAAATGTGTTTCTCTAAACGATAGTTAGAACAATACGATTGGATCATACTTCATGGCGAGCGGGGTAATGAGGAGAGACATACTAACCTATTACGAGCTAGCCCAGCTGCGCATACAGGGCTAATCCCTCAAACAACCCAGTTTCAAGCCTAACATTTTCAATCCTAGAGGCACTGTAGTATGGTAGATCTAGCAGCTGGTGCACATGTAGTTATTTTGGTAGTATGGCATTATGGCACATAGAGGATATCCAGTCTCTGCATAACGTCATTACAGGTAGTACTTTGTGCAGTATGACAAATGGGTTGTTGGTACAGGACAAACGGCTAGGCTGCTTAGCTGGTAGCACACTTTGGTGCTGTCGAACTAATCAAGACCCGCCTATGAGGCTGAATAAGGCTGATAAGGAAGCACACGCAATCAACCGTGCGTAACAAATTGTATCTATTTTTATCCCCCTGTAGTCATTCTTTGTATGTTTGCATTTAGGTAATCATCTGAGATTTTATACTATAATTGGTTGTGCCTGCACTTTACTGTTTGCGATATTAGCGCTCATCATGATTTTACCTTGCGTTTAAGATTAGATAACAAATACTGTTTGTAAGACGGGATGGGAAGATTACGTGGTCTGGGACATGCAAACTTACTGAAAGAAGACGAGCGAATTTGTACTTGAATAGAAGTAAGATGGTGGAGGATAGGACAATCATCTTTCTTTCCCTTCTCTCTGAGAAAATATCGAAGTTCCAATCCTGTGACAGGTGGGCTGCATACTGGTTACGTGATCGGTCTACGGGCGAACAAGCTAGGGGATAAGGGACGAGCTTCCCCCAATCTGTAACATAACAATTATCACGGTAACTTCATTTCTGCACATTGATGAAGATATCTCTCCACAAACTTTCTTAGCCGTCCCAGCACAAACATACATCCCCAAATCATGAACCAATCATAACAGAACCACTGCGAAGCTATGATAGCTTTTTCTTCACCCCTAGTCAGCCAGAATCCGTGAATACCCACCCAGGCAAGCATCACTAAAACTCCAAGTTATCTATAAATGCCTCCATCTTCCGTTTACTTTTCTTTGCGTGGAATGTTGTCTAAGGCGTCTCCATCCCAAGTGGAGTTGGTGCCCAGCCTACTCAAACTATACCGGATACAAGCACCAGGAGATGGATCACGTTCACGGAGCAAGGGCCTGTTCTGCATCAATAGGAACCATGTCCGAAGATTTCTGTACTATTCAACTCTATTCTACCCTAATCTGATCTATTCCATTCTTCTTCGTTCTGTTCTGATCTGTCCTCGTCTATACTATTCCCTTCTACTCTATTCTAATATTTGTGAGGGTATACTGGAAGGTTCGAGAACAATGGAGAAGAATATATCAAGGGTATTTTGGGTATCGTAGCGCAGACTATTTATGCTCTTGTATTCTTCAGGACCTTTTCGATAATATCGAAATCATTCGCATCTTGACATCTTGACACCACGGCACCTTTCGTTGTTGGATTATTATTATAATTTGAGCTGCACTCTCGTAATCGAAGGCTTGTTAAGCACAGTGCTCTTCAATTCATAAATCTCCTTACTAGAGTTCGAAATCTCACATCCGTCAAGGCTGAATCCTTTCTTTGCATCGTCTTGTAAAATTGTCCTAGTCCCCCTCACGTCCATCTCAAACAGCTTCCTCCCAAGTTATTGCGCCACGATTTTTTATCCCTTACTGGTATTCGTATTGTCATGAGCCTATTGTTAAAATACTGAGCTTAGATAATAGATATCGGTTAGGAGAATTAGCTTCAGGCTGTAGATATTTCTGGGTATGGTGCTTCGCGAGTAAGAGCGGGCTAATAATTAACAGTAAGTGTGGTGAATAATCCAATATCATTTAAGAAAACCTGACAAGGGCCCAAAGCAGTCTAGCGATGCAAATACGAAGTGGGCACATGGGGCTCTCCCGGTGTTCTGATTACACCTATAATACAGTACTATTGCGTTGTGTTCCAGCGGAACTGTACTCGATCTCGTAGATTTCCAGTAAGTGTGAGACTGTTAACATGTGTTGCAGTGCCGTACTGCCGAGTCCGGTGCCAACTGAACGCCATGCCTGTGCTGGGCGACCAACAAAACAATATAGGAAATGAATGGTGGCCGATTACTGTCTATTTTCTACATACATCTCGGAACTGTCCACCGAGGGGAGGCTACTTATGGTGTCCCAACTCCTAATGCGCTAAGCACATTGTCTGCTCTACTAAACCATATCCTTCATATTCCGAGTAGGCTCTTCATAGCGAATCTGGGTCTTGTTGGTCCATTATTCCATATGAGACTTGCTACAACAATATCCTGTTTACATATTTGTTGCAACCCTGTATTTGTATGGCTGAGTTGGACATCCCTCCACATAGTTAGGCTAATGACGTAATTATGATTAGTGTCCGTACGACAGTCACTAGGCGATAGGCGCAGCCTGTAACCATGCCTATGCCGACTCAAAGGTATTGTATTGGGAGGCGTCGCACATTGGCGCATGCGTAGTGGTTAATAGTGTTTCGGGTTCGACGCAGTGTTAGTTGGCTGGTCTGACTTACGGGCCCAGCCTTGCATGTAAGGTGGTCATCAGCAAACACCTTAGATTGGCCATGTCCCACTGAAGTGTTCTCTTCATAGAAAATATAGAGTATTTTATGGCATCCTTTGCATGCCACGTCCGTGATTCTCGTCCTTTTACGACTAGCGCCGCTCGAATCAGCCCAAGTTGACCAACATAGACCACAGAAACCAATTAACTTACCAGCCATGACATACGGTAGTCAATTGACTTTAGATCCTGACTAGCATTATGCGCAGGTCGTGATAACCTTTGATCTGGATGGGTCTCATTGTAGGCTATATGTTGGAAAATATACTCTGTACGATATTATATGGATAAATATGATGAAGTAAAGAAGACTTAAATTTTTTTACAACTATGGGAACATTGGACTTATATATACATCTAAGGGAGAAATTCCCGCTAGCCTCGTGTGCCTGTCAAACCTAGTGATGACTAGCCACCTCTCATCTACCATGATGAGCCAAGGTACACTGTAGTACGTAAATATCCAAACGTATAGGCGACAGTAGGCGCGATTAGCGTACTCAGGACATTTGTAGAGAGAGTCGATCTTGTCGGGAACCTGAGACGAAACAGGTAATGATTGAGTCATAAATTCGAGAGTCAGAATTTCCAACACTATATGTATCTAATCGGAAGAATTCTATTATGAACCAAAATGGGGTTTCAAGCACTGAAATTTACTCAGCACATCTACCAACCCAATCAAATATAATCGCCGTAGACCACACATTACAACACTCGGGCGCGAGGAGGCTGAGGCTGGAGAGGAAGTTGCGCTTCGCTGAGTGGAATACAGGTTCTCTGGACAGCTGGATTTGACATGTTCAACATATGAGTGAAGTCTGAGATAGTGCTGTCATTCAGATGGCACGAGTTTTATTGTACTTGAAGTGTAGCTAGCCTCATGCAACCCGGCTCCGCTCGTGCTCAAGCTTCCATAGAGGTGTAGAGGGTGCGAATTACCTCGAAGGTTAATATCCGAACATTCATACAAACAGCTATGCCGAACACGCAGACAACCAACTACAATTTTCTCCAAATAGATATAATTTCAGCTAAATAGAAAAAGATCCTGTCCCCTATGCTTTTGTGACTACCTTCTCTTCGAATGGACTCATGCTGCCCTTTACTGGAAAAGGCATCAATTTTTGGTGAGTTAGTTTCTTACTATCTGTCAATAGCTCGTGGAAAATCTGCAAACCATTTGCAACATAAATCCGCCGTGATATTTCATACTTGCAAGCATGGTACAAATTAATGGAATCAACGAAAGGATACTTGAGTACAAATCTATCTTCATATATTTCACCAGAATTAACAAAATCATGGATTCGGCCATAATGGTCGTCATATCGTAAATTTCTTCCCCTAATCGAGACTCGGCGATAATGGTGGTCATATCGTGAATATCTTCTCCCAATCGGGGGCTTATAAGCATTAATAACATCATCCTTCTCTCTATAAAATTCCATCCATCGACGTTTAGAGTCGGGAAGTGCTTTCAAAATGTGATTCGTGATCAATGATCCAGTCTTCACCTCTGATCCTATCAGCGTGACTGGGGTCCACTCATTTGTTTTCAAGTTCTGCTTGAAAAGATGCAAATGTCCCTGGTACCAAGCCAGTGCATTTTGTTCAAGCTCTGTGCCACTTTTAGCAAATATCTCTCCATTTAGGAACAGGAATCTCATGTCCAAAGGCTGGTCCTGGGTTACCACAATCGGCTGGTCAGCCTTTTGCGGTGCAAACGCTTTGTATGGTCCATCTACCGCAATAATACCCGTAAATGCTAGGTTCAGAATTGTCCGGCTAGTGCACGTTCGCCTCACTTTTTTCTCGCATTTCGATAAGTCTATCACGTTTTGATCCAGGTTTAGGTTGGACACAGAAGATATAGATTTCAGACAATTCTTTTCCTCCTTTTTATCTTTGGTCAGTCCGATATGGGCGTGTTGTGTGATATCCGTTAGTCCTTTGGTGATGAGGCTAGCTATCTCGGCGGATCGGAGGTATTCTGAGCAGTAAGACATGTAGTAGGTCCCTTTGTCTTTGATTTGTGTCTCGGTCAACATAAATTGATCGATGCTTTTCGAGTGTGGGAAGTTACTGCGGCTTTTAACTTCATAAACTCCATAGGATGGCTTGTCCAACTCATCCGTCGTAACAACCAAGCGATCTAGGCCATTCGAGCCCTTTCCCGTAATCAAGAGGAATGCGGTAGCGCACCAAATCATTCTGACAGGCTGGGTCGGTCAGTTTCTCATTCAAGGTTGCTTTCCAAATCTTCGGTTTGATTTTATTTTTCTTTGGTGGCTATTTGTCTCGAATCTTCAAGTTAGTTCGGAGAATTCTACATCAAGATTCTAATGGAGTTATTCAAATACGTGATCTGTAGGAAACGTTTGCTGAGGCTTGGAATCCATAATGGCCAATTTTTTTTGAAAGTGAAGCGATTTGTCACAAACCAATTTTATAGACCTTAGGACAAGATGAATTTGGTCTAGTTTTTGAATCCAAGAGTCCAGTCAGTTCATTTCGAGACTTGACGTAATTTGAAGGATTGGGTCTCATTTCAGCGAGATGGTGGACAATTGGCAATGACAGATTTTGTATCTCGAGTCATCACGAGGTGACGAAAGGAAATATTTACATTGCTGTCAATCTTTGAAGTATGATTGAATGTTATTTTAACGAGTCATGCACGAGTCCTGTGTTGAGTTTGAATGACGTTGGTAGTTGGTCTCGAAAGGCTCAATAATACATTGATGACCAATTCAGAGGGAGACGAGACTGAGTGCCACCGTCTCTATTTCCATGATGGTTTCCAATTGCTTTCGCCGTCTGTATTGTCATCATCTCTCGACACAACCCCCAATCGCGGACTTTGTGGCTTATCACCGCGGCTTCAATCATACTACCGCTACACTTCACTGCGAGTGCGGGAGAGTGAAATCAATTGGTAACCTTGTTCACTGTCGGAAAGCACTGGCAGCATGGCGGCTGAAAGGCGGAAAGCAAAGGGCACCAGCTACAGAAACAATGCTCGGATCAAGGTGATGGCAGATGTTCAGGGACTACGTCCAGGAGAGCGGGATATACGCGGTGGCTAGTCGGGGGATGGCGGGGATACCTGTGACTCGGAGGATATAGATTGAAAGCCTAGGTGGTATGGCATATAAAGAGGGAATGAAATCGAGGCACAGACGCGTGGTGGCTGAGGCGGAATTAGGGAAGGGAGATTGTCAAAGTTTTTCTTTCGAAATGCAGGAAATTGCGAGACAGTTTTGATTTGTTTTCATTCTGGGCTGCTAAACTCGTCATGATTCAACACATGGATGCGTATTTACATGCTTCCCGTCGTTTAGGTTGGACGAGGCACTTTCACTTCACCCTAGTTAACCTGATCCGGCCCGGCCCGACTCGTGCTCAAGCTTCAGTAGGACTGCGACGGGAGTCATTTTACCTAGCACGTTGATGAATCAAATAAAGGAGGACAAGACTGAAGACCTGTACGCGGTACCCTCTATCAACCTGGGAGTGAAATATTCTTCCAGAGCCAAGTTCAGTCAAATTTCGCAATACCGAACAAGTTGGCCCACGAGGCAATAATTCAAAATTTTCCGTCGTGTCAAATTTTTGCTCCCAGCGAGTTCGACTCGTACAAAAGTCCGGCAAGTCTACATGTGCGACCTAGTACATCCTCGTTCAAATGACCACTCCTCTCATCAACCATTCTCTGGCCTCAGCTAGCCGCCAAATACACGCCCACGCCGATATTTACACCCGACGGAGGAAGCAAAGCGCGGCGCACAAATCTCGGACACAGTTCTTTGGGATGGACGTGAGAAGGATCAGGACAAGTTTACAAGATGATACAGAGGATGGATACAAACTCGACGGGTGTGTAACTTTGAATTTTGGCAGAGTTTTACGAACTGAGCTTTGTGGGCGCCAAGACTTCGCTTGCGAGAGTGCAGCGGACACTATAACAACACGCAAATGATGGAAGATGTCGTCGTTTGCCTCTTGGTGGTGTTCTCTGGTACAGCTGAGTAACCCGGGCTTCTAGTCTACTTGGGAAGGAGACACCCCAGACCACATCTCGCGCGGAGAAATGCCAATGTGTGACGGAGGCATGTCTGAGTAATTCTCGGTCTTCGAAACGTTCCCCTTGGTGGGTATTCACGGAGGAGGGTTGATTTGGGGCTAAGAAAAAGCCAACATAACTTCGCAGTGGAACTTGCTAATAAAATTCGAGGCATTAGTGCTCTTACTGTAAATTGAGTCATCTTCTCTGTATATTATCTCTGATATTGTGTCATAGCTTGTTAGCCGCACACGCGATTAAAATATGATGCAAAAAACAAAGAAGAATCAACGAACATACATTTAAGATTTTGATGAAAATTTCCACCAGCAGCCCTTTTCACCTCGTAAATTCACGTCTGCAATACCTATATATCAGTTTCTCATGGTACCGTGCCACTCAGCTTTAAAATGGCACCGGTACCCACAAAAACCGCGAAAATTGTGTTAACAATGAAATAAGGACTACACAACCACCGGACGCGTCCGGAAACAAAAAATCAAATGCTGCGCATGGCAAGAAGCATCACAATACAATGAATGTCTGAAAATGGACTGGCACCGAGCGTCACCGATCTGGACATGATTGAAGCCGAAGTCATGATTGAGGCAATGATCAAAAAGGGCTTAAATGATTCGCAATGGGCAAGTGCAGGAGCGGAGAGCTCCCAGAAGGCGTTCACTGTACCAAAAATTGTCGTCGAGAATGTAGTCTAGGCAAAAGTAACACCGAATCCCCACGCGTTGCGACTCGAAAAATCGCGGTTCGGATAGCAAAGCGGACACCAACCGTGAGCACACCAAGGGGAACGCAAATCCCCAATAGCATAAAGGCAGCAAATGCCTCACAACTTCCGACAGGCCCAGCCGTGATTCCAGGGACGGCTGAGTGAGAAAACAACTATGCTTGCAACGCTCCCACCAGTGTGATACAAGAACAACCCCAGAAATCAAAGCTTTGTTGGGAGACGAAAGAAAGCAGGCTGCAAATGCCTCCGCCAGGCTCGAAATGGGCTCAACGGTCATAAATACATTGGAAAGCGTTATCCTGTCATCAAAAACGAGGGATAACAGGGAATACATGGACGACAAGAATGCATGTCTAAGGGTCGCTCTCGCCCACTTCCTACGCACTGGAACTACACCAGTGTCGACAAGTCTCATCCCGCCACGTCGGCCGGCAGGCCAGCAGCAGCGGGCCTCCTCCAAATTCGACAGTCAGGTTAGCAAGACCTGCCGTCGCAATGCACCAGGTAACTTCAATCTGGGCAACTGTAGCCGGGAAAAGACTACCAAATCAGCCGGGGCCAGGGATGAATAGCCGTGCTTTACAAAAGCCGACCCTGCCGACCAATAAATCGGCCAAGATAGCCCTCTCTTTCTCGCTGGACATCTGACTTTTACTCCGAGTGGATTCCAAACACTAGCGGTAAACGATGTCCCCAGCTGGGATCAGACATGCTGTGGCGTAGCTCACTAACGCACCAAAAGTAGCCATTGAACATGTCTACCAAGTCCAAAGTGGTTTTGCGCTCCGAGCGAAGAACCAGGAATCTCACCAATTCCTATTAAAGGCGGCTGAATCTTCCCTCCATATTGAAGGAAAACTAGAAGGGGCTTCTAACCTTGTGGCGCTCCGGATTATCGACGGTCCCTGTCACCATCCACACTCTTCTTAGAAGGGTGCCTGTGACGGAAGAGTAGTGATCGAGGAGATCACCAGGATTACAAAAACAGTTCCAGTCATGGTTCAGTCCGACGGAAAAAATTACCCTGACGCGCTTTACAAATCATGGCTCGCCAATTTCAAGAAAGGAGCGGAATCAAGACTAGGGTTCTACCTGTTCGACGACTCGAGAGTTACAGTCCAATATCAACCGCGACAGACTGTGCAATAATACAAAAGCTTCCTGCAATTCCACGGAACGCGTGGCTGCTCTCGAGTCCCAGCTTGCTGGAACTGCACCTCTACAATGCACTCGACGAACGAGTGCTATACGCACACCAGGTGCCGCAACTGCTGAGGACTAAACAGTTTCGATAGTCGAGTCTGCCTGGCGCGCCCCATTAATCCGGGCCGATAAGCAGAGAGCAACTAGCCGTTTTTCGGGTTTCTAGCCAACGCGAGCTATCGGCAGTGGTGAGAACTAAAGTTGCTGTCCGCTGAGCTGAGGTAGTAGCTCAAGCAGCCGCTAGGCAGACGCAAGCCTCGCCCGGAGCGGTGAAATCGAACAATGGGCTCGAAGTCCTGATGACCGACGTCGCTCCCGACGACTCGGCCACAGGAATAATGAAACCCGTTGAATCTTCTGGAAGGGCCACTCACGGATCCCTTCCAGCCTCCCACCTACGATAAGTTTTATGTCAATCAACGTAGGTAGGGGAGGCTCAACATACAACATCGCGCTTTCCCGAGCCTACGAGCTAGGGGTAGGTGTAGTGTTGATACAGGAGTCTTCGTGGAAAAAAGCCACAAAGGAAACAAAGTCGCATCCTGGTTAGGACTGCCATATATCACATGGCGGGGTAAAACTTCGACCCAGATCAGTGGCCTACACACTGATCAACAGGAGAATTCATTCGGCAAGTCAAATCTTTCCCTGCGATCCCCTGATAGCGGTCTACTGCTGGGTTGTGGTGAACGTAGTCACGTTTTTCGATGTAACGGCTGCAAAGCCGGTAATTTCCTGTAGTCAGTACTGGCCAGTACAGACGTACAACTACCGGGTATTGGGCCCTGTAGAACATACTAGAACCACTGGCAAAGGAGCTAGAAAATGTTTGATAGGATTAAGATTGAGAATGAACCTTGGAGAAGCTGCTAGAAATGATATTATTGCAGCAGCAACTGGAATTATCTAGAAGTAACCTGGCCTTAGAAGGAAGATCTTGGAAGCCAACGAGTCTGTACATATATGAGGCTTAGTATGTAGAACTTAGCTCACCATAGTTGAATTGTTAATATACCATCACCCATACAAATTCTCTCTGCTTTCTATAGCTGATCCGTGACACTCGACGTGTACAAAGACATGAACGACTGTTGAAAGAGATAGAGTATCACTTAAAGCAGAGCGAAGAAGAGTGAATTGATGATTTGTTTATATATAAAAAGATGTCAATCAAGACCATAAAAAACGACGTAATAATATATTTAAGTAAAAATCAGTAAGTTGTAGTAGGCAATCATTTACGCTGTATTCCCTTGTCATAGAAGTAGAGCCACACTAGTACCTGTTCGTGCAAATCTTACAGGGGAGATGGGACTAGAGTGTAAATTGTGGATGTAGGGATTGCGTTGGGAACCCTTACGTAATGAAGGTAATCGTTACTAATAGGATTATACTTCATTTTCCAACAACGACCAGACAGCGATTCGACCACTCCTCAGCTGGGATCTACTGTAACGGCTGCAAAGCCGGTAATTCACTGTAGCCAGTACTGGCAAGTACTGGCGTACAACCACCGGGGGGTTGGGCCGGCGCCATAGCCTTACAGAACATACCAAAACCATTGTCGAAGCTACTAGAAACAATATTCTCAGAGTTGCAACTGGAATTATCTAGAAATGAACTGACCTTAGATGGAAGGGCTTGGGACTTAGTAATCTGTATAAATACCTGGCTAAGTGTCTGTAACTTAGTTCTACATAGTTGAATTGTTAATATACCATCATCCATACAAATGCTCCCTGCTTTCTATAGTTGATCTGTGACATCTACCACCACGAACGGTCGCAGCTGGCGACTTAAACATAGTGCACTGCGCCTGGCAACCAGGGGTTACCCGTACACGCGGACAAGGAATTGAGATTGATAGATTGTTGGAACGCTATCTCACTTGTCTGATTGTGGGCGAGCCGACGCATCGAGCCGGGAACACACTGGATTTTGATTGGACCAAAATCAACGGGGCCGAAGCATGTCTGGATTGCAATAAGTGCGTAACCAGCGACCATCTACCGATTCGAGGTCGAGGGACCAAGAGCCTTCGCAGATCAGGGTAACGCGTGGCAACTTGCTGAAGTTCGCCCTTGCCGTAACGCAGTGGACACACCCGCCACAAGTCCTAGACACAGTTCACAACGCGGATGAATACGCAAAAGATCTCTGTTGCGGCCTTACTAACGCTATAAAAGCAGCAAGAACACGAAGGAACACAAGACACGGCAACTGCGCGCACTGGTGGACTCTAGGATGCAAACTGGCTCGCACGGAATATCATGCAGCAGTGACTCTAGAGAAACGATGAGTGCATGTGTAGAAGCTGCGCTCAACCCTAATGGCGACAAGGAAAGAACACCAGACGTGTCAAATCGAAGCGATCACGACACCGACTGACGTATCAAGCTGGTTGAAGTGGTTTTTTTACGCAAGACGAACCGGCGTCCAAAAACAGTTATGGGCTCAAGTCCGATTACCATTTTGTCTTGATTGAGTAAGAGACTGGAACGAATCCTAGCGAAGCGGATAGTCTATTTCGCGGTTACGCTCGACGTTGTTGGATATCGAAAATTCGGTGCGCCCCCTAAATATCGTCAAACAACCTTATTAGCTTCGTAGTCCACGACATCGAATAGGAAAATACCCAGAGATTGGCGGCCATATTTACGACTCTCAATGTTCAAGGCGTGTAGATGTGGTACTCCATATCCGTTTGGTAAGAATAATGAAAGAGCAGAGGTGACAGGACTCAATTCTCCGATGTACGACGTCATCTATCTCACAACGAAAGATGCAAGTTCGATACTCTGGAGGGGTAACCGGGCAGAGATAACTGGTATGTAGGGTTCCGAAGGTGTCACCGAAATTGCCACTTCTCTTCCTTCTGGATATGGCAGAGCCTATGCTAAGCGACAATTCAGAATTGGGGTTAATCTACGCTGACGACGCCGGGATACTAGGATTCGGGCGCAGCATAGTCCAGTCAGCCGCATCTATACAGAAGGAAGTGGATCATCGTCTGCAGTGGGCGGGTACCAACGCAGTCTCCTTCGATACGAACAAGACGGAGGTAGTCCAGCTTCCCGGACGCAAACGCGAGGAGCCAGTGGGCATTCGTGTGAAAGGCGTGGCTATTGACCCAGCAGGCCAAATAAGCTGGCTTGTAGTACACCTAGACCCGCGGATCGACTTCAAACATCTCGTCACGACGTGGTGTGGTAAAGCTCTGAAGGTGGCCCAGCAAAACCGTCGCTTCAACTCAGCGTACCGAGGAGCTGCTCCTGCAGCACTGGTTCGAGCAGTGGAAAAATTCATTGGCCCCATAGCAACCTTTGAAGCAGATGTGTAGTGGCTCGGCCTCAAATGTCCGATCAAAAGGGGGATCATCACACCTCGAACCAGCATTTTCTGCGGTATGATCGATAGGGCAATCTTAACAGCACTGCGCAGCTGCCCTCCAGGTAACGAGAGTGACACCGAATCTTGCTCTCCACCGCGAAGGAGGTACCCCAACAGGGAAGATCATTTTGGAAGGGAACCGATTATGGCTTTCGGCTCGGCTCCAATCACTAGACAACCGTCACCCGCTCCGGAATCGCGCCGCCGTGTGTCCAAAAATTGGACCACGGAAGTACAAGAAATGTTCTCGGGCACCCAAGAATTCAGAGATCCACTTGTCACGAGTATAGCGGGCTTACCGACAACTCGCGGATGCGGAAGACGCCGAGCCTTTGTCGCCGCCATGCTATCCCTCGACTTTCGACCCAAGGATAGAGGAGGAGGACAAGGTAACCCGGCCCTTGCACAGTGTGTCAGAATCAGATATTAGTGCCTATCAGGATGGATCTTCGGAGGGGCGCGGTCGCTCAGCATGGGGGTTCGTCTTGAAGGGGGATGGAAAAACTCTGTTGAAGGGATGTCGCATCAAGCATGGTGGTGAGGTGCTTGATGCGGAAATTGTAGGGGCGAGAAAGGCCCTGGAAGCTGCGCAGGGGTTGTTGGAGAGGGAGCACGGGAGAAGTGACGGCAGGCAGCAAACTAACGTGTTGACGGATAGTCAGTCTGCAGTGAAGGCACTGTCGACGGAACCGTTACAAGCCTCAATGACGTACGCCAACTTAGGCCGCTATCGATTAACGCCTGAGTCTCAGTGAAGTGGATACCAGCCCACGGCGGTATACAAGGTAACGAAGAGGCCGATAGAGCCGCACGCTCTCGCCTCCGAAAACTGCCAAGCAAAGAGAGCCAGCCTGGCTCTATAACGTTGGCGTACGCTCATCGTCCCATTAACCAGAAACGTCAAGTGCTTCTCTAGGAATGGTGGGAAGAAGCATGTCCGCTAAGGTATCGAATTCTAGGTCATATCATGGGACGACGCAATCCGCGACATCAAGCACTTTACCGGCTGCTACTTTGTGAACTAACCTTAGCCCGTACAAACAACCGAAACATCGCACCATGTCACCACCGTTTCGACAACTTCGCCGCTTCGATGTAGTGTACGTGTGGGGAGGACACATCACCTCTCCATTTGATTCACTGTCGATTGCACGCACACCAGACGCGTCGACTTTGAGAGAAAATGCCATTTCACAACTTTACCCAGAAGTGTCTCGGGCCTAAGGGCCTCGAAAACTTCACAAAATTTGCGCAGGAAACCGGCTGCCTCGGGCCCCTACCTTTGAGTTCATCTCCAGCTCTCAGCGTAGACGGTAGTAATTAGATCATAGCACGAAGCATGATTGGTAGTTAAAGGAAACGATAAGTGTCATTTTCCAACCGCAAATAGGTTTATTGGTTTTGGAATTTTGGTTATGGGAGTTTTTATTTTCTTGCTTATACCTAGCTACTTGTTGTGTAGTGGGTCATGCGGTGAGACCGGGTTGGGCATGTGGTATGCATGATCTCGGCCGTGTACACCGGTCCATGACTCCTAGGAGATAAAGAGCATAGCTAAGGACCAAAATATTAATTTGAAAAAAAGCGTCCTAACCAAATACCATACCCATAGACCACTCATTACAACAGCTCGAGAAATCCATTTTTCCTCTTTCCCAACCCTCTCGATCTCATCGCATTCATCTTCGAATGGTACCGAGATACGGCATTTTCACCATGCCTACAGTTGAAAAAAAGCGTTCCAATTCCATTTTGAACGACACGAGAGTCCGCCCGAGGGCTCTCGAAAGACCGTCTGGACTTGCCAAGTCTTCAAAATGCGCGGATATGGGCAAGGTCTCAACTAAAGGGAAGGAAAAAGCCATCCCCGCCGTCAATGAGCCCGATACTGACATGATCTAGTGTCACAGTCTGAGCATAGGCACTGAGGCAACCTTATGGTCAGAGGTAGTCTATTTTCAATCTATGATGAACTACAGATTGAAAAGGATAATAACAGTAACGTTATACATGATTATTATCCAGGCCAATAACACAGTTTCCTATCCGTATTTCCGTATCCTTTCTAGTATCCTCTTGTCGTGCCCTATTCTTGGAGGTGTTTGCCAAGTTGTAAGACCCTGCTTCCAAGAATAGTCCCTGCCTAGTTTCATGCTAAGCCTGCGTTAGACAGCGCAGGCTACAGGCAATTACCGGCTTACAAGCCGTCACATCTGGTCAGTCGAAATTGTTGAGAAAGTACCTCAACCACCATCCGTCCCCCACGGGATTGGAGAATCGTCAAAATCTCCTCCGACCGCATCAAAACCGTCGCAAAATGGTCTGGTCTAACTCTGGTGCCCTTGCAGATGTCTCGACAGAGCTTGACTCAACGTCGGACCACAGAACGCTTGCAAGAGACGTTCCCCGCCCGAACTCGAAAGCCAGAGCGGTTATCAAAACTGGTCAAGCGGTAAGAGTGACAGACGACGCCCTCGAAGACTTCGCCAAGGTACTACGTAGGTGGGCCCATGGAATAGGGATGCAGCCAATGGTCTCAACAAGTGCGGTCGACAGCCTTGCAGATAAACTGGTTCAAATCATCAGTGATGCTATCAGGGCTACCGGAAGACGCAGGAGTGCGAAGAAGGGTAGGACGGCACCTTGGTGGACATTGGAGTGCTCACAGGCCAAACGTGAATATAGGATATTCAGGGACGAAGAGAGTAGAAAGGATTTCCGACGCATAGTCAGAAGTGCGAAACGCCAATACTAGCGGCGAAAATTCTCGAAAGCTACAACTGACATCGATATGTATCGGATGGCACGTTGGGCTAAACCGCAACCTACATCTGCTGCTCCGCCACTTCAAACTCCGGATGGTTTTGTCTCGGATCCAGGAAAGCGTGCACTTCTGTTGCGCGACCTCCTTCTCGGCCGGTTCATCAGCCAAAACGACGTGGACACCAAACACCTCGAGCCAGGACGCGGAAACCTTCCATGGGTCTCAAGCGTCACTGATGAAGAAGCCAAGTGGGTCACAACGGCCTGCCAGAATAAAGCCTCCGGAGCAGACGCAATTTCTGTTCGTCTTCTTATGATAGCCTGGCCGTCAATTGGACAAGCAGTGAGAGTACTCTTTGAGGGCTCACTTCGACCGAACCACTTCCCGAAGGCATTCAAGCTAGCCGAAGTGATTATCCTACCCAAGCCTGGCCGTAATCTCAGCACAGCTAAAGGATGGATGCCCATCGCACTACTCTCCTCTCTGGGTAAAGGTATTGAGAGACTAGTCGCAAGGCGTATGGCTCACACCGCCATTTCGCACAAGGCTGTGCCGCAGCAGCTTTTTGGAGCACTCTCCGGTACATCAGCTAGTGACCTTGTCTCATGCGTTATCCACGATGTGGAACATGCAATAAAAAGACAGAAGAAAGCAGTCCTTGTCACTCTAGACGTACAGGGGGCATTTGTCGCTGTACTCAACGGACGACTGCTGCAAAGGATGAACAAAGTTGGGTTGCCGAAAGCAGCTATCACTTGGATAAAGTCTTTCCTGGACAAACGATCCGCCAGCGTCAGACACGAGGATGGAGTAATAGACCCAATTCACCTAGAATGCGGGCTGCCACAAGGATCGCCTTTATCCCCAAATCTCTTCCTCCTCTACATGGCCGAAGTCGTGGGGGGTAGTAGTTGGAGATTTGGCTATGCAGATGATGTTGCTATCCTCGGCATAGGTTCGACTCCAAATGAAGCCGCAGCAGCTGTCCAGAGAGAAGTCGACGCAGTCCTAGGGTGGGCTGCTGAAAATGCCGTCTCGTTCGACCCAGACAAGGCCGAAGCAGTCTACTTCGTCGGCCCCAGATCCAGGGGACACGATCTTCCGGCTATAAGGGTAGGCACTCGCGATGTACAAGCATCCGACAACATCTGATGACTCGGAGTCTACTTGGACCGTGGCCTGACCTTCGAAAGCCACGTCTCCAAGTGGACCAGTAAAGCAATGCGTCTAGTGCAGCACTTCCGACGGCTAACACTGTGCACACAGGGACCAAGGCCTGATTTACTAACCACAGTGATCCGCACGGTAGTTCTGCCAATTCCGATGCACGCAGCGGAATCCTGGTATCCGGGACCAACCAGGGAAATCTATCGGGATGTCGCGCGAAATTCATGTAAGAGACAGTGCAAAGTCATTGAGCAAACCTCTGTCTTAGGAATTCGCGTGGCTTTAACAACCTGGCGCACCATGCCAATCGCAGCCCTGAGAAGGGAGACTGGCATTCCACCAGCACACATTCTGCTCGAGAAACGCAGGCTCAAGTCTGCCGCACGAATCCGGAAACTGGATGATTATCATCCGCTTCGACTTCGGGCCACGGAAAGCACTGACAGCGCTCGCCGCCGACTCGGACTAAAGACATGCAACAAAAACAGACTTGGTATGGATAGAGTTCATAATTCGAGGGTCCAGAGGATGTACTGACTCCTGCCAGAGGCTGAACTTCCGCCACCGCTCCGACCTCCGGTACCCCCCAGCCGATTCCTCGTTGGACAAGCAAGAAAGAGGCTGCCAATTTCATAAGAGAGTGGCTACCTACACTCCCACCCAACTGTCTCTGCGCTTACAGTGATGGTTCTGGGGCGTCCACAGACAGAGTGTCATGGGCCTTTGTGACCTTTATCAGTGGCACAGGCACGATAATCGAGCAAAGCGGCTCAGGTAAAATTACCAAGGCGGAGGTCTACGACGCGGAGGTTCATGGAGCTTTGGCTGCTCTAGAAGCAATTACTGCCAGCAATCGAGATCGAGGACGAAGTGCCATCTATATCCTGCTCGAAAATTCTGCGGCTGTTCAGGCTTTACTGACGGGAACAACGGGCTCATCATCCTGGCGAATCCAAAAGTTCGTGAAAATGGCCGTGAGATCAGCCGCACCTGTAAAAATAGGATAGATTCCGGGCCACGAAGGGCTGGCAGGAAATGTAATCGCCGATGAACTCGCTTGAAGAGAGCTTAACTCGCCGGACAACTCTATAACGACACATGGTGTGATGACCCTCGCTTCATCTGGACGGAAAGCCCGCGAACTGGCCAGGCAGATGTTGACAGACTGGTGGCACTCGAATCGCCCCAAACACTACGCCGATCTTGAACTCGAGATGCGTCGCAAGAAACCGCCAGAGCTAGCGCTACCTAGAGCGGTCTTCGCACGCTTGATCGCTGCACGAACTGGACATGGAGACTTTGCGGCATATCACCGCCGCTTCAACCACACTGACGCTACACTTCACTGCGAGTGCGGAAGGGTAAAATCAATTGGTCACCTTGTCCAGTGTCCAAAAGTACTGGCAACATGGCGGCTGAAAAGCGGAAAGCGAAGGGCACCAGCTATAGAAACAATGCTCGGATCAAGGTGATGGCAGATGTTCAGGGATTACGTCCAGGAGAGCGGGATATACGCGGAGGCTAGTCGGGGGATGGCAGGGATACCTGTGACTCGGAGGTGATAGATCAATGGCCTAGGTGGATTGGCATGGACAGAGAGATTGGATTCGAGGCTCAGGCGCGTGGTGGCTGAGGCGGAACAACGGAAGGGAGATTGTTCAAGTTTTTCTTTTGTAATGCGGGATTTTGCATGGAAGTTTTAATTTATTTTGTTTTCAATTCTGGGCTGCTGGACTCGTCATGATTCAACACATAGATACGTTTTGGCGTGGTTCCAGTCATTTAGGTGGGACGAGGCATTTGTACTGCACGGTAGTTAACCTGATCCGGCCCGACCCCACTCGTGCTCAAGCTTCAGTCGGAGGGCGACGGTAGTTACTTCACCTAGCACGTTAATGAAAAAACAAACAAACAAAACCATCGAAAAACGCTGCATCCAAAGCAGCATCGAGATCAATGTCACAGCCAAAAGCTGCTACAAAAGCAGACTACCCGCCAGAGCTCCGACCAATTGTCGAGGCTGAACAACGACGCGCCGCCAAAACAGCGGCAAATCTGGCCCTCTGTTTCGCCGCCATCTCTGGCGTCGAAGCCACCCTTCTCCCTTTAACCAACGGGTCAAATAGACCATTCGTAGACTCGATGAGAGTCTACTTACGCGCCGCCATAGCGCAA
Source organism: Blumeria hordei DH14 (assembly GCA_900239735.1). NCBI lineage: Eukaryota > Fungi > Ascomycota > Leotiomycetes > Helotiales > Erysiphaceae > Blumeria > Blumeria hordei. Next base: position 782,853 of record OENG01000009.1, on the reverse strand, counting down.
TACATGGCCACGGGCCCGGCCTCTACGTCACCCGTCTTCCCTCCTCGCCCTGCAAACCCTCTCCTAAGGGCTCCTGACGCCAGGAGTGCACCAATTCCCGCCGTCTCAGCACAGGTATCAAAAGGCACCTAGGCCACGGTGGGAAAAGACGGTCTGCGTGTCACGGTTTCAGAACAAGGTGCATGTGCGATCTTGTAGGTACAGTATATTTATTATAATTCTCTAGAGAGAGAATTCCTATAGCTAGAATACAAATATATATACACTCTGAAATACTCCTCTTCTGTAAGGTTCTCCCTATATCTGGAATAACATGGAATCCTCGACAATACCCTAGAAGATTCTTGATACACCTGTTGTCCTCATGAACCTTCAGTATGCTTCCAGAAAGTTCATTGAGAATCTTCTAAGCTCCTTGTATTCCGAGATCCTTCCCGAAGATTCCCTTGCATTCATTGCCTGCGCTAGCCAGCGTAGGCTACAGGAATCCCTAGGCTTAACAGCCGTCATACTGCGACAAGCAGTAGCACCTATAGCAAAGGCAGCGCCGCAACCTGTGGCCAAGACCACAAAGAAAGACGCCCCGAAGGCGAAAGACGACAAACGACTGTTCCTTCGCCTGAGAAAGGAGTACCCGTAGCGAAGGCTTTCATCTTGTGCTGTAAGGGAGAGAGTATAGGATGGGCTGCAGTGGGCAGTTGGTGACACCAGCTCTCTACTTCAAGTAAGAGCCGGTCTTGCGATTCTAACAAGGAATGAAAATACAAGGGAAAGGCTCCTAGATGCCGCACTGAGATTGTTGAATTGCGATGCCGAGCTCGAGGAAGCCTCCAACCTTGCCGCTTTTTAGATCGCTAATGTTCCCGCGAGCATAAGAACACACGACGGTATTAGCACTATTGATTCTGACTCGGTCACAGCCGAGATATACCTTAAAACCATTAAGGTGGCAATCCAGATGCGACGCACGGGAAATGCTGTCCTAGGGCGCATTACAGAGATTGGAAAGCCCTTTTCACTCTGGACTCCTCCCCTAGCGCGGGCTTCCACATTCTCGACGAGTCTGGAGTGGCTACCATTCACAAGCTTCGTCGATCAATTGAACAGTGCAAGCGCCGTTCGGGCTTCCACGCCACCCATTGTTGTCACGCGCTCCAGCCTGCTGGAACTGCGGATCAACTATGCACTCGGAAGCCGAGTGCAAGGCCCTCACAAGGTGTCGTAACTGTAGGGGACCCCACCGATCGGATTCTCGGGCCTGCCAAGCCAGAGCTAGGAAGTTCGGGCCAGTGACCAAAGAGCAGCTCGCGTGGATCCGCCACATAGAACAAGGGGAGATATCAAAGGTGGCACAAGCTCGAGCTGCAGGCACAAGCGCTGAAGAGGCGATTATCGCCACGGTGGAAGATGTCTCGATGGCCGAAGCGACAGGTTTCGGTGTGTTGGAAACTGAAAAAGAAGCTTGATGTCAAGGGATGGATAAGAGGAAGATTGGCGAGGTCTAATCTGGTGAATAAGATTGTCCACACAGAAGAAAGGGATCTAGGACAGGACTAGGGATATTAAATACAATCGCGTACGCGCGTAAACTCCTCCACGTGACCGCAATATTAATCGTGTTTCCCATCATATAAGGTCCTCTTTTACCCGGAGTAAAGGCTTACTTGGGGCACCCGAATACGCTCCAAGTTCTGTACACCTAAATGCCTATCTTCTTGCATTATCGGTCTCATGTTTTGTGGGCTTTAACTCCTTGGGGAAGCGTCGTTCGAACTCCTGAATAGAAGCTCTAGCATTCACGACGTTCTTCAAGGGCTCCCATGTCTGATCATCGGCGTCGCAGCCCCTCCAAAGCACTAAGTACTGAAATATTTTTTATTTGGGCTTCTTTTGGAATCAAGTATAGCCTCTATAGCATATAGCTCTCGCCGGATTCGTCTAGTGCGACTGGCAGTGGTGGTGGGTTTTGTTTACCTGGAAAAGGATCTGTTGGTGATGGTCTAAGTAAGCTTGTATGAGAAACGTTGTGTAATTTTTCATATTTAAAAGGTAACTGAAGTCAGTAGACGTGGGAATTTATAATTTTAGTGACCCGAAATGGTCCAATGAACTTACCATCGAGTTTTTTAATAGGCCGTATCGTATTGATATTGCGGGCGTCAAGGAAAACTTCGTCGCCTACTTGATAGGCCGGCGCTGGTGATCGATTTTTTGATGACGCGATCTCCTGGTCTAGTCCAGCTCGCGTGAGATTTGTGCGTAATACGTCAAGGACTTCAGCCTTGTTTGAGGCGAAGTAATTACCAGCCGTAGTTTGCTCCCGCAGATGCTTTGGGGTTATTCTTAATGCTGACCGTGGAGGCCCGAAGCTCATTCGTGTGTGAAACCCTTTATTCGCTGAGAAGGGTGTAACTTTAGTGGAAGCCTTGACTGCGTTGTTGGCCGCAAATTCGGCCATAGGTGGCCACTCGTAAACATCCTTCTGTGAGTAGTCGATGTATTGTCGGAGGTATTGTTCCATAAATGCATTATCTTTTTCTGTCTGACCGTCTGTCTCAGGGTAGTATGCCGTAGATAGCATTATATTTATCTGTAAACGGTGGTAAACTTCTTTACAGAATTCTGATATGAACAATGGTCTTCTATCTGACACGATAGAATCACATAGGCCATGGAGTCGCCAGATGTCACGAACAAATATCTTGGCCAAACCTTTTGCTTTCATTGTCTTGTGACAAGGGGAGTAGTGTCGTTCTTTAGTGAGACGGTCTATGACGACCATAATGCAATTAAAGTTATTAAATCGTGTAAACGGGCCAACAAAGTCTATGGAGATGTCGCGCCAACTTTGGGCAGGAAGCGGAAAAGGCTTGAGGGTTCCTTGGTATCTGAGTCGAGAGACCTTATTTCGTATGCAGTTATGACAGTTTTTAACGAATCGGTCGGTTTTCTGAGATAGCCGGAGCTACCAGTAATAGTCAGATAAGAATTGGTATAATGCATTTTTTCCGGGGTGCCCCTTTTCACAACTATTATGAGCCGTCTATATGAGTAAGAGCCTTAGTTCATTATCAGGAACGTAGAGCCTATCACGAAAGTAAAGGCGACCACCACGGAGTTCACATTCAGAGAGTGAAGCTTCCTTTGAGTGCGGAACACCTTCAGGTTTTTTCATTTCTGCTACTATTCTGGTTAGCCATTTATCGTTGTTATCTTCATAGCCTACGTTGAGGAGTCTAGTTATCTTTTGATCTAGAGGCTCTTCTCATTCAGCTAATAAATCTGGGTAGAGGTAGGAGTGTGTATCATGATTGGGTTTTAAAGAGGTATCATTGGTTTTGAAGTCTTTTATGACGGAGGGTCGACCTTGTCGGGTGGAAGGAGGGTCTGCTTTTGGTATTGTATTCGAGGGTCGGATTTGTTTTTTGGGAGGTCCTGAGAGTGTCGTGTGAGAGAGTCGGCTTTAACATTATCTCTTCTGGACTGTCACAGTCTAAGCATAGGCACTGAGGCAACCTTATGGTCAGAGGTAGTCTATTTTCAATCTATGGTGAACTACAGATTGAAGAGGATAATAACAGTAACGTTATACATGATTATTATCCAGGCCAATAACACAGTTTCCTATCCGTATATCTGTATCCTTTCTAGTATCCTCTTGTCGTGCCCTATTCTTGGAGGTGTTTGCCACTTTGTAAGACCCTGCTTCCAAGAAAAGTCCCTGCCTAGTTTCATGCTAAGCCTGCGTCAGATAGAGCAGGCTACAGGCAATTACCGGCTTACAAGCCGTCACAAGCTCCCCTCCAAATTTTTAGGAAATAGATTGGGAGGTTTTTATAATTTATTTTTTATCTTTTAAATATTTTTGTTGATTTGTTTTTGCCATGGCGTTTTTGACGCCGTTTATCCAATATATGGCCCTCTACAGGGCCTACAAATCCTCCAGAGCTATCATCTTCAGGACCATTGTTTATCTCTATATCACCGTAAGTAGCCTTGAACCTGTCGAGCGCCTGCGTTTCCCTAATGCTTTTAATCGGCTCCCAAGTCGGCTCGGCCCAGCCTGTCCACTTTACCAAAGCCTGATGAAAGTTTCCTCTACCACGACGGATATATCGCGCTCGTAGGATAGATTCCACTTCATATTCTGGCCCTTCGAGGTCATCGATCAATGGTGGGTTTTGGGCGTCGTCTCTAACCTGGCTGGGCAGTGGATCATTACCCGCGCGCTTGACTAATTCGATATGGAAGCGCTTGTGTATCTTTCCAGGGAAATTCAATTCGACCGTCAGTGGATTAGGTACTGCTGTGACTTCATATTTGGCATGAACCCAGGCCAACTTTTTTTGATAGTTGAGGTGTTTTAATATTCCGCAGGTCTAGCCACACTTTATCGCCCACCTTGAGCTGTTCTGGCTGCCGTCGATGTTGATTCGCGTTTTACTCGTTCCGTTGTTGCGCTGACGCCATTGCAGCTTGTGCAAAGTCCTGGGCATCCCGTAGTCTCTGCACGTATTCACCCGCCGCTGGGCGTCCAGGGTGTTTTGACGGTTCTTCCTTCGATGGGGTTGGCTCAGATATTGGGTCTAGATCGTAACCATGTCGAAAAAAAATGGACTCATCCCTCCAATTTCTGAGTTTGGCCTCGAGTTTAACGCCCATTGTGCCAGTGGGAGGAGATCCACCCAATTATTCTGAGTGTAACACGTAAACACTCGAAGGTACTTGTACATCTCTTGATTTGCCCGCTCGCTTGCATTTGTTTGCGGGTGATAGGCCGTAGATAATCGCTGTGAAATGCGAGTTAGCTTGCAGAAAGTACCCCAGAAATGGCCAACCCAATCACTTCTCCGGTCGCTAGTCAGAAACCTCGGGAATCCATAGTACCGGTAATATCTATCAATTAATGTTGAAGCGCACAGTTATGCATCCATTGATTCGGTTCCGAACATGAAAACGTCTTTACTCAAGCGATCGGTGATGACCATGACATTTGTACAGCCGCGTGATTGTGGCAGGTCGGTGACGAAATCAATAGTCAGCTCACTTCCTATGCGATTGGGTATTGGTAAAGGCCGAAGAAAACCAGCTTTCGCCTCTCGCCACACCGTGGTCCGTCCGCAGGTATCGCAATTCTGGATTAACTTCCGCACTGAATCCCTAATTTTCGGCCAAAAATATCGTCGTAATATTATGCCAACCATGGTATCTTTTCCTGGATGGCCAGCCAAATGGCTGTCATGCAAACGTTGCATGATTGCTGTTCGGAGTGGCTCGTAATCAGGATCGTAACACCAACAACACAACTTATTTTTAAAGCAATAAGTCTGTTTGGCGTGTCTTTCAGCGTTGTTCCGAGGGATACGACGGTTGGCAGCATCAACTGCTGTCCAAATGACGGAAGGGCCGATGTTTGCGGCACTCAGATCCATAGCATCTTCCATAGGAGGGCTACCAGATGATATGACAGGTTGGACAATGGTTTGATAGGTATTAAGTGTTGACTTACGTTTCGCAAATGTCGGATTAGTAGATCGAAGGACAGCATCGATATGACGTACTTCCACTAGATAGATTGTCAAATCTGTAGGTAAGGCTTGTCGTAATATTATTCGATTTTGAATATGGCTAGTTATTGCCGGGTGAATGGAATCGTAGAGGTGGTTGATCAAGGCATTGTCGGAGAGTTCGGTCTTCTGGGCTACCTCGAACCAATCAGAAATATAAGTCGAGGTGTCCTTTTGGCCTTGCTTTAGGATAAGAATTTTACGACGAGCCGAGTTGCATTCATCTACATCTGCAAATGCCTGCTCTAGGAGAAGTAGTATAGCATCACTGGAGGCGAATTTTACAGTTCCGTTCCTGTTGATACCATAGGCTATAGTAGAGTAAGCTTTGCCTTTGAGACGAGAGATAAGATATATCATCTTATCAAATATGAAATTGATTGAATGGTATGGCTTTGGTCAAACTACGTCGTTTGATGAGTCGTAAAGCATCAGAGAGCTGTTTTGGGTTGGGGTATTTCCTTGGGTGTTTGAAGGGCAGTCTCAAGCAGAAGCACGATGTTTCTAGGAAGTATCAGTCCTGACACACTGTGGGAAGACACTCATGCACTTCATCATCACACGTAGATATTCTCAGGAGATATGTGTATATACAGTGGTTTTTCTTTAGACCAGGAGAGACAGACTTTCACGAATAGATTTTTACTTTAAATTTTTCAATTGACCCTAAGGGTCTAACACATCTTGCTTTGCGCTGAGGGGTACCAGTCTTCATTTGCTATAAACTTCATATTAATTTTTCGGACGAAAATGGGAAGTTCTTTGCGTAATTCAGGGTTATCAGCAGAAAATACTTCTGGATCAGGATGTTCCGCGGACCTGTGATGGCTGTTTGATACGCTATTGGAGGAAGCGCTGGCTGTCTATTCAAGGTCTTGAATACGTTTTTGAAGACTGACATTTTGTTATTGCATCTGAGAATTTGTGGCAAGCTGTTGTTCTAGACTTTGGACCTGCTGTTAAAGACTGAAGTTTTGCTGTTGCAGAGAGGAGTTGGTTTTAGAGGACGAGTGATTTTTTTTGGTGCTTAGCAATTTTATCTTCAAGTTCCTGGTTCCTTTCTAACAATGTGTCATACTCGTTTTTATACTGGTATAACTCTCTCTCTATTTGTACGTAAGATCTCGCCAGCATAATAATTTCATCTCTGAGTCCTGAGATATTAATGACTTGATTTTGGCCTTGCATGGTAGTGGTAAAAAGTTGGTTGTTGGGGACTGAACAGAGGAGAGGGTATTTTTGGGCGAATGCGGCGTCCCGATCGCTAAATTCATTTTTTAGTGGGTAACTGCTTGGGTGAAACTGAGGTTGATACAGAGTGGTGTTAACATTGTCGAGATTCCAAGGGTTGTTATCCATTTTAGTAACGCTTATATCAAAAACTGCGATTTCAACTGGAACTGTAGTTAATATTTACGCGCTATGGCAGTAAAAATAAAATGTGCTACGGTAGACAATAAGTCAAGGGATAGATAAGAGGAAAATTGACGAGGTCTAATCTGGTGAATAAGATTATCTACACCGAAGAAAGGGATCTAGGAAAGGACTAGGATAATAAATACAATCGCGTACGCGCGTAAACTCCTCCACGTGACCGCAATATTAATCGCGTTTCCCATCACACTTGAGGGACAGCAACCTTGATGATGTCCCTTTTGGGGCTTAACTAACCTAAAACAAGATATCGGCTGTATCAAAGGTGCCTGCTAACTCATCTCTTGCTCTCAGAATAGAATGGGCAAATTTGAAATCTGGAAGGTGTGACGGACGATGGAATGTATGAGGAGCACATTGCTTGGGTTCCATGAGGAGGAATCTTCTGGTTTTTGGAGTTGTTTTGATTTTCTTGGTTTTTCGTTTCTATTTGATCAGCTGCACATTTGGTAGCGATTCACGAGGTTGGAACGATTTAGCCTGTAGGAAAGATTACAGGGAACCCTGCCGGATCCGCCGCTCCTTGACCCAATGTGGATAAAGAGCTTTAACTTAGGACCAAAAGTAATAAAAACAAAAAATTAAAAAATTACAGCACTCGGACGCGAGGAGGCCGAGACTGGGGAGAAATTGCGCTTCGCCATGTGGAGATCGGGTTCTCTGGATAGCTGGATTTGAAATGTTCAACATATGAGTGAAGTCTGAGATGGTACTGTCATTCAGATGGGACGAGTTTTATCTGTACTCATGTTGTAGTTAACCTCATGGAGCCCAGCTCCGCTCGTGCTCAAGCTTCCATAGAAGTGTAGAGGGTGCAAATTGCCAAGTAGGTTAATATTCAAATAGCTATGCCGAACATGCAGACAACCGACCGCAATTTTCTCCAAATAGATATAATTTCAGCTAAATATCAAAAAATCCATTCCACTATGGTTTTAAGATTTCCAACTCTTCGAATGGACTCATGGTGCCCTTTACTGGAGAAGACATCAATTTTTGGTGAGATAGGTTCTTACTATATATCAATAGCTGGCGTAAAATCCGGAAACCATTATCAAAGTAAAACCGCCATAATTCTTCATACGTGTAAACATGTTTCAAATTATTGGAATCAAAGAAAGGATATTTGAATACAAATTTATCTTCATATCTTTCACGAGAATTAAGAAAATCATAAATTTGGCGATAATCGTGGTCGTATCGTGAATTTCTTCCCCTAATCGGGGGCTTATAAGCTTTAATAACATCATCCTTCTTTCTATAAAATTCCATCCATCGAAGTTCAGAGTCGGGAAATGCTTTCAAAATGTGATTCGTGATCAATGATCCAGTCTTCACCTCTGATCCTATCAGCGTGACTGGGGTCCACTCATTTGTTCTCAAGTTCTGCTTGAATAGATGCAGATGTCCCTGGTACCAAGCCAGCGCATTCTGTTCAAGCTCTGTGGCACTTCTCGCAAATATCTCTCCATTTAGGAACAGGGAGCTCATGTCTAAAGGCTGGTCCTGGGTTACCACAATCGGCTGGTCAGCCTTTTGCGGTGCAAACGCTTTGTATGGTCCATCTACCGCAATAATACCCGTAAATGCTAGGTTCAGAATTGTCCGGCTAGTGCACGTTCGCCTCACTTTTTTCTCGCATTTCGATAAATCTATCACGTTTTGATCCGGATTTAGGTTGGATATAGAAGATAGGTAATTCAGACAATTGCTTTCCTCCTTTTTGTCATGGGTAAGTCCGATGTGGGCGTGTTGAGTGATATCCGTTAGTCCTTCGGTGATGAGGCTAGCTATCTCGGCGGATCGGAGGTAGTCTGAGCAGTAAGACATGTAGTAGGTCCCTTTCTCAAAGATTTGTGTCTTGGACAACATAAATTGATCGATGTATTCCGAGTGTGGGAAGTGACTGCGACTTTTAACCTCATAAACTCCATAGGATGGCTTGTCCAACTCATCCGTCGTAACAACCAAGCGATTTAAGCCATTCGAGCTCTTTCCCGTAATCAAGAGGAAGGCGGTAGCGCACCAAATCATTCTGACAGCCTGGGTCGGTCAGTTTCTCATTCAAGGTTGCTTTCCAAATCTTCGGTTTGATGTTATTTTTCTTTGGTAGCTATTTGTCCCGAATTATCAAGTTAGTTCTGAGAATGCTACATCAAATTTTTTTTGGAGTAATTCAAATACGTGAATTGTAGGAAACGTTTGCTGAGACTTGGGATCCCTAATGACCAATTTTTTCGGATAGTGATGCGATTTGTCATTAACCAATTTTATAGACCTTAGGACAAGATGAGTTTGGTCTAGTTTTTGAATCCAAGAGTCCAGTCAGTTCATTTCGAGACTTGACGTAATTTAAATAATTGGGTCTCATTTCAGCGAGATGGTGGACAATTGGCAATGCCAGATTTTGCTTCTCGAGTCATCACGAGGCGACGAAAGGAAAGATTTACATTGCTGTCAATCTTTGAAGTATGATTGAATGTTATTTTAACGAGTCAGGCACGAGTCCTGTGTTGAGTTTGAATGACGTTGGTAATTGGTCTCGAAAGGCTCAATAATACTATGATGACCAATTCAGAGGGAGACGAGACTGAGTGCCACAGTCCCCACTTCAATGAGGATTCCTAATCTCTTTCGCTGTCCGTATTGTCATCATCTCTCGACAGAACCTCCCATCCCCACTATGATGAAGCTAACCACGGTCAAATTAGATGGTAGACTCGAAGCCTTACTCAGTGTCTACTCACAATTCTTTTCTTGGTTACGGATGGAAACTATCCGATGAATTTCAGAAACGTACCCGGCACCAAATACGACGATGAGGGGTGGTTCAAGCTAATCTCTAATGTTACAAAGAAGAAAAATATAGATCAATATGCGCACCTCATGTGGTCCTACTGTCTAGGCGTCACCTGGTGGTGGCTTCAGGCTTTGTGAGACTATGTCCCGCGCACGCCGTTTCCATTGCTATAATTTTGATTTTTTTCGGATGGAAGGTTCCGTGGAAAAGGTGGCCGAATTCCACGGGTAAATATTGAGCTGAATGGCTATTTATCAAGGGCAATACATCAATGATCTTACGGGAAACAAAAGAGGCAAGGAGCACTGTACAAGATGTGGTCTTGATCAGGGAGGAGCCCAGTGTGCTTGATAGGCATAGACACAAGTAGCTCAATAGACCACAGCTAACTCATCGATACACTCAGATAAGGAAGGCGAATTTTGTCTAGTTGCCCAGTTTTGTGTGCAAAATTTATAGATATATTTGCATGTTAGTTTATCAGGACTAATTATATTTAGATAGCTAAAGAGGTAGATTGGTAGTTACGTCCGGTAGTATTTACAAAGTTATCGCGGCCATCGGCGGTATCTTATTTATCATCCATTTGTTCTACTCTACTTGACCGTGCATACTACGTTCTCCTTGATTATGTATTAACGTGCTGGACAATTAGCATCCTCTGCTGTTATAGACTTACCGCCTTGTATGGTTAGAATCGGAGATGTCCGACTCCATCTGTAATGATTATTCAAGTGACATTACCTGGTAGCCAAGTTCTGGTGGATTACGTAAGGCACAGCATACCCTTACTCGCGTAGTTTAAACAGTTCTTTCGTTATACCGAATATAACCTTCATTTTGGATTCACTTGTGCGAACAGCTAGCGTGACCAGTCCTCTTACATCCACACTTCTATGGGAGCTCGAGCACGAGTGGGCATGGAATGGATCAGGTTAACTACCATGAAGTACAAACTCACCTCGTCCTACCGAAATGACCGGACCACCTCAGATTTCCCCTCTGTGTTGAACATGTCAAATCCAGCTGTCCAGAGAACCCGATTCAACTGAGTCATCTTTTCTGTATATTTCTTCTGATATTATTTCATAGCTAGATAGCTGCATTCGCAATTCAAATCTGATGCTAAAAAATAAAAAGATAACCCAATTTTTACACGGCGAAACACAATTTCCCCCTTAGTCTCGGCCACCTCGTGCCCGAGCCTGGGAAACCCCCAAATCTGAAAATTGACCTTTCCGTTCAAATCTAGTCATGCCTCATCCCAACATCTCTTCCTCTCATCCACACGTTGTTTCCTTATTTGAGACCTCATTCAGTGATCCAGCAACGCCTCCTCAGCTTCCTTGTCTTAAGGTCCTCCATTCTAGCTTTCCGTAACCATTTTCTCGTTACCCTCACCTCAGCAACTGTGTAGACTTTCCATCCCTCTGACCTTACCACATCGCCACCGCAGCCCTAGCCGTCGAGGCCGAAACTTGGTCCGAGAGCTCAAGGTCGAAGCACCTTAGTCCCAGCTTTTATCAAATACTCTGATTGACGTGCCGGCAAAAGGTCGTGCATATTTCATTGGTGGCACTTCGTCGCAGGTCAAGTTGTTGGTGCCCTTAGTCGAGGATTAGACTAGGACGACGCGGGTGCTTCGATCACGCCTTCCCACCCCTCGACAGTTGCGGTGGGCTGAGGTACAGGTTTAACTTAGATAGCGAGTATTACTTTAGGATTTTAGAATTCTAGGGTGCTTAGCTAGTGGCAAGATGATCCTGGAGAGGGTTGTAAATTTAGTTAAGTTTAGATGGGAAGGGCCTTCAAGAGAAATCAGAAGCAGTGAAGGTTGTCAGTTGTCTTAACACGAACATCAGACAGGTTTTATCCTTTTTGCCATTCGTAGGTGGAGTTTAAATGTTTGTATTCGTTTAGTGGTGCAGTCGTGAAATCTGTGTAGGTCGCATTTTCGTCCAAAAACTTGCCAACGCCACTCCTGCCGACCGCCATCTCCCCGAAAACTTCCAAATACACCCTTCTTCGTGACTGAGTCTCGGCTCTGGGGGAATATTTCACTCCCATGTTTATAGCGGATACCGCTTACAGGTGTTCAGCCTTCGTCCTAAACACAGATGATTCTATCACTAGATATGTTCATCTTAAGAGGAATACGTGTGACACGGTATTACGTTGTAAATATTGACTAGAGAGCCCTCCTGCTACCTATGAAATCTATGTACTGCTAGCATGGTCATGTGGCCTGACTAGCTTAGCTTACATGAGTAGGTGAATTACTAGCCGTAGACAGGTCCTTTCGCTCCTTATTTCTAGTCGGAATCGTTTTCTAAATTCTTGTAGACTCTTTCAAGAAATTCATGGCCTAAGAGGCTCGAAAAGCCGATTCGGTGTTCCTCGACCCGCCAAAGGTATTGGACCTCGTAAACGCTCACCATTGCAGTAGCTAGAGAAAAGGATGTGTTGGAAGCAGTTTGATTTTTCGATCATTAACGCAAAGCTTTGCAATTTAGATTTATCTGAGTACCTGTTAATGACTAATGCGCAGCTGGTCGTCGTCTTTCAGGATAGAATTAGCCGAGTTCTGGCGCTCCAAAGTACCGCAAGTTTATGTCCATGGTCTATCGCATTCCAAGATACTTTCTACCCACTGGATGGGTTATGTATCACGTACGTGACAAGTAGATGCAAAGACAACTGGAAATGCATATATTTTCATGTTATTCCTAGATTCTAGTCGGCTAACCCAGCATCCTAGTAGTTGTGCGCGTGCGCGTCGAGCTTTAGTGAGCCAACGGAATAACTATTCTTCCGTGTTCAGCCGACGCTTGGATACGGTGGATAGCGACACTGCCACTAATTTGTTGATGATAGCACTGAAGTGATTTTCCGAAGGGCATGTTCGAGAATGTATTTCTGTAGATTTCACTGTATCGTCTACTCTTACCACAGCAAGCATAAAATTATTTGAGACTTTTGTTGAAAGGGTCGAATTGCTCGCGGCTGTATTTTAGATCATCTTTAACATGGATTTTAATTAAATCAGCCATTTGACGGGAAGCTTGGTGGTTTTCGAGGATAGGTATAGTAAGGGTAGCTTTGTCCGCGGCGTTCAATTTGGGTGTACGAATTAGGGTCAAAATACGGCTGAAATTATGACAAGCGCAGTCGGTATCGTCAATGTCGTTTAATCTATAACTCCATTACTTCAGTCTTCCATCCGTATAAATCAATGAAGGCTATTTCAAGACATCTTGCTAGGATTTTTCGACTTAAAACAACCAAATATCTGTGTTTTCTGGGCACTTTGCAGAACACCCTTCTACATCATGATTTGCCATGCCAAACTTATCCTCAGGCGTCGTACATCCTTACCGCGACCATGTCTCTTCAATGAACTCTGCTGATTAGAGGTTTATTTAATGTTCATGGCGCGGGTTGATTCTATGACTACCCGGCACATTGGGTCTCAATCTGGCCAGGCGATATCTTGCTGATTTGTTGCGTTAACAAAAAATAAGTGCTGGAATCACCGGGTAATTGTATACCGAGCTATATTGACCAGACTTTTTGTGGTTAATTCTTATTAGTTTTCCTCTACCTCTATCTGTCGCTTCAGTAAATTCTGTTACAGTTAGAAAAAGATCTCTGGGCCAAAGACTAAATACAAAACCAAAAAGAGCGTAAGTAACAAAGTAAATGATACCGCGTGAGTCGCATCAGTCATTATCGTTCTATGTAGTTGAATAACTGTGACTGCTCCTCATATATGGACATTGATGGAGGAAGTTTGAGTATGTTGGGTCAGGAGGCAGACATTATATTTATTCTTGTCAATTAAATTCAAAGCAAGAGTTTTCCTTCAATAAACGAGGCTATTAAGCATGTGTAAAAAGCACTGATATTATATTACGAATTCATCGCTGAACCTTGGTTGTATGACTTTGAACAAAAAAAAGATTACAATTTACTATTATGTCCCTACTCAAACTCCTACAAATTATTCCAGGTCATCAGTAATCCTGTCAATATTTCAAATAAATAATACAAAAATACTTCAAGTCATCCGTGTTGTGTTGGAAATCAATGTCTTCTTTCATCAGTGGAGAATGGTTATTCTTCATTATAAGCCTAAAACGATGGGGTACAAGCAAACTAACATCTTTGACGTACGACCTTCAGGCAGGGCTTGCGGTTCAGGAAAAGAATAATTGTCATATCAAGCTGCTTGGTTAAACGAGTGATAAAACTACTTAAGCGTTCATCACTTCTTCCCAATGCAGGAAATTAAATATAGCTTAGATACTGAAGTTTCAATGTGTCCTTTTCTTTGCAATTAATTATATAAGTGATTAGCTTGCTTTTTGTATTCACGCTCTTTATAAACATTCGACATTCCTAATAGTCGGAAAAACATTTTCTGATAGTCTTAGACTTATACAGGATGCAAATGAATTTAAAAAAAATAGTCGGAATGATTCTTTTCAGGTAATGACTATTACTAGACTTTCAGATCGCTGCAAAAGCATAATCTACTAGCGATAAACAGTCTTTGCCGCTTGTGTGTCGAACTTAACAAAGTATGGTTGGGAACTGCATCATTACTCATGCATGAATCATCATCTTATCACAGGTAGTAGAGCACTCATATCATATTTATTAGTGAGAAAGTTTATCACAGGTTATTTACTTTATCTTTACACGAATGTATTTGAAACTGACTCGGGAATTGTTTCAAAGATAATTGCTGACTTTTTAAAGCCTAAAAGGCATGGTATGGAAAGCTTGGAAATTTTTCGTATAGATTATCCTGGAAGGATTTAATGACTCCCGTTAGTTTTTCTGCTTCTTCTACACAGTCAATAGGAGTGGCATTAATAACATCATAAGAAATCCTAAATCAGGGGTCAATTTTATGATATGGCTTTGGAGGACAGGAAGATATACCCTTGCTGGTTCTGGTAATTCTTTTTCTTTGGACGCACTTTGAAGCTAAACGTTTTTCCGTCTGCATCCGCGAAATACTTCTGCATTACTGAGATATCATATTCTCTCAATCTTACGATCTTATTTGCATCTATACCAAGAATAAGCCGGCCAACATCATCCGAACAGCTGAGCCAGAAAAATCCCTTTTTGGAATTGTGAACTTTTAGACACAAACAAAAGCGATACTCTGGACGCGAGTGACTATAGTCACATTTCTCGCAGTACCAACTTCCATCACCCATATCGCTGAGTTTCTTATAGCAGCCATCGCTTCGACAGGCTGGATACGCAGAGTTTTCCTGATTAATATGAACGATTGTAGCTTTGATGGGGCCGTGTTCACTACTATCCGGCATACCAAAATCTCTTTCACGAGCTTGGGGTATTTCTCTGGCATCGTTCCAGCGACTGGACTCAAGTCCAGCACTTAATACAGGTGTGTTAAGTACAGGTTGATCCCAGCGGGTATTTGGAGTAAGCCAACTTTTCAGCTTGTGAGCTTCTGGAATATCAGGATCGACTTTGAGGGAACCAGAGGAAAGTAGACTTAAGCTTCGACCTCCATATTCACCGACTTTGCATCTTTTAAATGCCACAATTGAGTCCGGTTTCGCGCTGAACGAAAGGGCTGTACTGCCCCAAATAGTAAGGCGGATTGTTTCATTACTTTCATCATAAATGCTAAGTTCCCGCTTGTCACAAGGCCTTCCTGTTTTTCGGACAGTGGTCTGTGTACAATCAGGGATATCTTTCAATATTCCAATGACATCAACAAGTGAGTCTAATTCGACATACTGAAGATCAGAAATAGAAGTGAATTCGTAGCGGATCTGAGGAACAGCTTCCTGGTCCTCAGCTATTTCCACTATAGTATCTCGATCAAAAAAGAGCTCATAGTCGTTTGGCAGGGTAGAGTATTGTTTCTTAGCAAGTTGAATTTTGCATGGACTATAAATATGATAGACTGCACCTTCTTGGAAGGAATCATAGAACTGATCGCACTGATCATTATACCCAGTAGCCTTAATCTCACCACTTTCATCCAAAAGGTAAACGCTAAAACATTTGCCTCTACTTTTAGATGTGTTCCAGTTTTGGCTCTCCATTTTTTTTGTGACACGGGCTTTGATTTTCCAATTATATACTTTTGGGGTTAAGTCTGAGATTGGATACAAAATAAGTTCGTGTATAGCTGTGGAAGGTGTATTGCACAATGAAAGAGAGGGATCTATTTCAGGTGCTTCTATTAATTGGTCGGCGGACCCTCTATATACAAGGTTTTCTAAATTTTTGGTCAATTCTGAGTTTATATATTCCTCGCCAGGCACTCGTAATCTGAGAAGCTCTTCGATAGTGTAGACGTGGGAACGGAACAAAGAGCTTGAAGCAGTAGCTGGCGACGAGTTGCTTGTATCTTTTTTCCATGATTCCAAATCTTGACTAGTGAGGCGTTGATTGGATTCACTGACCGGGTGGTCTTTGCTCCCTATCTGTTTATCATCTTCTTGCGTAGTTCCTATCTTTGTAAGCTCTTCAACGGTGTAGAAATTGGAGTAACATGTAGAGCTAGTGGAGGCAGTGAGCGGCAGGTGGCTAGAATCTTCATGGAATGGCTCTTCCAATCCAGTAGTATTTTGTCCATGCAATTCTTGGATCGATTTGTCGTTATCACCGACATCTAGGGTTATTATATGCGGGCGTATGATGTTCTCTTGTTTATTGTTTTCTTGTTCCATATTTTGTTTGTTTAAAAATTATTTAATCATGTAAAGATTTGCGTAGGGCGTGAGGCTGGAGGGGTTTGTCAGTAGTGCGATACAATTAGTTAGACTCGTTCGGATGACTCTACCTGTGTGAATGCAGAATTTTCCCTGACACATAATCTAGAATTATTGACGCTCGCAGGTTTCACCGACAGTTCTAGATAGAAAAGTAATTTTCAAGCACAGAAAAAAATCATTCTGCATTAATGGATTCTTCCCGCCATCGCAAATATATTTTCATGACGGATAAATTTTTTTGAGACATATGACCTCATGAATACGCTATTGCAAGTGCCAACTAGGTAAAAATGTATGCAAACGATAAGTACGATACGGCTCAAGTTTCCATCTAATGATGACCCAACAACGCTCACCTTAAACCAGTTTATCACACCTTACAACATAGATTTTTCTAATAGGGATACATACCCCTATTGTTTGTGTGTTTATTGTGTTACTTGAGTCATAGGCTATTTAGCACATTGAGCTCCTCTGACACAGACCACACCTTGTACAGTGCTCCTTGCCTCTCATGTTCCTTGTAAGATCATTGATATATTGCCCTTGATGAATAGCCATTCAGCTCAATGTTTACCCGTGGAATTCGTCCACCTTTCCCACGGAACCTTCTACCCGAAAAAAATCAAAATGGTAGCAATGGAAACGGCGTGCGCGGGAAAGAGTCTCAAAAAGCCTGCAGCCCCAGCCAGGTAAGGTCTGGATACCAGAGCCGCATGTGTATATATCCGTTTATTTTCCTTGTAATATTAGAAGCCTACTTCATCCAATCAACCATCGCCGTACAGAGTATTAGGTTTGCTCCGGAAGCTCATTGGATGGCCTTTCCCTCACGAATAAGGGTGGTTTATGGGAAGGGCTCTGACCCTTCCATCTGATCTGATCGTGGTCAGCTTCATGATAATTGTGATAGGGGGGTGTGCTTAGTGATGAAGACGATCCAGACCACGAAAGCGACTGGGAATCCTCATGGAAGTGAGGACTTTGTTACTCAATCTCGGCTCTGGAGAGTCTACAGTGAGATCTGGAGCTTCGTGTGGGATACCACTGACAGGTGTTGAGAATAGTCCCACTATAGACCCCCATTGATATTACAATATTCCCATCGGAATACTGTCCCGTACATATTCATACAAGGCTCATTGGTATTAACTCTGCTCAGCATAAAAATAGCTTCTGATGGAGGATAAAGCCAAAGTTTGTACCCTTATTCAAGATCCCTCACCCATATGATACCAAGTCGAATGTTAAAGCGATTTGCTATCCGGGCAAGTCTTGCAATGATAGACAAAACTAGCAAGATATAATTTAAGAAAGCTGATGAAACTTTTGCCACGCTCATCCGTTTAATATTTCCTGCGTACTTTAGCATCTAATTTTTTTGAGAATTTCCTCGCCGAAGGGCTGGCTCTATTACAAACACAAACATAACCCCAAAGTTTAATTTTCGAAAGAAATCTAGGGAATCAGAGTTCCTAAGGGTAGCGGAGTTGTATGATACGAATAGAAGGAACTGATGGTGAGCCATAACTATGTTGCTCGGTACTTATTGAATCGCAGATTACGAGGGTATGACCCTCAGCATGCATCGGATTTTTTCATCAAAGTAGTAGCTCATGATATGCAGCAAAAGGTTAGTTGACAGATGCTAGAGGTCCCTCGTAGACTTAGATTGAAAGGGAACCACGGTGAGAAATTGTGTTACCGAATGATAAAAACCAAAAGCCTCAACCGATCCACTGGTACCAGATAAACACTCTTTGCGACCGTCTTACCTTTTTTTTTAAAAAAATGTTCTTATCTAAAACTGACGTCAGCGATAAAGGTTAGCAAAACTATCTTCATTAGCCCGAAGACTTCATTGTGAGCCATGGAGAGACGAAAACCCAAAATCTGATTTCCCAACTCTCACAGTAGAGTCTAGAACCGAGACAGAGTTACAGTGCTCTCTAGCAGGGCTTTCTCGCTGTTGAGTGCACATGACTCTCTATTGCTAATTTTTATTTCAAAATCAAGTTTGATAATGAAGACGGTGCAAGTGAGAGGAGAAGGTTTGTAGTACCCGTCTCAGGTGCGAACAAGTCTGGCGCCCGGCCGACGGTCCCCTCGGAACAGCTCAGTACAATAGCTGTCCGTGATTAGATCTAGCATCGATATTGGGGGGCCCTCGCATTTGGCAATTTTTAATCATTATTATTCTTTCTCGGTCAAGGACTTTCAAGACATGTTGGTCAATTCTACCTAAAAGCTAAGGATACCTATGCCTCCCATTCAGTTCCACTTAAACAGTACCGCCCCTCACAAGTCCTCATTCGATCTTACACCTAGAGGAGCCCTTTGCCCTTCATTATCTCCCCTCTCCAGCCAACGAAACGATGGCCGTTTGCGGGTGTTTTGCAGCCTGATTAAATCGCAAAAGCCACTGGGTGCGGAGCTCTCCTAATACCGACATTAGGACTAAATCCGAAGAAATAGTGCCCCTTCTGAAGCGTTCGAAGAGGCCGGCCAGCTGGGCGCTGCAGACTTGTGTGTACCTCGGGAAATTCACACTCTGCCTCTCTAGCTTCCTTTCATTCCAAATAGGGCATGACCCTCATCATCTATTGGCAAATATTAAGCACAATAATATCCAAATTTACCATCAACTTTAAAACTATTTAGAAAGTTTTAGCTGTCCTTCATAGTCATAGACTCAGTAGGGACATAAATGAAATTCTATTCTTTTCTATTCCTTTCATTCCTCTTACGAAGGTCGTGCTGGGATGTCGGAAAAGTCTTGATAGAGCTTGTCAGCTGTATGGTACTTTAGTCCAACTTCATTGCCGTTTAGGGGAATGGAGAGCGATGAGACTCATCGACAATGGAAATCATGCCTAATTACCCAAAACCACTGTTTTGGCACCCAAGAGAATTTCAAAGATGAAAACTCCTCGAGCATATTAGTCACCGCATGTCTATGGTTTTCTTCCCTTTCTCATTCTTCAACTCAGCTGCATATCCTTACTCGAGTTATATAGCTCCATTAGAGCAATTCTACCCCATATGCCGGAGCCTCGGTTTTTTATTTCACAGCTTATTTCCTCCATTCTAGTGTACTTGGCGAAGTAAATTTGGTGACGGATGACGGCTGTTAATTAATGAGGCAAGCACTCATTTGCAATTGGAGCAACTACTTGGTAGGTATTTGAGGCGAGCCTGTATGTGGTGAAATTGAGTTTGAGGATTCGCATAAGATTGAAAAGACTAATATTTACCAGAAAAGGTCAATAGTGGATACGTTCGTGTTTGCTTTTGGCCTTGATTTAGATGCGGTTTTTTTTTGCATCAGATTTGAATTGCGTATGCAGCTATCTAGCTATGACACAATAGCAGAGAAAATATACAGAAAAGATGACTCAAATTAAGAGAAGAGCACTCATGCCCCGGATTTCATTTGCAAGTACCACTGCGAAGTTATGGCGGCTTTTTCTTCACCCCAAAGTCAACCATCATCCGTGAATACCCACCCAGGGGAACGTCTCAAAAACCCTTGGTTATCCAGACATGCCTTCATCATCCACTGAATTTTCTCCGCGCGAAATGTAGTCTGAGGTGTCTCCTTCCCAAGTGGAGTAGGTGCCCAGGCTACTCAAACTATACCGGAGAATACCACCAAGAGGCGGACCACGACACCTTCCATCGTTTGCTTTTTTTTATAGTGTCCGCTGCACTCTCTCAAGCGAAGTCTTGGCGCGCAGAAAGCTCAATTCGTAAAACTCCTTGCCAAAATTCAAAATCACACGCCCATCGGGATTGTATCCATCCTCTGCATCATCTTGTAAACTTGTTCTAATCCTTCTCACTTCCATCCCAAGAAACTGTCTCCCAGATTTGTCCGCCAGGCTTCGTTTCCTCCGTCGGGTATAAATATCGGCGTGGCGTGTATTTAGTGGCTAGCTTAGGCCAGAGAATAGTCGATGAGAAGTGTGGTGATTGAAACAAGATGTACTAAGTCGTACTTGTTAACTTGATGAGGTTTCTGTGGAGATCGATCTCGTTGGGTGGGAGAGATTGATTTCGTGGAGAGTCTTGCATCATTGCCTCGTGAGCCAACTTCTTCGGAATTGCAAAATTTGACTGGGCTTGGCTCTGGGAGAATATTTCACTCCCAGCTTCGTAGAGGGCACCACGTACAGGTGTCAGTCTTGCCCTCCGAGATAGGAGATTGCTGGTTAGGATTTAGTAACAAAATACAACACATCTCATGATGCTGGTGCGCAAGGATGAGTCCTAGGATACAGCGATTGCTTTGGAGCACCAGATCTCTGAGGGGCTCTTGGTAGCCGGATAACATGTGGGTGTTAGAATTCCGTGGCACAAACCAGATGATGCCTTTTGGTAGAGGCAGTCATGCGTAGACACGCGTGAGAGCCGGTTAATGTCGAGGTCAGAGAAGGGCAGGTGGGTGAGATCTCGAGGGAAGCAGCAGGGACGAGAGAAGATAGATGGATCTTCATGCAGCGCGCAAATCAGCTTTTCCCAAGCAACAAGGCTGAGGCGCTGCCACTTGGCCGGGAACACCGACGACCAGGTTTGGGCCGGAGGACTCACTGCATCTCATCGATTCCCAGCAAAGGGTTAGCTCTTTCTCTCCGCAGCATTCATTCGGCGCTATCGCACTAGCGTGCCTATTCGCTCCGCGGACCCCATGTCGAGATCTACGACTACCCTTTTCGTTATCCGCAGGCCAGATGAAAGCCTCCTTCTTGGATACCCTCAACCAATCGCTATTTTCCATCGGCGCATCTGACCCGAACTGGGAGGCCATACCTCCTGGGCCGTTCCGGCGTGACTCTGACGCCGCTCGAACACGAAGCTGATAGCCTGCCGACCTCTTGACTTCTTTTCCATCAAACGCTCGTTACGCCTTCTTGACCCCCCCGACGGTCGCGTGACGTTGCCAGATCACGAAAACCGATCCGGTCTCGCCGGGCTTGGCAATCCCAGTCCAAGATACGCGATAGCCGCGCGTGGCCCCGACTAATCCTGCTTGTCTGGCTATCTTCAATCAACGAGACAAAGTTCAACATCCAGGCTGAGAGAACAAGATTTTTGGCCTGTGCACCGTCTGTCAAGGTAGCACTCGCGGCTTGCGTAGGCAGCTCCACCCAACTTGAAATCCTCGGCGCTCCCCATCTTCGGATCCCCGCATTGCAAGCGTTACATGATCCGGTATCACGTTACCCTGCCGAAGCGAGCCCCGCTCTCGTACGCCGCCCCTCACTACTCCCTGTTTGGCTGTCTCTCACCTCCCGGCCGCGACTGTGCTATACTATCCGTGCACTGGATACTTCATCTAGTAACCAAGCATGACCTTGGAAGCCTCAGTTACATCCTGTCCCTATCTATCAGATAGCCTAATCAGTTTCTTGTGATGAGTCGCCACTGGTCCTCTTATCCGATTCTTATGCAATCAATTTCATGGGTGACGAGATGAGTGGAAGTCGGCGTATCCAACTATTGTATAAACCAGCGTGACTACAATCTAGAAAATCCCAGCGCGACATGCACTTCCTATGTAGTCTTAGTCTGAGAAAGGAGAATAATATAATTAAAAGTATCCCGGCACTGCAGGGCATACACGTGAGCTTGTAACTCACGCGAAGTCCTTGTGTTGTGAGTCCGTCAGGGCGCATCGTTTGTAGGGTAAAGTCCTGATCATTGTGTGGTTGAATTTTCAATACTTTCCTATCATTTTGTGGCTTAGTATTTTCGGGAATTACTGGCTTCACGACTTTAGGTCAACACATTTTGATCCAAATCCCCAGCTGAGGTAATAAGTAGCTCGCATGAAGCCCTGTCTAGAATGATGCTTGCTATTATACTTTTAATTTATTCATTAGCGTGTCACTTGCTTTTTCGTTGCTCATACGTGCACGATCCTAGATTCGCGGATGTGTAGCACATGGTGAGAGGAGAATAGATTAACAGAAATAGTTGTCGTTTACATACTAGATATAATGGCTCAGATATTACTGGTTACAGTGCAAGGTTGGATATTTAGGGATAAGATTAAATGGCCACTGTGTTTTTTTGTACATGAAATCTGTAGCTGACTTGGCAATTCTACGATTCGAACATAACCTGCTTCAATTTGGACTAATAGTAAGCAGAATTAACCTGCTAAATCTCATATAATGATGAAATGAACGTAAGACCAGAGTGGACTTTTAGAATCTCAACTAATCAGATACACGTCGTGTACCATGCATGGTTACCAATGTAGTTACAAAATACCTGCAATTTGGTTCGTCTGAGCATCAGAGCTATCGTTACAAATGACATCACATTTACTTGCGTGTAACACATTCATTGGATGGCTGGCTACCACGATAAGTTTTGATCGAGTAAATGCGTCATCTGATGTTTCAAATGGGTGTCCAATATCGGCAGAACGTGTAGGAGTAAAGTTGTCTGGAAGTAGAGGAACACGGAGATTGCTAATGGGGCGCGAATATCCAGTTGAACATGGAAGAAAAAAAAAGTCGATCGAAGAATTATGGAGATTTGCTGACTTGGGCTCAGTTATTTGAAATTCTTGTATTGATGAGCCAGATGCATTACTTAGCAATCTGATGGCAGGCCGATGGATGACGGAGGAGGTCTGCTTTGGTTTAAAATATCGAGAGCTAGTAGTTATCACCGGCCGGTAAAAAGACTGTCAAGTTAGCTGAAGTGTCACTGGGGAGTCGGGATTGGGTATCATACATTTAATAATTTTCCCGATGAACTTGGCTTTTGTTGATGAGAAAAATTTCTTGCAGCCGTTGGTGATAATTGAGAAAGCCAACACGGCCTCATTGTATTATAACTGAAACTAGTTTTTAAGATAGCAGCCGACATACCTGTCACTAGACAAATACTAGCACGGTTTAAAAATATTGAATAGATATAGGAGCTTTGTGAATGTGATTGAGTTGTTCTGGTGGTAACTCTATGATTATAAAATGTAAGAGGAAGAAGATCGTTTTGAAGTATGAGCTCTACACGGGAAGTGCTGTTGGTCAGTGCGAAATTCGACGCGAAATTAGTGGCGTATATTAGAAAATTCAGCCACAGTAAGCCTCAAGGAAGTGGCGCTGAAACCGTTGAGCTGTTGAGGCCTACACCCTGCAATTCAGGGCTGATAAGCATGGATACTCCAACATTTTTGGCAAGTGGGGCAACGAAGCAAAAGACTCCAGCCGATCCCCGTTAATATCTTTAACTATCGGGTCATTTCTGACTAAATGAATAAATCCAATTTTTATCACGATCTGGAAATTTTCTTCTCAATCGATAGTTTTGGTGTAAAAATTATGTGTATAAAACCATTAATAGTTTGATGCCTAATCCGTAAGCCTTATCTAGACATCAAACCTATGCTACCTCTTTTTCTGACCCCAAACCTTTGGCTTTGAAGTTTAACATTAGCCAATTATCCTGTAGTTCTGTTTGTAGAAGTAGCTAAAATTCCTGGTATGACACTCAGGGTTTGATTTGACGCGCATGTGAAATATGAAGACGATAATTTTAGTTAGCCATTACATGTGTAACTAGGCCATATTTATCCCGACTCTGAAGATAATCGCATGTCCGAGTAGCTGAGATTATTATTTGCGTGGGAGATTGGCGTAAGGAGCATTGATGGCTTACCTAGGTCTCTCCACACCACTTGGCAGATTTAATTTGTTATTTGTGAGGTATTATCAACAGAGGCTTTAGTAGGGTGCTAAGTTTTGAAGGATTTCGAAGTGACAAACTTTTTCCTGTACATCCTATTGGCCATGTTGGTGATGTTAGAATTTTGGACTTAGTTCATTCTCCCTTGGTATGTTGTCATTCCTCATATCCATCTTAAGCCTGGAATATTCTGTTCGTTTGAATCTCAGAGTAACTCCATAGGGACTGGCCAATGGTAGTGTTATTACAAAATCGTAGAATTTGACAATTTAGGTCTAATCAGTTTTCCAGTGACCAGTCAGGAAATCGTCCAGATCCTCTTGCCCAAGGTAGAGTTCTACAACGTAGAGAGCCATTGTGCCGGTTAGGTTTATCCATCTCCAAATTATTGTCCTAGAATTGCTGTCATGTTTTGTGAGCCATCCAGAGTCGTGGTTTCCGGATGGTGCCGTGGAAAAATGCTGCATCAAAAGACTCGTGTAAACTGCCACCAAGATACTCGGGCTAAATGATATAAGCAATCCAAGTAATTTACCAGCGCCATCCCGATCCTGAAGGCTAGGCTCCTGTGATAATGCGCGAGCGCCCGACTCTCGGACAGCAGGAATGATCCGGGTTGAAGCGTAGAAGACGAAAATTCGATATGCAAGCGAGATGATGACAAAAGGACTGATAGTTTGAAAGGCTGCAAGGATTAGATATAGTCCAGAGAGTACTGTGGAGGGTAATGTTGAAAGTAAGTAAGTTATTGTACTGTAGGAAGCCATAATAATTGGTGGAAATGGTGGAAAGTCCGCTTGGGGGTAAGATTCTGAGGTGTCGGTAACGAGTAGGGGTAGATAATCAGTGAATATTTGATACATGCAAAGAACGACATATGCAAATAACAAAGAACTCTCAACTGGATTTCCCCTTCCACTTCCGATTCCCCATATTCCAAGGAAGACTGCGCATGTTATAAATACACCGATGAGGATGGCATCTGCGTTACTGATGCCTGGAAAGTTGATAATACGCCACAGGAAGTAAACGGAACTTGACATTATTGACGCAGACAGCACAAGTAAAGTTATCTAGTACACGTCAACTTAAATTCTGCCAGGAAAATCGTATTACTGACCATCCAGATATCACTTCGTCCTTTATTTACGAGCCATCTAGTTATTTGGCCAGCTGCCTGTATTACGAGGAGACTGCAGAACCCTTCCACAAGCTGAAATATTGAAGTTGAATATCGAAGTATTTTATCCCAGCTTCCAATCACAAGGATTTCAAGTAGGGATCCAGATTTCGTCCAATTCAAATCATTCCTGATTTCAGTGTATTGCACGGTAGATGATTTGGCGATCCATTCACTAGTGCCTGTGGATTCTATAGGGAATCGGTTCATGCTCCAAATAAGTAGTCCGGGTATAATGATCCATTGGGCAGCTCCGATTAGTTGCACTAGTGCCCAGCGCAGTCGTGATTTTTCTGGAGTCGCAAGTTTCAGTAGTGTATAGAAAAAGTAGAAGAAAAAGAGGCTGAGGGAGAAGGCCAGGCCACACTGACGGCCCCCAACATCGAAAGCGATTGGTATAGATAGTATAATAGAAGTAAGGAAGATGGACGAGGAAACGACATGGAATAGCCACATCAGGACGATTAGCGTCCGAAGTTGGTTCGGATACTGCCCTGTAACTGTTGAACTTTAATTAGGGATGGGGTAGAAATGGTGGTTGATGACGGGATAGGGAGCTGAAGTTGACAGGTAGGTTTTATAATCTGGCTTCTCGTTGTGCGTGCTGACTAAACCAATCCACCACGAAAAATATTAATCTCACTGGGGCTTCGAGCGCCGGCTAGCAGCGAAGCTCATCCGTTTCATCGCTTATTAACATTGAAACAGGGGTAACAAGGACCGAACACATGCCATCGGTGTTCCGTAATATCCTGGGGTTCCTAACGGAGTCTGCAGAGCCGCGATTAAGTAACACTCCCGTACTCACCTCGATGAGAATTTCCCATCCTTGTACCGGTTTATGTTTTCTTCATGTGGTCGGGACATATACCTAGCACTTTAATTATGAAACTAACCACATTCAGATCAGATGGTAGGCTCGAAGCCTTACTCATTGTCCACTCACATTTCTTTTCTTGGTTACGGATGGAAACTATCCGATGAATTTCAGAAACGTACCCGGCACCAAATACGACGATGAGGGGTGGTTCAAGCTAATCTCTAATGTTACAAAGAAGAAAAATATAGACCAATATGCGCACCTCATGTGGTCCCACTGTCTACGCGTCGCCTGGCGGTGGCTGCAGGTTTATTGAGACTATGTCCCGCGCACGCCGTTTCCATTGCTACCATTTTGATTTTTTTCGGATGGAAGGTTCCGTGGAAAAGGTGGCCGAATTCCACGGGTAAATATTGAGCTGAATGGCTATTTATCAAGGGCAATACATCAATGATCTTACAAGGAACATGAGAGGCAAGGAGCACTGTACAAGGTGTGGCCTGGTTCAGGGAGGAGCCCAGTGTGCTTGATAGGCATAGACACAAGTAGCTCAATAGGCCACAGCTAACTCATCGATACACTCAGATAAGGAAGGCGAATTTTGTCTAGTTGCCCAGTTTTGTGTGCAAAATTTATAGATATATTTGCATGTTAGTTTATCAGGACTAATTATATTTAGATAGCTAAAGAGGTAGATTGGTAGTTACGTCCGGTAGTATTTACAAAGTTATCGCGGCCATCGGCGGTATCTTATTTATCATCCATTTGTTCTGCTCTACTTGACCGTTCATACTACGTTATGCTTGTTTATGTATTAACGTGCTAGAAAGTTAGCATCCTCCTGCCATGCTCAGCTATGTGGCATGGAAGATGTAGTAGCTGGTGCATATGTAGTTATTTTGGTAACATGGCATTATGGCACATAGAGGATATCCTATCTCTTTATAACGTGATTACAGGTAGTACTGTGTGCAGTATTACAGATGGGTTGTTCATACAGGACAAACGGCTTGGCTGCTAAGTTGGGTGCTCAATTAGGTGCGCTGCATACTGGTTACGTGATCGGTCTACAGCCGAACAAGCTAGGGGACAAGGGACGAGCTTCCCTCAACTATAACATAGTTGTGTTTGTTTGTGTTTATCGAGCTACTTGAGTCATAGGCTATCTAGCACATTGAGCTCCTCTCTGACCCAGGCCACACCTTGTACAGTGCTCCTTACCTCTTATGTTTCTTGAAAGATTATTGATACATTGCCATAGATGAATAGCCATTCAGCCCAGTGTTTACCCGTGGAATTTGGCCACCTTTCCCACGGAACCTTCCATCCGAAAAAAATAAAAAGTGGTGGCAATGGAAACGGCGTGCGCGGGAAATAGTCTCGAAAAGCCTGCAGCCACCGCCAGGCGACGCCTAGACAGTGGGACCACATGAGGTGCGCATATTGGTCTATCTCCCTTCTTTGTAACAGTCTATGCCGACTTGATCCAATCCACCATCGCCGTATCGGGTGCTGGGTACGCTCCGGAAACTCATTGGATGGCTTTTCCTCCATCACCAATGGTTGGTGATGAGAAGGGCTCCAACCCTAACATCTGATCTGATCGCGGTTAGCTTCATGATAATTGTGTTAGGGGGATGTGCTTTGAGATGAAGACGATACAGACCGCGAAAGCGAATGGGAATCCTCATCGAGGCGAGGACTTTGTCACTCAATCTCGGCTCTGCAGACTCTACAGTGAGAGCTGGAGGTTCGTAGGGATTACCACTGATAGGCGTTGAGAATAGTCCCCTACTGTAACACAGTAATCATCACAGTAACTTCATTTCTGCACATTGATGAAGATATCTCTCCAAACTTTCTTAGCTGTTCCAGCGCAAATATACATTCCCAAATCATGTACCAATCATAACAGTACCACTGCAAAGTTATGATAGCTTTTTCTTCATCTCTAGTCAGCCAAATCCGTGAATACCCACCTAGGCAAGCATCACAAAAACTCCAAGTTATCAATAAATGCCTCCATCTTCCGTTTACTTTTCTTCGCGCGGAATGTTGTCTAAGGCGTCTCCCTCCCAAGTGGAATTGGTGCCCAGGCTAGTCAAACTATACCGGATGCAAGCACCAGGAGATGGATCACGTTCACGGTCCAAGGGCCTGTTCTGAATCAACAGGAATTATGTCCGAAGGTGTCTGTACTATTCAACTCTATTCTATCCTAATCTGTTTTGTTCTGTTTTACCCTAATCTGATCTACTCTATAATTTTTCGATCTGTTCTAATCTGTCCTCGTATCTTCTATTCTCTTCTACTTTATTCTACTATTTGTAAGGGTATACTGGAAAGCTCGAGAACAATAGAGAAGAAAATATATCAAAATATGGATAGTTTGGAAGCGATTAATGTCAGATTTAGAGTTGAAGGTGTTAGGTTTACAAAGCTTGGAGTTACTTGTTTCGGACAAAGGTGTTCTTGCGAAAATCTTCAGTCATATTCATGACCCTATCAGCCGCTAAATCGAATCCGAAGATTTTCTTTACGTTGAACATGGCATAGCTAATAATGTCGTTAAGAGAAATATCCGCGTACTTAGACTCAGGGTTAGCTCCTATCTCCATACCCTCTTCTGTGGTGGTAAGGTCAACTTGCACACGGCTTGTTGGATCCCAAGGCACAATTTGGTATTTGTCCAAAACAAGTAACTCGAAGCTTTGTAAACCTAATACCTTTAACTCTAAATTTGACATTGATCGCTTCCAAACTATCCATAGTTTGATAATATATTTTAGGTATTTTGGGTATCGTAATGCAGACGATTTAGGCTCTTATATTCTTCAGGACCTTTTCGATAATATTGAAATCATTCGCATCTTGACATCTTGACACCACGGCACCTTTCATCGTTGGCTTGTTATTATAGTTTGAGCTGCACTCTCGTAATCGAAGGCATGTTAAGCACAGTGCTCTTCAATTCGTAAATCTCCTTACTAAAGTTCGAAATCTCACATCCGTCAAGGCTGAATCCTTTCTTTGCATCGTCTTGTAAAATTGTCCTGGTCCCCCTCACATCCATCTCAAAAAGATTTCTCTCAAGTTTGTGCGCCACGATTTTTATTCCCTTACTGGTATTCGTATTGTCGTGGGCGTATGTTCAGCGATCGACGGAGTTGTGAGAGTAATCGATGAGAGGTGTAGTCATTGAAACGAGGATGTACTAGGTCGCACCCGTAGACTTGATGATACTTGGGAGTGAAAATTGACGTGGTGGATTATTTTGAGTTGTTGCCTCGTGGGCCAACTTCTTTGGTAATGCGAAATTTGACTGAACTTGGCTCTGGGAGAATATTTCACTCCCAGGTTCGTAGAAGGCACCGCGTACAGGTGTTCAGTGTTGCCCTCCACATAAGATACTGTGAATACCTGCTGGGGGAGAATAAGGTATTCTGTAGTACGTTGGCCGTGCCAGTCTCTCAGTGCCCTTTCCTTACCATGTTGAGTCTATTATGATCATGCATACCCTTGACTGTCCACAGTAAGGATGGTGTGCTTCCATTCCATGACTGGAAAATAACCCATGAATGAGATGAGGAAAATTGAAGATTTGGAGGGCTTCGACGTCTAGCTGTCATAATTATGAGCTTGTGGTGGCACGGTTTCGAGGGACAGGTGATGGGACAACTCTATGGTTTTTGAGCAGAATTTCCTTTTGTTTCGGTAGCAACTTAAATAAATTTATGGTTGTTGATTCTGCTGAATCTGCAAGGTAGTATTCAATTGAGTTATGTATCGGAGTTAGCGGAAAGCTGGGAAGGGAGACGGTATCGACCGGAGGCCGAGTCAGCTTTGGGAACTCCGATGAAAGAGATTTAATGTCATTAGTTCCTGACATGGGGTCAGCATTGTCAAATCATTCAAAAGTAAAGTAGTCTAGATTAAGGACAAAGGGTGAGATCGGAGTTTTGGGGGTGTGATGTATATACATAGATATGAGACATAGCTTGAGGGATACGAACAATAACTTCTTTTCTCAAAGATCGTGTCTGAGTCTAGTTGATTGACAATGGTCGATGGTAGTATTTTTGAATTTGAATTCATTTAACCTCATTTGGCGCCCTGTGGGCCCATGCAGGTGGCTATAAACCTATGTATATATTCGCATACGACGAAACCTTTCGGTGAAAACCTCCCAAGCTATCCGATCTAATTCTTAAAGTTTGCAATTTATCCCTCAGGAAGTACAGTTACATTGTAACGCCGTCAATGTGTACCAATCACGTTCCTTCTATCAACCCCAACTTTGTACGTGTTCCGTCTCGTTCCCTGAGCAGCATTTCGACTGCATTTATCATGCGGAATTGTTCTATCCGATCATGATTGACAATCCATTGTGTGATTCTTTTCATATCGCTGGGATTGTTGGACATTGCTTCAAAGGATCGATTTCGGGCTTGTCTCCAGATTTCTCCCCTACCAATTGAACACTTAGGGCAGAACATTTTTATATTTTTTTTATATTTTTATTTTTGGTCCTAAGCTAAAGCTATTTCATCCACAATGGGTCAAGGACCGGTGGAGCCGGCAGGGTTCCCTGTAATCTTTCCTACAGCCTAACCCGTCCCAACCTCGTGAATCGCTGCTAAAAGTGCAGCTGATTGAACTGAAACGAAAAATCAAGAAAATCAAAACAACTCCGAAAACCAGAAGATTCCTCCATATTGGACCCAATCAATGTGCTCCTCACACATTCCCTCGTCCGTCACACCTTCCAAATGACAAATCTGCCCATTCTCCGCTGAGAGCAAAAGATGGGTTAGCAGGCACCTTTGATTCAGCCGGTATCCTGCTATTGGTTAGTAGATGCCCCGAAAGGGGACATCGTTGAGGTCGCTGTATCCTCAAACTTCTTCAGGTCCCAGTGCTCCGAAACCTGTTGCCTCGGCCATCGAGACATCCTTCGCCGCGGCGATGATAGCCTCTTCGGTAGGGCAGAACATGATCATGTGCTTGAGATTTTGTGATTGGTAGCAACATGGACAACTTTAGTGATTAACTTCTGGTACTTTTCTTCTGTATAAATAAAAATTGAGCCCGATATGCTAGCTTCGAATTTGGATTGCTAAGCTACTTTGAAAAGTCGATGGTAGTAAATAATAATTCCAAGGAGAGAACTTCCACTCCATCTATCTAGTCATATATATACGTGGAAGCCTCCTCACCACCGAGGCTAGTCCCTCTCCTTTTCCTGTGCCATGGGGCTCTCAAGGTGTTCTGATTACACCTATAATACAGCACTATCGCGTTGTGTTCCGGAGGAATTGTACTCGGTCTCGTATATTTCAAGTTAGTGTAAGCCCATTAACATGTGTTGTAGTGCCATAAAGCCGAATCCGATGCCTCGTGAATGCCATGCAAATGCTGGCGCAAATTATTATTAATCCATTTATGTCCTATTTGAGTTTCTAAACATGTAGGACAAACTATTTAAAAACCAATTTTCTTTTCCATTCTAATTGGGAGGTTACTTTGTTGCCGACGCAAAGGTATTGTATTGGGTGGCGTCGCAAATTAGCGCATGAGTAGTGGTTAATAGCGCCACTCGAATCAAGCCCAGAGGGTAAAAGGTGTAGAGGACTTGGAAAGTTTTACAGAATCCAAGCCCAGATGCATATACCCACCTTTTCTTTACAACCATTTAACTTTCAAGACCACAGCAGGATGGTTGAATCAGCATTTTTCCAGGCAAGAACTGGGATTGGAAATACTAGAGCTTACCTAAATGTAATTGGGAAAGTCAAAGATCAAAGCTGCAATTTTTGCAAGGCTAAAAAGCAGACCACAAAACACTTAATTCTTCATTTTACTAGATACAGTAATCAAAGGCAACTAGCATTCACTGCCATAAAGCCTCTTTCATTACAAATTTTATTAAGAATAAAAAGGGGGAAGGAAGCCCTTCTAGAATTTTTGAAAACATCCAAGTGTATGTCAGCATACAAAGGAGATGATATAGGCACATAATTAATGGACATACAGTAATATGGAGAAGTGAGCTAGGGCGTTAACTGGTGTGATTCTTCAATGTAAAATTAAATAGATGTTAAATTGTCATAGCTAGATAGCTGAATACAATATGATTCAAAAAAAAAAAGAATCAAGCCCAAGTTGACCAGCATAAACTACAGGGACCAGTCGGCTTACCAGCCGTTAGGTACGGTAGTCAATTGACTGAAGCTACTGTCTAGCATTATGCGCAGGTCATGATAGCATTTGATCGGATTGTGTCTCATTGTAGGCTATATGTATCTAATTGGAAGAATTCTATAATGTACAAAATTGGGGTATCTAGCACTGAAATTTACCCAGCACAGCTACAAGCCTAATCAAATATAATCCCCGTAGACCACACATTACAACACTCGGGCGCGAGGAGGCCGAAGCTGAGGAAGAAGTTCCACTTCAGCATGTGCAAGTCGGTTTCTCTGGACAGCTGGATTTGACATGTTCAACATATGAGTGAAGTCTGAAATGGTACTGTCATTCAGATGGGACGAGTTTTATCGTACTAATAGTGTAGCAAGCCTCATGCAACCCGGCTCCACTAGTGCTAAAGCTTCCATAGGAGTGCGAAGGGTGCTAATTGGCTCGAAGGTTAATATCCAAACATACATACAAACAACTATGCCGAACACGCAGACAACCAACTACAATTTTCTCCAAGAAGATATAATTTCAGCTAAATATGAAAAAATCCAGTCCTCTATCCTTTTGTGATTACTTTCTCCTCAAATGGACTCATGGTGCCCGTTACAGGAGAAGGCATCAATTTTTGATGAGATAATTTCTTGCTAGGTGTTAATCGCCGGCGTAAAGTGCGTAAATCCTTGCCAAAGTAAATCCGCAATGATTCGTGAAACCTGAGCACACGTCTCCTATAATTTGAATCAAAGAAAGGATAATTCAATATAAATTTATCTTCGTATCTTTCACTAGAATAAAGAAAATTTTTGATTTCTTGTGAATTAACATCATATCTCGTACTTTTTCGGAAATTCCAAGGATTGTAAGGCCATATGATATCTTCCTTCATTTTATAAAATTCCGTCCATCGAAGCTTGGAGTCAGGAAGTGCTTCTAAAATGTGATTCGTGATCAATGATCCAGTCTTCACCTCTGATCCTATCAGCGTGACTGGGGTCCACTCATTTGTTCTCAAGTTCTGCTTGAATAGATGCAGATGTCCCTGGTACCAAGCCAGCGCATTCTGTTCAAGCTCTGTGGCACTTTTCGCAAATATCTCTCCATTTAGGAACAGGGAGCTCATGTCTAAAGGCTGGTCCTGGGTTACCACAATCGGCTGGTCAGCCTTTTGCGGTGCAAACGCTTTGTATGGTCCATCTACCGCAATAATACCCGTAAATGCTAGGTTCAGAATTGTCCGGCTAGTGCACGTTCGCCTCACTTTTTTCTCGCATTTCGATAAATCTATCACGTTTTGATCCAGTTTTGGGTTGGATATAGAAGATAGGTAATTCAGACAATTGTTTTCCTCCTTTTTGTCATGGGTAAGTCCGATGTGGGCGTGTTGAGTGATATCCGTTAGTCCTTCGGTGATGAGGCTAGCTATCTCGGCGGATCGGAGGTAGTCTGAGCAGTAAGACATGTAGTAGGTCCCTTTCTCAAAGATTTGTGTCTTGGTCAATATACTTCGATCAATGTATTCCGGGTGTGGGAAGTAACTGCCGCTTTGAACTTCATAAACTCCATAGGATGGCTTGTCCAACTCATCCGTTGTAACAACCAAGCGATCTAGGCCATTCGAGCCCTTTCCCGTAATCAAGAGGAATGCGGTAGCGCACCAAATCATTCTGACAGGCTGGGTCGGTCAGTTTCTCATTCAAGGTTGCTTTTCAAATTTTCGGTTTGATGTTATTTTTCTTTGGTAGCTATTTGTCCCGAATTATCAAGTGAGTTCTGAGAATGCTACATCAAATTTTTTTTGGAGTAATTCAAATACGTGAATTGTAGGAAACGTTTGCTGAGACTTGGGATCCCTAATGACCAATTTTTTCGGATAGTGATGCGATTTGTCATTAACCAATTTCATAGACCTTAAGACAAGATGAGTTTGGTCTAGTTTTTGAATCCAAGAGTCCAGTCAGTTCATTTCGAGACTTGACGTAATTTGAAGGATTGGGTCTCATTTCAGCGAGAGGGCGGACAATTGGCAATGCCGGATTTTGCATCTCGAGTCATCACGAGGTGACGAAAGGAAATATTTACATTGCTGTCAATCTTTGAAGTATGATTGAATGTTATTTTAACGAGTCAGGCACAAGTCCTGCATCGAGTTTGAATGACGTTGGTAGTTGGTCTCGAAAGGCACAATAATACTATAATGACCAATTCAGAGGGAGACGAGACTGAGTACCACTGTCCCCACTTCAATGAGGATTCCCGCCGGCAAAGACGAATTCTTCACCTTCCAGTGGTGCCGGTGTAATCGCTCAGTATGCTCTGCATATCTGGGATAGCCAAGAAGAATCGCATCCGAATTGAAGTTGAAAGCAACCTCAAGCTTTTCTCCATTTGACGACCTCTCGACAATGTCTTTTTTAACATTCTCATCTGAGTCCTCAAACACGCTCCAACCACGCCTCACCTCGCTTCAACAACCAAGAAAGAAGTTACTCCAATTGCAAACAGGAGCTTGCCCCATTGATCACCGGCAATCACTCACTACAAATTTACGACGCTACGTATACCCGCAAGGAGGAAATTAAGTCATAATATACCAAGCTGGGTCATGGTTTATGGGGGACTGATACTCTAATGGGGCTCTACATCTTGAGGAAGGATAGGCAGCTGAGATGTGGCGCGAGAGGAGGAACAAGTCTCTGAAGACCATGCTGGGACTGACATTTTCGAGGGGTTTTCAACTTCAGAACGTTTGTGGGCGCCAAGATCGAGACTTCGGCTAATTAGCCAGGAGTGCTTCTTTTGTCGATGAGTCAACGCCACTCCCCAGCGCCCTGGATGGAGCAAAAGAAGTTGGGCTAAGTTACCATACAGCAATCATGCTTCAACAAGACTTTCTAGATATTTCAGCACGACCTTCGGGAACAAGTTGTAAGGAGACTAGAAAGACCGAGGATAAATTTCCCGAGGTACCCACTAGTCTGCAGCGCCCAGCTGGCCGGCCTCTTTGAACACTTCAGAAGGGTCACTATCTCTTCGAATTTAGTCCTAATGTCGGTATTAGGAGAGCTCCGCACCCAGTGGCTTTTGCAATTTTTCCCGGCTGCCGTACACCCGAAAATGGCCATCGCTTCGTTGGCTGGAGAGGGGAGATAATGAAGGGCAAAGGGCTCCTCTAAGTGTACGATCGAATGAGGGCTTGTGAGGGGTGGTACTTTTTGGTGGGAGCCGTATGGGAGGCATAGGAGGGGATAAACTACTGACATAGGTATCCTTGGCCTGTAGGCAGAGAGGACCTGCATGTCCTACATAGTCATAGGCTCAGACAGGACAATAAAATGAGATAATAACACGCCTGTATCTAACTCCACCCGCATTACCACAACTCTGTTGATGGTTGTGACACTTTCTGTACGAGAAATTTAATGTAACTTGTAGAAATATACGTAGCTTTTCTGGTCGTGGCAAATTTGCTATACTTAATTTGAAAATCAAGGTGGAGGACAGCGGGTCGGGCTCTTTTGTAGTTTCTGGGTGCTGTAGGGCGCCGGGTAGTTCTACAGGGACTGAGACGTCTGGTTAGTGACAATGATCATGAGCTGTGTACTGGTACGACGTTAAATTTAATCAAAATCAAAATCATGAACCCGTACTCCCGTGTCACGTCTAAATAGATGTTAGGTTCTTCCTGTCACGTAAAAGATTTCAAATTCAAATTCATGAACCCTTACTGTGACGGCTTCACACGTGTCGAGGGCTTGGTCACGTGGTAATCCGTTGCGTTGAAAATAAGTAGTAGAATAGCTAATTGATCCACGATCAATCATTGTGCCTTTTGGCCAGTTGGCGTTGTGGTAAAGCTATTCACTTTGCAGCCGTCACAGTACTACACTACACAATATCTAGCTCTACTCAGACTGCAGTCGATATATTTGTTACTATATGTCAAAAAAACACCAGGTGGAAATCCAAAGGGTCCCTGGACGTATCGTAATGACTGGGAATGAATGAGCCAAAACACGGTCAAAATCAGCTTTGAAACCATTAGATATACCGGTAACACACGCTTCAAATTCTAGAGAGTAGAAAATAATGTTTGCGGTAATAGGACGTCTAGTTAACTTGCGTGAAGAGGAATTGGAAGATAAATGGCGGCAAAAGCATCTGCCAAGATGCTACGAAGATCTTGCACTTCGCATGCGACGGAAATTATCTTCAGAGCTATCTTTTCCAAGATGGGCATATCATCGATTGATAGCAGCATAGACTAGCCACGGGATACCGCCGACAACTATTTGCATTTTTGTTAAGAGAACGAGAGCCTGAGCTGCCTTTGTGGTCTAGGGAAGATACCGCGGCACTTTGAAGAGTGCCAGCCGGTTTTGCAAGAATGGAGAAACTGTGAGAAGCAAGCCCCACCACGGGTAGACACGATGATTGAATAGGAGGGATATCAATGTTTTTGCACCTCTTTACGACTACTTGATGCTGTGATCAAGTGAGTATTCTACAGGGTCACAGGAATATAATAAAACAGAATTTCCGTTTTTATTCTTTAATTATGGGTGAGAGGTAGATATATTGCAGGACGTAGTAGCTGTGAAATTTAATAGTTATTATCTTTTGTTTTCCCCCAGCCGAAAAGGGCTTGGTCATTTAGGTCAATGTGAGCCGTTAGGGACGACAAACCCGTATCACGCCCCTTGGATGCATGAAAAGACCTGATATGAACAGCATTCAAATCAAAAACAATCCATACTAAGCCGATGCTACTCACAAGCTTGAATATGACCGCATGCCCAATTGAAACAGTAGCCTGCCACATAACACAATTACGCTAAACATCGTTGACTATGACCCGACCCGGGCACTTTTTTTCGGCCAAGTAAGCCCTTATCCGTAAACACAGACCCGAGGATAATACTCCTAAGCTCTGAGTAATACAAACATACCTACGTCATCCACTGGCTTTTCTCCGAGCGAAATGTATTTTGATGAGTCTCCTTCCTAGGTAGAGCATATGCCCAGGCTACTCAAACTATACCTGAGATGACCACGAGAAGACGGAAAATAGCACCTTCAATCGTTGGCTTGTCTTTACAGTGCCAGCTGCACTCTCGCAGTCGAAGGCTTGGCAAGCACAATGCTCTTCACCTTGTAAAACGCCTGACCCAAACTCCAAGTTTCACACCGCTCAAGGTTGTATCTCTCTTTTGCATCATCTTGTAAACTTGGGCTAATCCCCCCCGCCACACGCCCATCCAAAAGAATTGTTTCAGAGAAATTTAGGCCACGATTTGATTTCTCCGGCTGGTGTAAATATCGTCGTGGACGTGTACTTGGCGGCCATTTGAGGCCAGAAAAAAGTCGATCGGAGGTACTGTTACAGGTTCTAGTGCACAAACTCCTGCCGTTCACTGTGGGCGGCCCATGTATAATGCTGGCCTTAGGGCCCGCTTAGTCATACACCTGTAAAATATCTTTCCTTTCAATATGCTCTTATTCTGCATTGTAGTTATTAATGCGTTATCATAATCTTAGGAAATCAGAATAAACTTCGTACATTTCGTTCGATCGATTAGACCACGACCACATTCCGTGACAGGTACAATCATTGAAATTGGGACAAGCTAGGTCCTACTTGAAGATTTTGTGAGGCACTGTTAAGCGACGATCATTTTTGGTGTGGA
Source organism: Blumeria hordei DH14 (assembly GCA_900239735.1). Taxonomy (NCBI): domain Eukaryota; kingdom Fungi; phylum Ascomycota; class Leotiomycetes; order Helotiales; family Erysiphaceae; genus Blumeria; species Blumeria hordei. The sequence continues at coordinate 744,696 of OENG01000009.1, read as the reverse complement.
AATTTGATTTGGTATTAAGTATTTCCGCATTGACTTGGGGGCCAACTTCCTTGGTATTGTGAGTCTAGATTGAACTTGGGATTAGTAGATTATTTCACTGGAAAGTTCGTAGAGGAAACCACTGGTAAGAGCCTTTGTCCTCCAGACGATTATAGCCACGTTGTTTAAACATCTGGTGTGTATGCTTATTTTCAAAGCACGGATTATAGAAAGCATAGACTCCTCTAGGTGTATAATTGAATGTGGACTCGTGAGAGATGGTATTGTTTGATGGAAGCTGTGTGACAAGCATAGGAGGATATAGAATACTAGTAGACGTAAACTAGGTCTAAAGGTAGACAAGACCTGAATGCCCATACCGTCTTAGACTGAGAAAGGACATTATTTTGATTTACAAAACGGACGGATTGCCTTGCTGAGAAAGTAAATGGTGAGCATTTGCATCGTCAGCCCTCAAAACGATGAAGACGCTTCATTATTGCAACTATTTAGCCTTCCATGACTCAAGACTTTGAAATGTCTGTAAGCAAGACACGCTGTGACTCATAACAAGCGCATTAAATCGTAATCTGCGTAGCTCCATAGCCCCGGAAATATCTGAGATGCGCGGTAGCTGTCAAGTTTTTACGTCTAGCACTGTGGAAATATGGAGATGCCAAACTATAACTTCAATTCAGCGATAAGATGGGAAGATGCTGGAGCAGAACAGTAGTATAAATTAGAAAGACCAGCAGACCTGAAGACAAGAGGTGCCGGCAATGACGAACTATTCACCTTTCAATGATGTCGGTGTAATCGATCAGTATACTCTGCAGATCTGGGATTACTAAGGTAACCGTGATAGACTTGATTGCATTAATCGTCAGTAGAAAGGATCGTCTGATTCAATTTATCTCTCCTCTCTTAGCTATTTGCATGATCCATGATAAATTATCTACATGCCAAGACACTAGCGCCAGACATTCCAGGTCTAGCCCTCGCATTGGATTTTAATCATTATTATTCGTTCTCGGCCAATGACTTTCAAGACATGTAGAACAATTCTACCTAAAAACTAAGAATACCTATGCCTCCAATACAGCTCCCATCAAACAGTACAACCCCTCACAAGCCCTCATTCGATCGTCACCTAGAGGTGCCCTTCGCCCTTCATTATCTTCTCTGTCTAGCCAACGAAACGATGGTCATCTGCATGTTTACGGCAGCTGGGAAAATTGCAAAAACCACTGCGTGCGAGACTCTTTTAATATCGACATGAGGACTAAATCCGAAGATAGAGTGACCATTTTGAGGCGTTCGAAGAGGCCGGCCAGCTGGGCGCTGTAGACTTTAGGGTACCTCGAGGAATTCACTCTCTACCTTTCTAGCCTCCTTCCAACTCCTTCCCTAAGGTCGTGCTGGAATGTCAGAAAAGTCTTGACAGGGCGTGATTGCTGTATGGTAGCTTAGCCTAACTTCTTTTGTGCCGTCCAGGGCGCTGGGGAGTGCCGTTGACTCATCGACAAAAGAAGCCTTCCTGGCTAATTAGCCGAAATCTCGGTCTTGGCGCCCACAAACGTTCCAAAGTTGAAAACCCCTCGAAAATATCAGTCCCAGCATGGTCTTCAGAGGCCAGTTCCCCCTCTCGCACCACATCCCGGCCACCTTTTCGCCCTCAAGTTGTTTGTTCCATTATAGCAACAGCCACACATAAACCATGAACCGAGATTTGTAAGTTATGACTTAATTTCCTCATTGCGGGTATTCGTGGCGTCGTAAATTTGTAGTGGGTGATGACCGGTGATGAATGAGGCAAGCTCCTGTTTGCAATTAGGGTGACGCTTCTGTTAGTCGTTGAGACGAAATGATGCGTGGTTAGAAAGAGTTTGAGGACTCAGATGAGAATAGTAAGAGAGGCATTGTCGAGAAGTCGTCAAATGGAGACATGCTTGAGGTTGCTTTCGACTTCGATTCGGATGCGATTCTTCTTGGCTATCCCAGATATGTAGAGCATACTGAGCAATTACACCGGCACCACTGGAAAGTGAAGAATTCGTCTTTGGCGGCATACAATTACATTGCTCGCGCCACTTATGCACATAGGCGACGAAGGCATGCTTGGCTAATCAAAAGTTCTGCAACTTCTCTTTGGTGGATACTCACGGAGGAAGGTCGGCTGTCTGTGTAGGCAAACATACATCGCAGTAGTAGTTAAAAATGAAATGTAGAGTATGAGTATCTCTAACGTTAAAAGAGTCATCGTACATGTATACACAGCGCTGGTCATGTATCATAGCTACATAGCTGTATTCAAACTAAATGATTTTAAAGAAGAAAGATAGACAGCTGAGACATGGAATGAGATGGGTAAAAAATCTTTAATGGGCATACTCAGACTAAATTTTTCGAGAGGTTTTTGACTTTGAAATTGATTTTGGACAGTGCCACCGACATCTTAGCTACCAGTTATATCACATCCATTTCGGTGGAAGTATGAGTTTATGATTGTGATAATTTCAGCATCAATTGGAGCAAGACAAGGTGTCTACGTGGGAAAAGGTCTCGGGGTAGATAAGATCAAAGGATCGAGGCGAGGCGCAGTGCACAGGCCCTAGGAAATTGATTGAATTGAATTGTTTTAGGGGCCTAAGCTATGCTCTATATCTCCTAGGAGTCAAAGACCGGTGTACACGGCCGAGATCATGCTTTCCGCATGCCCACCCCGGTTTCACCGCGTGAACCGCTACACAACCAGTAGCTAGTTGAAAGAAAGAAAAATAGAAACTCCCGTAAACTCCTATAACTAAAGTTCCAAGCCCAGTAATCCAGTTTGTGGTTAGAAAAACGACACTTCTCGTCTCATTTTTCTACTTGCCATGCTTCGTGCTATGACCTAATTTATGTCCTCTCCGCTGAGAGCTGGAGACGGATCCGTAGGTGGGCCCCCGAAGCAGCCGCTTTCCTGCGCAAATTTTGTAAAGTTCTCGAGGCACTTAGGCCCGAGAAGACCCAGATTTCGATACCTAGGTGGACATACCTCTTCCCACCAGTCGTCGAGAAGCGCTTGACGTTTCCGGTTCATGAGCCGACGAACGTACGCCATTGTGACGGAGCCAGGCTGGCTGTCTTTGCTTGGCAGTTGTCGGAGGCCGGAGCGTGCAGCTCTGTCTGCATCTTCGTTTCCCTGTATCCCGGAGTGGGCCGGTATCCACTTCACCGAGACTAGAGCCTTTGTTGATAGCGCCCTAAATTGGCGTACATCGTCTAGGCTTGTTGTGGCAATTCCCGTCAACAGTGCCTTCACTGCAGACTGACTATCCGTGAATACATTGATTTGCTGCCTGCCGTCCCTTCCCCCGTTCTCCATCTCTAACAATCCCAGCGCAGCTTCCACGGCCTTTCTCGCCCCTACATTTTCCGCATCAAGCACCTCACCACCATGCTTGATGCGACAACCCTTCAACAGAGTTTTTCCATCCCTCTTCAAGACGAACCCCCATGCTGAGCGACCATGCCCCTCAGACAATCCATCCGGGTAGGCGCAAATATCTGATGCTGGTACACTATCAATGAACCGAGTTGCCTTCTCTTCCTCCTCTAACCTTGAGCCGAAACCCGAAAGATAGCATGGCGGCGGTAAAGGCTTGGAATTTTCCGCGTCCGGGAGTTGTCGGTAAGCCCGCTGGACTCGTGGCATCTGGAACTCTGGATTTTTATAGATCCGATAATATTTCTTGTACTTCCGTGTTCCATCCCTTGGACACACGGCAGCACGGGTCCGGAGCGGGTGGCGATTGTCTAGTGAGTGTAGCCGAGCCGAAAGCCGTAGTCGGTTCCCTTCCAGAATGATCTTCCCTGTTGGGATACCTCCTTCTCGGTGGAGAACAAGATTCAGTGTCACTCTCGTTACCTGGAGGGCAGCTGCGCAGTCCTGTTAAGATTGCCCTATCGATCATCCCGCAGAAAATGCTGGTTCGAGGTGTGATGATCCCCCTAATGGTCGGACGTTTGAGGCCGAGCCACCACACATCTGCTCCAAAGGTTGCTATGGGGCCAATGAATTTGTTCACTGCTCGAACCAGTGCTGCAGGAGCAGCTCCTCGGTACGCTGAGTTGAAGCGACGAATTTGCTGGGCCACCTTCAGAGCTTTGCCAACCACGTTGTGACGTGGTGTTTGAAGTCCAGCCGCGGGTCTAGGTGTACTCCCAGCCAGCGTATTTGGTCTGATGGCTCGATAACCACGCCGTTCACACAAATGCCCAAAGGCTTCTCGCGTTTTCGTCCGGGAAACTGGACTACCTCCGACTTGTTAGTATCCAAGGAGACTGCGTTAGTACTTGCCAAATCCAGAAGATGGTCCACTTCCTTCTGTACCGAAGCGGCTGACTCGGCAATGCTGCGCCCGAATCCTAGGATGCCGACGTCGTCCGCGTAGCTGAACCTCATTCCGACATTGCCACTTCGCATGGGCTCTGCCATGTAGAGAAGGAAGAGCAGCGGCGATATCGGCGATCCCTGCGGAACCCCACACACCAGCTCTCTTTGTCGGGTTACCCCTCCTGAGTATCGTACTTGCACCTTTCGTTGTGCAAGAAATGTTGCGATTTCCGAGTAAGACGAGCAGAAAGTAAAGCTCAAAGAATATTGTTTCCATTAAAGTTCTAAGTTACATGTAAAACGCGAATTTATGTGTGCGTATCCTAGAGTTAAAGTGGGTCTGCAAACAACAATTATTACAGTAAAAAGTCTTCAGCACAGCTGACCACGAAACAATTGTGCGGGGAATAAAGCAGTACTGACCCCGCACCATTAACGCCATCTTATTTGTCGCAAAGTAAACATGACTATGTTTCTCACTGCATTTGCATCTAGTATCATACTACCCCGCACATGCAAATGCATGAGAGAATAGCTTATTAGCAAAAAGAAGTTAAAATGTAGAATATAGCATGTATTATAGAGTATGTAGGAAAGTTGTTCATATTTGCAAGGAATGCCAATTATTGTAAGAAATATGGTAAATTCCAACAAGAAATGACGTTTTCCATCTGAGAATTGAGTCCGGCCACCCCTGCTCTTGCATCCTCCTCACCAAACGATTGTGAAGTACTGCATCGAACGCGCCTTGGACATCCAGAGTCGTGAATATGGCCGCCCATTCCTGGGTACTTGCTTCTTCAATGTCGTGGACTACGCAGCTGACGAGGTCGTTTGCCGATCTTTTAGGAAGCGCCCCAAATTGTTGGTACCCAACAACGTCGAACGTAACCGCGAGATGGGCCATCCGCTTTGCTAAGAGTCGTTCCAGTCCCTTACCCAAACATGACAAAAGGGCAATCGGTCTCCAGCCCTTAACTGTCGTTGGATCCCGGTTCGTCTTGCGTAGGAGCACCACTTCAGCCAGCTTGAAACAGGATGGGTGGGTGCCAAGCCGGATGTAGGCGCGGAAGAGAGTGCCAACAAATGGTCCAATCGTCTTCCAACAACTTCGCAGAAGCTCTACAGAGATCCCATCAGCCCCAGGCGCTGTATTGGCGCAGCCCATGGTGCACATGCGGATCTCCTCGTCCGAGACATGGTCTTTCCACGGAATTCGGTTAGTGCTTGGCGCATCGAGTGGCGGTAGATCGTCCGTCGCTTGCTGATGTGCCAGAAGAGCGTCTCGGAGTACCGCTGCCCGCTCGGCTGGGTCGGAGTACATCTTCCCTTCGTGGTTCAGCGGAGGGGGGGTACTTGCTTGCCTTGGCTCGGCCGAGCGTATCAGCTTGAACACATCAGTTGGTGTCGTGATCGCTTCGACTTGACGCGTCTTGTACTCTTTCCTTGCCGCTCTGAGGGTTGAGCGCAGCTTCTTTGAATGTATCCATCGCTGTTCCGGAGTCATTGCTACACGATATTCAATGTGAGCTAGCTTGCATTCTGGAGTCCACCAAGGCGCACATTTGCCGTGTCTTTTGTTCCTTCGTTCTCCTATTGCTTTGATAGCGTTAGTAAGGCCGGAACAGAGATCGTTGGCGTATTCGTTCGCCTTGCAAACCGTGTCCAGGGCTGTTGGCGGGTGTGTAAACTGCGTTACAGCAAGGGCGAATCTCGGCAAATTGCTACGCGTTACCCTGATTTGTGAAGGCTCCTGGTCCCTTTTTCCTGATCCAGTGGGGACTCGTCCTCGAATCGGGAGATGGTCGCTGGTCACGCACTCGTTGCGATCCACCCATGCTTGAGCTCCGTTGATGTTGGTCCAAGCAAGATCGAGCGTGTTCCCGGCTCGATGCGTTGGCTCGCCCACAATCAGACAAGTGAGATTGTGACGTTCCGCCCATCTCTCAATTTCAATTCCTTGTCCGCGTGGGCGGGTAACCTCTGGTTGCCACGCGCAGTATACCGCGTTGAAGTCATCAGCTGCGACGGATTGTGGTGGTGGGTCCCAGATGAGGAGAGGTCTAATTGCCGTTGGGTTGTTTGGGTCTTTATACACGTTGAGAAACGTGACTTTCGTTTACCACGACCCAGCAGTAGTCCACCGTCTGGGGATCACAAGGAAATATTTGAGTTACCGAGTGGATTCTACTGTTCATTAGTGTATAAGTCACTGCCATGGGTCGAACGTTTACGCCGCCATATGGTGTATGGCAGTCGTAACCAGGGTGTGACTTTGTCTCCTTTGTAGCTTTATTCCACGAAGGCTCTTGTATTAGCACCACATCCACATCCACGCCTAGCTCATAAGCTCGGGAAAGCGCGATGTCGTGTGACTGGCCTCCCCTACCTACGTTGATCGACATGAAACTTATCGTAGGTGGGAGGCTAGAAGGGACCCGTGAGGGGCCCTTCAGGAGGACTCAACAGGATTCGTCATTCCTGTGCCCGTGGCGTCGGGAGTGACGTCGTTCATCAGAACTTCGAACCTGTTGTTTGGTTTCACTGCTCCAGGTGCGGCTTCCGTCTGCCTGGCGGCCGCTTGAGCTGCTGTCTCAGCGCGACGGACAGCGGCTTTTGCCCTCACTACTGCCGCTAGCTCGCGTTGGCTAGCCATGCGGATGGTGGCCAGTTGCTCTCTGCTTACTGGCCCGGACTTTGTGGGGCGCGCCAGGCAAGCTCGACTGTCGGATCTGTGCGGTCCTCCGCAGTTGCGGCATTTGGTGTGCGCATGACACTCGTCCGTCGAGTGCATCGTGGAGGTGCAGTTCCAGCAAGCTGGGGCGCGGGAGCAACCACGCGTTCCGTGGAACTGCAGGCAGCGTTTGCATTGCTGCACAGTCTGTCGCGGTTGATGTCGTACCGCGACGCCCGAGTCGTCGAACAGGCGGAATCCTAGTCTTGGTTCCGCTCCCCTCTTGAAATGAGCGAGCCATGACTGGTATAGCGCGCCGTGGTGATTTTTCCCGTGAGGCCGAACTTTGACTGGAACGGCCTTTGTAACCCTGGTGATCTCTTCGATCACCATCTCCTCCGTCACTGGCACCCTTCCAAGAAGAGTGTGGATGGCGACGGGGACCGTCGAGATCCGGAGCGCCACAATGTCGGAGGCCTCTTCCAGTTTTCCATCGATAGAGAGGAAACATTCCGCCGCGTTCAGTAGGAACTGGCGAGATTCCTGATTCTTCGCTCGAAGTGCGAAACCAGTTGGGACTCGGTAGACATGTTCAATGTCTACTTTTGGCGCGTTGGTGAGCTGCGCCACAGCATCTCTGATACCAGCTGGGGACATCTTTCGCCACTGATGCTTTGAATTCAGCCGGAGGAACAATCGGTTGTCCGACGTGGACGAAGGGACCGTCTTGTCCAATTTCTTGGTCGGCGGGGTCAGCTTTTGTGAAGCGCGGCTAACCATCACTGGCGCCGGCTGATTGGGTAGTATTTTCCCGGCTACAGTTGCCCAGGTTGAAGTTACCTTGGGCACTGCAACGACAGGCCTGGCTAGCCTGGCTGTTGAATTTGGAGAAGGCCCGCTGCTGCTGGCCTGCTGGCCGACGGGGCGGGAGGGGAGGCTTGTCGGCACTGGTGTAGTTCCAGTGCGTAGGAAGTGGGCGAGAGCGCCCCTTAGACATGCATTCATCTCGTCCAAGTATTCCTTGTTATCCGTCGTTTTTAATGACAGTATAACGCTTTCCAATGTATTTATAACTGTTGAACCGATTTCGAGTCTGGCAGAGGCATTTGCAGCCCGCTTTCTTTCGTCTTCCAACAAAGCTTCGATTTCTGGCGGGTATTCTTGTGCCACACTGGTGGGAGCACCACCAGCAGGTTGGTTGTCGCGCACAGTCGTCCCAGGAATCGAGGCCGGGGCTGGCGGAAGTTGTGGGGCATTTGCTGCCTTTGCGTTGTGGGGGTCTTCCGTTCCCCTCGGTGTGCTCGCGGTTGGTGTCCGCTTTGCTATCGGGACCGCAATTTTTCGTGCCGCAACGCGTGCGGATTCTGGCGTTGCTTTCGCCGAGACTACTTTCTCGACGGCAATCGTTGGTGCTGTTGTCGCCTTCTGGGAGCTCTCCGCTCCTGCAGTTGCCCAACGCGAGTCCTTTAGGCCCTTTCGGATCCAAGCATCAATTATGGGAGTGGCATCCTCCATCTCAATGTCGGTTTTGCCGCTTTCTTCCATCTGCGCAATTATTTCGGCTTCCATCCCTTCGAGATCGATGTCGTTCTGCGTCAGTCCATTTGTTTTCGCTTTTTGCATTGCAATGCTTTTTGCTTTGCTCAGCATTTGCTTTTGTGATTCCAGACGCGTCTGGTGGTTGTGCTTTACTACTTTAGTGGTTAACACAATTTTCGCGGGTTTCGCGGATTTTGGGGGTACCGGTGCCATTTTAAGGCTGAGTGGCACGGTACCACGGGAGATTGATGAGTAGGTAGTCGAGAGGTGAATTTAAAGGGTGAAACGGGCTGATAGGGCAAATTTTCATCAAATTCTCTCAAAAATTGATTGTTTGATTGATTGATTTTTTACGGTCCCAGGCACCAGCCCAGCGCCTTATGGCACGGGACTGGTGGGCTCGGTAAGGATCATCCTAAATAGCTATGCCCTACTCGTTCCCACCACACAGTCACCATGTGACTCTGATTACAAGCAACCAAAACCAAAAAGAAATAACAAACGAAACCAACTGAAACAAAGCAAATTAACATGTAGGAGCGGTGCTAGTATTTCTCATCCTATGCCCCCCTCAGTCATTTCTCTCGTCCTGACTAAATAATCACTCCGGCCCTCGCATCCAGCTGAGGGCGGGTCTGCATCCATGCTCCCAAAGCAGCGGGTTATCCTTGCAAATTCTATGAACTTCTCGAGACCTTCCGGTCCAAGGAGTTGGTTGGTATAGTCCTCCACGGTCATGGATCTTCTCAACCTGCGCATTATAGCAGCATTCTTCCGGCACCGGACAAAATGGGTTGGCGATGTCCTTTGTCCACAGACGCATTCCAGTTTCGCGTTTTCGTGGTTCAGGCGGCGATGATAGTCCGCAAAGTCTCCATGGCCTGATCTTGCTGCCAGGAGCCTATGGAGTAATCTTCGAGGGAGCCCTAGTTCTGGTGGTTTCCGACGTCGCATCTGTAAGTCCAGGTCTTGATATCTGTCCGGACCCGACTTATTCCACCAGTCATCCACCAGTTTCTGTCGGCGGTTGTGCATCAAACGACGTATGTATGCCTGCGTTGTCTGCACTGGCTGCGTCTGTCTATCCGGCAGCAGCTGAAGACCGGCTCGGCTTCTGCGTCCGCTTCTTCGTTGCCACTAATCTTGGAGTGTCCAGGCACCCACCTCACTGTCGCGTTTGCTTCTGAAGCGAACTTGTGAAAGACGCGGGTTATCTGCAGTGACGATGATGACTTCCCCGTCCGAAGCGCAAGTACAGCTGCCTGATTGTCAAGTAGAACGAAGATTCTCTCACCGTTCTTTCGAGCGCGAATAGCTTCCCGAAGTGCTACTGCTGCTCCTGCGATTTCTGCATCATAAACTTCACCTCCGTGTATACGACCGTGACCTTGTGCGAATGTTTGTCCTCCGTGTTGGAGGACATATCCCCACGAGGATCGTCCATGGCCTTCGGATGACCCATCAGAGTAGGCGCATATGTCGGAGGGAGAGATCGTGCTAGCCCAGTTGTAGTGTGCTTTGACCCCTCTTCTTTCGTTCCAAGACTTGATGTGTACACTGGGCCTGCCAGCCTTTCTGCCTGTTCGGATGACTCCGGGAGCTGTCGGAAAGCACGCTGTAGGCGCGACATCTGGGTTTCTGGTTGGCGCCTGACTCTCTTCCTTAGCTTGTACTTCTGCGAGCCAACGTTAGGGCACTCGCTTGCGCGGTTCCGGAGAGGGTGTCGGTCATCGAGCGACTGGATCCTGGCTGCTAGACGGAGTCGAATTCCTTCGAGGAGAATCTTCGCCGGTGGAATGCCCCCTTCCCTGTGAAGAAGGACATTAGGCGAAGTCTTCCAGACCGGTAACGCCGCACGAAGAGCTAGTTGAATGGTTTTGTCGATCAGACTACATAGGTGTGTAGTCTGTGGCGTTGAGGTACCTTTCTTCGTTAGCCGTGTTAGTCCGGGCCACCACACATCCGCTCCAAATGTTGCTACTGGTACGATGCATGAGTCGATAGCAGTTACCAGGGGACCTGGGGCCGCTCCTCGTTGAAGTGGGTTAAGTCGCCGCATGTGCTGGGAAGCTTTGAGGGCCTTCCCGCACCAGGTCGCTACATGATGCTTGAAGGTGAGACGCGGATCGAGGTGAATTCCGAGCCAGCGAATATGCTCCGCCGGCTGGACTAGCCTACCACCAACTTGTATTCCTACCGGTTCGCCCTGATTTCTCCCTTTGAATTGTATCACCTCAGACTTGTCGAGGTCGAACGAAACCGCGTTCTCTTCAGCCCATTTCAGAAGATGGTCGACCTCACCTTGTGCCGCCGTCGCAGACTCGGCTAACGAGCGACCGATGCCGAGAATACCAATGTCGTCCGCATAGCTAAATCGTGCTCTGCAGTTCCCGATTCGCATGGGCTCCGCCATGTATAACAAGAAAAGCAATGGAGAGATCGGTGATCCCTGTGGCACCCCTAGCCTCAAAGATCTCGGGCTAGTCACGCCTCCCGGGTACCGTACCTGTACGCTCCTCCCTTTGAGAAAGGAGGATGTCCATCGTAATACCGAGTCTGGCCAGCCTTGTGCCTGCATTCGCCATAGTAGCCGGTTGTGTAGGACAGCGTCGAATGCTCCTTGTACATCCATCGTTACAAAGGTGGATGCCCATCCTTGAGATCGAGCTTCCTCGACATCGTGCACTACTGAAGATACCAGATCATTTGCCGATCGTTTTGGTAGTGCGCCAAACTGCTGGTGGCCTACAACGTCTAAAGTGATAGCCAATGCTGACATCCTTTTTGCAAAGATTCTTTCTAGCCCCTTGCCTATACATGAGAGGAGTGCAATTGGTCTCCATCCTTTGGCCGTTGATAAATCACGACCGCTCTTCGGTAGGAAGACGACTTCCGCCAGCTTGAAGCACGCCGGATGGTAACCTAGTCTCAGACATGCTTGAAAGAGTTGTGTTATATATTTCCCAATACTGCCCCAGCATGCGGCTAGCAATTCTACTGAGATTCCGTCTGCACCAGGACAGGTATTACCTCCTCCAACAGTACATGACTGAGCTTCCAGCTCTGATAGCTCCTCAGACCATGGAATACGAGGCTCTGCTGACCTTGTGCAAGGAGGGAGGTCGTCTGTTTCCGAGTGACGGTCCAGTAATAGATCGCGCAGAATCATCGCTCGCTCTGCCTGGTCTGACACTAGCTTCCCATCATGCTGAAGGGGTGGCGGGATTTTTTGGTGTTTCGGGGCCGCCCACCTCATCATCTTGTAGACGTCCGAGCACGACCGCATCGTTTCTATCCGCTTCTTCCAGTGCTCTCTCTTGGCTGATGCTACTGTAGACCTCAGGATTTTGGCGCAGGTAGTCCTTTCTTCCTCGGTATATGCCGAGCGATAGTTAAGGTGAGCCTCTTTGCACTTTGGAGTCCACCAGGGCGCAGACCTACCGCTTCCTTGACTACGTCTTTTTCCGAACGCTTTCAATCCGTCTGTTAAGGCCTGACAAATCGCTTCCGCGTATCTCTCAACATTGCTAGTCGACTCCAAGAATTGAGGCGCTGAGATCCGCTGAGATACTGCTCGTACAAAGTCCGGAAGCTTTTCTTTCGGGACTCGCAGTGATCCTTGATTTTCTGCCTCTACATGACTTGTACTAGTTACCAGGCCGCAGACAGGAAAATGGTCGTCGTCACGCACTCACTCCGATCTACCGATGCCTGTGCTCCTGCGACATTAGTCCATACTAGATCAAGCGTATTTCCGGCTCGATGCGTAGGCTCCCCAATGATAAGGCAAGTGAGGCAGTGTTGCTCAGCCCAGGCCTGTATTTTCTCGCCGTGACCATACGAGTGCGTCGTACCCGGTTGCCATACCCAATAAACAGAGTTGAAGTCGCCTGCGATTATTGATGCTGGCGGAGGTACCCAGTTGACTACCGGTTCGATTGCTGCGTCGTCGTTATGTGCCTTGTACACATTGAGAAATGTGACATTGTTGACAACTACCCAGCAGTAGTCTCCGGTCAGCGAAGAGCCTGGGAAAATCTGTTTGGCAAATATTTCCTTCTCCTTCGTTCGAGTGTACGTTACGGCACGTGGCCGAACGCCTATTCCGCCGTGCGGGATGTGTAGTGTATATCCAGGGTGAGATTTTGTCTCGCTGGACCACCATGGCTCATGTACAAGCACAACATCGATGCCAATTGAAATAGTTCCGGATATTGGAAGAGATAAATACTAGCCTTGAAGTTGATTTAGAGATATGATGAATCTGTTTAATGTACGAAGAAGTTTACTGATATTTAATGGATAGTTAATTGTAAAGAAATTGCTATATTTCTATCTGTGTAGCGAGAAGTCCCTCTATATACATGAAAGCGGGGTTTTCCGCACACTAGAGTAAATTCCAACATACTTCCTTATCTAACCTAAATGGGAAAGTTGTTGGAGATCCTGAAGCCAATGTATGCTGTAAGGCATCTATTGGCTAATTACTATTCATGCCAGTGAGTGATGATATAGGTTAATCATATCTCATGGCGTCAGTGCATATTATTCTAATATGAACTATTTGTCTACTGCAGTCATGTTGCTGCCTTAATTACAACAATGCCTATCTCGAAAGCTCGAGAAGGCGCAATGTCGTGCGTTGGACCCCCCTATCAACATTTATTGACATAAACTTGAGCTTTGGTAGGGGTGAACGACGCCGTGAGGCGCCTTTCATAAACGGGGGGTGGCATCAGTCGGCGTGACTGATGCAGGTGGTAAGGCGGACGAGTCTGGGCTACTCGCACTCCATGATCTGGCGTTGGCGAGGCTAGCTGCTCGCGTTTTGTCAGCCGCCGCTTTTGCCCTCCTGACCGCCTCGAACTCACGGTTGCCGGCGTTTCGGATTGTGACGAGCTGCTTCTTAGTCAGCGCTCCAGCACGAGTAGGTCGGGCGAGACAGTTCCGGCTATCTGCGCGATGAGGACCTCCGCAGTTGCGACATCTAGCTGCAGCAAGACATTCCCATTCTGAATGCATCAGTGAGCCGCAGTTTCGGCAAGCTGGAGTCCGAGAGCAGCCGCCGGTACTGTGGTACCCAAAGCACCGTTAGCATATTGCTTGCATTTGACGCTTCGGGACTGTGGCTGCCCGTCCCGAGTCGTCAAAAAGTCGGAATCCTGTTAGAGGGGTAGATCCGCTCTCGAAAAAGGCTACCCAATTACGGTATCTGGCTCCTTACTTGCTCTTACCGTGCCGCCGCACGGATTTTGGTATCACCCCAGTGACGCGTTCTATCTCAGAAACAATGTGACTTTCCGAAATAGTCACTTGCCCATCCAGCGAGACAATGTGGACGGGTATGTTGGGTAGCATAAAGCTAGTCCAGTTTCTTGCTGGCTCGAGGTTAATATCCTGTGGAAGGCGGCCCGCGCAGCTCAAGAGCTGCTTTCTTGCATTCTCATCTTTGGCAATGAGGACGAAGCCAGCTGCTGTTGGCAAAATCTTGTCAATGTTTGGCCGGGAACAACCAAACTTACTGATGACTGCTACCAGAATTCCAGCAGTCGAAAGTGACCTCCAATCGTGATTCTTGGGTATCCGAAGGTATAAATCATCCTTCTTCTTTCCCTCTGGCTCCTTCAATCCCTGACTAGGCCGAGGTACAATTTTTACGGCCGGAGGACTAGGCAGCTTTGTCCGAGATTCCTTATCCCACAATGGCGGCCCAAGACTTAGCTTTTAGACCACTGGGAGCCGCAGCACTGGGTCGGTGAGTTTCCACAGGCGTACTCGTGGTGGGTTTTGCCTGGGGAATTGCTGGCACTTTAGGCAGTACTGGCGGGGTGCCCCCAGGCCCTACCTGAATGAATTGGGCGATTGATGCCCGAAGATAGACTCGAAAGGAGTCAATGAAGTTTTTATGTTCTCCTGTTAGCATAGAAGAAAGGCGGTTTTCCACGACGTTGATGGTCGAGGCACAAATTGAGATGTTGGCAGCTGCTTCTGCTGCCCGTCGTTTTTCGTTCTCAACGAGGACGGCCATCTCTTCTGGGATAGTAGGAATATTTAATTCCTGCTCCACTTCACTCCCTCTTTCCAGGGATTCATCAAAGGCGGCATTGGATGGGGACATGATGGTTTTATCAGTTTCCGCAGCCTTGTGGGCAAGGCTGCGATCTTTCTCGATGAAGTCGTTGGCGACTTTGGAGTAGTTGGCGGCGGGATCAATTTCTCCGTCTGCTGAGTCGGCTCAGGGCTGCCTGAGGAGGGCAAGACTGACACCTGTACGTGGTGCCTTCTACGAACCTGGGAGTGAAATATTCTCCCAGAGCCAAGTTCAGTCAAATTTCGCAATACCGGACAAGTTGGCCCACGAGGCAATAATTCAAAATTCTCCGTCATGTCAAATCTTCGCTCCCAACGAGTTCGACTCCTACTTAAGTCTCATCAAGTTTACAAGTACGACCAAGTACATCCTCATTTCAATGACCACACCTCTCATCAACTATTCTCTGGCCTCAGCTAGCCGCCAAATACACGCCCACGCCGATATTTACACCCGACGGAGGAAGCAAAGCGTGGCGCACAAATCTGGGAGGCAGTTCTTTGAGACGGACGTGAGAGGGATTGGGACAAGTTTACAAGATGATACGGAGGATGGATACACTCTCGACGGGCGTGTGATTTTGAATTTTGGCAGAGTTTTACGAATTGAGCTGTGTGCGCGCCAAGACTTCGCCTGCGAGAGTGCAGCTGACACTATAAAAACACGCAAACGATGGATGGTGCTGTGGTCCGCCTCCTGGTGGTGTTCTCTGGTATGGTTGGAGTAGCCTGGGCACCTACTCCACTTGGGAAGGAGACACCTTAGTCTACATTTCGCGCGGAAGAAATTCAGTGGATGATGAAGGCATGTCTGGATAACCCAGGGTTTTTGAGACGTTCCCCTGGGTGGGTATTCACGGATGAGGGTTGACTTGGGGTGAAGAAAAAGCCGCCATAACTTCGCAGTGGTACTTGCAAATGAAATCTGAGGCATGAGTGCACTTATTGTAAATTGAGTCATCTATTCTGTATATTTTCTTCGATATTGTGTCATAGCTAGTTAGCTGCATACGCAATTAAAATCTGATGCAAAAAAAAAAAAAAAAAAAAAAAAAAGGGCTGCCTGAATTAGGTGGGGCAGCCCACATGGAGTTGGACAGGCCTTTGGTGACGAGGTCGTCGACGGCCCTGTCATTCATCTCGATTTCCGGGGCATCCATCACTTTGGTGGTGATGGCAGCTTCGGCATTTTCAAAATCCATCTTATCGATGGTGATGCCGTACTCGAATAAGCGCGACCGTAGTCGGAGCTTGGCGTAATCCACCAGCAAGTGCTGGCGTTTCGTAACTGATACCGATGGCATGGTCGCCAGCGGTACGATGGGTCCACGGGTTTGAATCTCTCGGGGATGGTGAGTCGGAAAGGATTGATAAGGTGTTGGAGTGAGGTAAGGGTGTTAGATCGCTATGGAGGCGATTGGAATGACAAGATGATATGGACTGATTGTAGGACTACTAGTAGGTCTCTTTAATCGCTGTCGCGTGTGTTCCCTTGTGATAGTGCACCCAGGCCCTAGGAAATTTGATTTGATTTGAATTCATTTCGTATCAGGCTTACGCCCTACACCCAATAGGCGTGATACGGGTCTATGCTCCCTCGGGACACACTACAACCTAAGTACATAGTTTGCTTGTCAAATCTATACGCAAAACATAAATAAAGAAATTAGTTCCAAGAAAATTAAGCGCCCTGCGCCTTTCCTCTTTCCTCACGACTCTTTGTCCTGAAAAACTTCTATTTCGGCAGGACTTAATCCTCCCGGTGTAGTGTTTGCCTCTCGTAACACTTAGTTACTGCTAAGAGCTGGAGAAATCTTTCCCAACCCTTTTCTGCCAGCATCTCCCGTCCTCTCGGTGGTGGTTCATTCTTCAAGTTTCTCCATTGCTGTAGAGCAATTCGGCATTCGGCAAAATGCCAAGGAAGGCACTAGGAAATTATTATTATTATTTCTTGTGCCAGGCTTACACCCTCCATCCAGTGGACATGACACGTATGGAGGACATCTAGAATACAAGTTCCTCCATTTTCCAGTAAAGCCCATCCGGTGCCTGACTTTTCCTGCTACGTGCCTCACGCTTGTTACATCACGTCGAATAGGTAGGAACGCATTCACCATGATCCTAAGACCATGCATTGAGGGAAAACCTTCGTGAGAAAACCTCAGTAATTCCTCCTGTACTCTTTCACGACGAGCAGCCGTAGTCCCCCCTTAAACAGGCCGTGTAGGAATCCAACCTACCACTTCTAGAAAGCACATCCAGCACACGACCAACTGTGCCAACGGCCTGTTGAAAATCACATATCATTCTTCTCAAATTCTCCCCTGCACTGCGCTCAACCCCCATTTGAGAGGGCTGAAATTCCGAAATCGAGAGCTCAAAACCGAGGCATCGGTGCCCCAGCTTTTGTCGTACATTGATCGTTGACTGTGTGAGGCGTCTTAGTTCGCGGAAGGCACTAGGAAATGATGTTAGATGTTTTTTTTTAAGTCGGGCTGGATTCGTTTACTTACTAGTATTGAGCCTTTCGACATCAAATTTCTGCGTCATATCAAACACGTAATAGGGTTTGTACCTGGCGCGTTAAAATAACAATCAATCATAATTTTAAAAGACTGACATGCAAGTTAAATCTTCTTTGCTGTCCTGTCTTTGTGATGACTCGAGAACTGAAATATGTCAGTTTCCATTATATTCGATCCCGTTGAAATGAGCCCAATCCTGCCAAAGACATCGTATCTCGAAAGTGAGTGACAGGACTCCCAGACCTAGAAACTATTATAAATCCATCATCCTGAGATCTGTAAACTCGTTTGTGACAAATTAAATCGTCATTGCAAGGATTGGCCATTAGGGATTCTGAGTTTCGACAAACGTTTTCTAAGATTTACGAACTAGAATCACCTCATCTGAATCTCGTCATAGCGTCCCCTGAAAATTTTGATTACTTGTGAATTAAAGGTTGACAAAGAAAGATATCGGAAAACCGAGGTTTTGAAAAGCATTCTTGAATAAGACACTGACCGTCATAGTCTGTCAAACATGATTCGATGTGCCTTCGCATTCCTTTTGATCGTGGGAAAGAGTTCGGATCGCCTGGATCGCTTGGTTGTTACAACCGACGAGGTGGAAAAGCCATCCTATGGAGTCTATGAAGTTAAAGACCGCGATTACTTCACAAACTCAGAGTTCATCGATACATCCATATTTAGCGAGACAAAAACCACAAAGCAAGGAACATACTACATGCCTTATTGCTCAGATCATCTTGATTCTAACGAGATAGCTCGTAAAATTACCAAAGGACTAACGGATATAACACATCAGGCACACCTAGGATTTGTCCCCGATACGGAGAAAGAAAATAATTGTCTGAATTCCTTGTTTTCCATTTCCAACCTAGAACTGGATCAAAACATGATAGATTTATCGAAATGCGAGAAAAAAGTGAGGCGAACGTGCACTAGCCGGACAATTCTGAACCTAGCATTTACGGGTATTATTGCGGTAGATGGACCATACAAAGCGTTTGCACCGCAAAAGGCTGACCAGCCGATTGTGGTAGCTGACGACCAACCTATGGACATGAGCTTACTGGTTCTAGATGGAGAGATGTTCGGGAGAATTAGGACAAAGTATGAAGAGATCGCGCTTGCCTGGTACCAGGGACATCTGCAACTATTCAAGCAGGACTTGAAAACAGATAATTGGACCCCAGTCACGCTGATAGGATCGGAAATTTGGACTGGATCATTGATCACAAATCACATTTTGAAACTATATCCAAACACTAAACTTGGATGGACGGAATTTTATAAAAAGAAGGAAGCTATTATTCAGGCTTATAAGTCCCCGATGAACAGAAGAAGATCACGGTCTGACAAGTATTATAATAAAATCTATGATTTTATCAATTCTTTTGATAGACGCAAGGATAGGTTATTGTATAATTATCCATTTTTGGATCTTGAATATAGTCTTTATCTTTCGGACAGTCATGAACAACCTGTTTATTTTTTTGGCACAAAATTAAAGGCTTTAAGTCTGATATTCACAATGGGCGAGAAACTATACCACAAAAGATTATCTATATTTATGGCAACGGGCAAAACGGGCTCACCCGATAAGAGGGGAATCACATAAACTGAAAGCATGAGCCTTTTAATTATGTAGTGGAAACGTATGTCTAGTTGGAGATGCTGGTAATTGATAGTCTCCAAGTCGAGCAAAGCTGTTTCGAATAATTTATGAATAATGGCAATCACATAATACCTCACCCGAGTCAAAGTATGAGGGGCTTGGACGTTCGGTAAATGCACGAAAGAAATGCCACAATTAAATGTTTATATTTTCTATGAGGAATTTAGGGGCGGTAACCTGCGGCTTTTTATAACTACAATGCCTGTTCCAGATCCCCTGACCATTTATAAGTGATCTGGTAATACTCCCGTATAGTGAGTAGATTTACAAACTAGCTTGCTCTTAAAAAATAAGAACGGGCCCTTGAGCCTTAAACGGCCCAGACTTAACAAACCGCACAATTCGAAAATTCCCCTTTCCTCTTTTTCCTCCCTCTCAAACTCGTCGCATCCATCTCTGAATAGTGATGGAGCTAAGGCATTTTCACCTTGCCTCCAGTTCGTAAAAAGCGTCCCAACGCCACGTTGGAAAACACGAGAATACGCCCGATGGCTTTCGAAAAATTGTCTGGCCTTGCCCAGTCTTCGAAATGCGCGGAGATGAGCAAGGTCTCAATTAATGGGAAGGAAAAAGCCCGCCCTGCCGTCGCTGAGCCCGATACTGACATGATCGGGTCAGTTGAAATCATTGAGGAAATCCCTCAACCATCCTCCGTCCCCCACGGGATTGGGGAATCATCTAAACCTCCCCCAACCGCACCAAAATCGTCGGAGAGCGCTGCTCCAAAAGCAGCTCCAGTTAAAGAATCGCAGCCTCAAGCTACCACCAAGGCAGAATCACCTCCGGAACTTTGTCGCGTTGTCGAAGCCCAACAACGACGCGCCGCCGAAACAGCGGCAAATCTGGCACTCTGTTCCACCGCCATCTCTGGCGTAGAAGCAACCCTCCTCCCTACGACCAACAGGTCAAACAGACAATTTCTAGACTCGATGAGATTTTACCTACGCGCCGCCATTGCGCAATACATGTCTACGGGCCAGGTCTCTACGCCACCCGTCCTCCCTCCTCGCCCGGCGAACCCTATCCCAAGGGCTCCCGACGCAAGGAGCACGCCAATTCCTGCAGCAACAGCACAGTCATCAAAAGGCACATGGACAACGGTGGCAAAAAACAGACTGCGATAAAAAGTAGTCCCAACATTAAAGGCTATGTCGCGACCTGCGGCCAAAGCCCAAGATATAGAAACTCCCAAGGCGAAAGTTGACAAGCGACTGTTCCTCACCTCGACAGCGATCACCCGTGGCGCAAGCTCTCACCTTGCGCTGTAAGGGAAAAAGTACAGGATGGATTGCAGTGCACCTTGAGTGACGCCTGCTCACTACACCGAGTTAGAACCGGCCTTGCGAATCTAACAAGGGATGAAAATACAATGGAAAGGCTCCTAGATGCCACCCTGAGCTTGAAGAATTGCAACGCCAAGCTCGAAGAAGCCTCCAACCTTGCCGCCTTACGGATCGCAAATGTCCCAGCGACCATAAAAACACATGACGGTATTAAGACGCTCGATGCGGACAGGATCTCAGTTAAGATCTACCGAAAAATACATCAGTTTCCAACCCGGGTGCGACCGCACGGGACATGCCGTCCCGGAGCGCCGTACTGTTGTGGTTATGAGCTGTGAGGTATATGGCGATTAAATGACTCTGCTGTCCTTCGGTGGAGTGGCACGGACTCATGTGCAATGGTGAGTCGCGGAGATGGCGCGCTCACGCTGGGTGATGGCACGATGGACACTGAGTGCGTATTACTGTGGCCAAATGGGTGTCAGTAGGTATCAAATGTGTGTTAAAGTTATGAGCTTGAGCGAGTATGGAGGTTACAGCGGAATCAGTGTCGGCGGTTAGACCGATACAGTAAGTCTCGTATGAAGTTGTAGAAGGAAGAATTTACTGGAAACAAGTGTATTGAGATGTATGGTTCTGAGTAAACTGAGCTGATAAGAGTGAGATTGCGTGTGCGCATTTCTTATCGACTGAGGTTTTTGACCAGTATTTATCAATCTCCATGGATCATAAGTTATGATCCCTGTAGATGTAAATCTATATACGTACAGATATATGAGCCAGAAATATAAAGCTAAATACATGTGTGTCGGTAATAGATCCGAGAAGCCTATAACCTGCATTTGATACATAATCATCTGATGGAATGCTAGTGTGAAATAAATGCCAATATGCATTAAACTTTCCGTGAGGAATGTGCTGATGACAATGATATAGGAAGGTGAATATAATAACCTAATTAGCCGGACTTACAAATGAGTTATCCTCGGCATTCCAGGATATACGATATTTCAACAATGTGAACTTTTACTGACAATGGTGATCTATGAAGGTGATGCTAGATGTGCATCCCGACAATTGATAATATCATCTAATGGATGATGTGAAGTATGATATTATTTGGATAGATTTTAATTCACTAAACTCGGCAGGTGAAGAGATTGTAAAGTACATGAACAGCGTCTGTGCACCAGCCTGTATTTTCCACCCTTTCCTAATACAGCAGCCGGAGGGCAAGACTGACACCTGTACGTGGTGCCTTCTACGAACCTGGGAGTGAAATATTCTCCCAGAGCCAAGATCAGTCAAATTTCGCAATACCGAACAAGTTGGCCCATGAGGCAATGATTCAAGACTCTCCACCTAATCAAATTTTCACACCTGACGAGATCAATCAACACCAAAACTTCATCACGTTTGCAGGTACGACTTAGTACATCCTCCTTTCAATGATCACACCTCTCGTCGACTTTCTCTGGCCTCAATTGACCAGCATGTACACGCCCACGCCGATATTTACACCCAACGGAGGAAGCAAAGCGTGGCGCACAAACCTGGGAGACAGTTCTTTGGGATGGGCGTGAGAGAGATTAGGACAAGCTCACAAGGTGCTGCAGATGGTGGAAACGATCTCGACGAACGTGAATTTCAGAATTTTGACAACGAGTTTTCGAATTGAGCTTTGTGCGTGCGCCAAGACTTCGCTTGCGAGAATGCGGGCGACACTATAAACACCGCCGTGGTTGGATGGTGCGGTGGTACATCATCTTGGCTGGTTTCTCAAGTAAGGTCTGGATAGCTAGGACACATATCCCACCCGAGACAGGAGACCGCTGGTTCGAATCTGGCAAAACTTAACTACATTTCTCGCGGCACTGATATGCATGGATGATGAAGGCATACTTGGATAATCAAAGGTTTTAAATTTCCCTTTGGTGGGTACTTACGGAGGAGGGTCGACTGTTTGTGTAAGCGAACATACATCGTAGTGGTATTTGCGAATGAAATCCAGAGTATGAGTGTCTCTAACGTCAAAAGAGTCATCCTACATGTATATATAGTACCGGTCATGTGTCATAGCTTAATAGCTGCATACACATTAAATGATAAAAAAAAAAAATAATAATAATAATACAGCAGCCCATCCTCCGTTCCCCTGTCTCCTAACAACTCAACTGAGCCAGCACAACACGTACAGAAATTGGAAAGCCCTTTTCACCCGGGACTACGCCCCTCGCCCGGGCTTCCGCATTCTCGATGAGGCTTGTATGGCTACCATACAAAAGCCTCGTCCACAAATTGAACAGTGCAAACGCTGTTTGTGCTACCACTCCACCCGTGTTTGCTCCCGCGCTCTAGCCTGCTGGGACTGCGGATCAAATATGCACTCGGCTTCCGAGTGCAAGGCTCTCACTAAGTGTCGCAACTGTGGGGGACTTAACCGATCGGTTTCTCGGGCCTGCCAAGCCAGAGCTAGGAGGTCCGGGCCAGTGACCAAAGAGCAGCTCGCGTGGATCCGCCACATAGAGCAAGGGGAGTTCATGAAAGTGGCACGAGCTCGGACTGCTGCCAAAAGGGTCGAAGGGACGATCATTTCCGCGGCGAAGGATATCTCGATGGCCGAGGCAACAGGATTTGGAGTGTTGGAATCTGAAGGAGAAGTTTGAGGATACAGCAACCTCAACGATGTCCCTTCTCAGGTGTCTACTAACCAATAGCAAGACACCAACTAGATCAAAGGTGCCTGCTTACACACCTTTTGCTCTCAGCGGAGATGAAGTATATTTCTCATGTGGAAGCTGTGACGGACGATGGAATGCGTGTTGGAAAGATCGCGCAATGAAATGGGCACAATATTTATGGAACAAGAGTAGAAGTTGACTAAAGGAGTGTCATGTTCGCATTACAGCTAAAAGTGTGGGAAGTGTGCGCTACAAGTACAAGTGTTTAGGAGGTCAAGACTGAACACCTGTACGTGGTGTCCTCTAAAAACCTGGCAGTGAAATATTCTCCCAGAGCCAAGTTCAGTCAAATTTCGCAATACCGAACAAGTTGGCCCACGAGGCAATAAATCAAAATTCTCCGCCGTGTCTATTTTTCACTCCCAACGAGATCGATTCCTACCTAAATCTAGTCAAGTTTACATATACGACCAAGTACATCCTCATTCCAATGACCACACCTCTCATCAACTATTCTCTGGCCTCAGCTGGTCGCCAAATACACGCCCACGCTGATATTTATACCCGACGGAGGAAGCAAAGCGTGGCGCACAAATCTGGGAGACAGTTCTTTGGGATGGACGTAAGATGGATTAAGTTCAGTTTACAAGATGACACCGAATATGGACAAAATCAAGACGGGAGTGAAATTCTTAATTTTGGCAAGGAGTTTTACAAATTTAGTATTGTGCGCGCCGAGATTTCGATTGCGAGAGTGCAGCTGACACTATAAAAATAAGCCAAAGATAGAAGATGCGATTGTCCATCTTCTCGTGGTCATATCAGGTATAGTTTGAGGAGCCTGGTGTCAGGCTTAACTCTTGCTGACTAAGGTAGTTAGCATAAACAAATAAGCGAGATACAACAAGTAGAATGGTCTTCTTGGACTTCTTGTAGCTTCGTGATCAATCTATATATTAAAAAGGATATCGTCTTATTTCGTGACACCTGGGCATCTACTCCACTTGGAAAGGAGACGCTGAAGACAAAATTCGCGCGGAGAAAGATTAGTAGATGATTGAGACATATCTGGATAACTAGAGGTTTTTGAGAGGTTCCCCTGGGTGGGTATTCACGGATGAGGGTTGACTGGGGGTGAAGAAAGAGCCACCATAACTTCGCAGTGGTACTTGCAAATGAAATCAGAGGCACGAGTGCCCTTCCTGTAAATTGAGTTATCTTCTCTCCACCTTTTCTCTGATATTTTGTTAAAGTTAGATAGCTGCATACGCAATTAAAATCTGATGCAAAAAAAGTCAGCCAAAAAATCCCTACCCCCCACAACGCGCATCAGTTCACGTCTCTAATTATCTTTACTCGAATAATCAAGCAGCAGTATGGCTGCGCATAACTAACTGTCGTCCTTGGCGTTAACTGATCCAGGCGACCACCTCCGCCCGAGTCTTCTTGGGATTGCTGCTGCGATAGATCAATCAGAACGCGACTGAAAGCAGAGAATGAGCCTAGCTCAAGAATTCCTACAAAATATCGACGCCTGAGCAAAATCCAAGGCAGGGACCGAAGGTACGGGCTTAGTCGCGCCTTTCATCGAAAAGATTTCACCTATTGTGACTGAGTTTGCGATAGGCAACGCTGATGTCATAAAACCTACAGCCAAGGAACCAGACCCCGAAAACATCGAGGTAACAACCTCTGTGCCTGGGGCGGCAAAAATAGCTGACAAACCACTTCATGAGCTTCCAAAAAAGCCACGGGAAACCGAGTCGCCGTGGGTCATCGTTGCACGAAGAGTGGCAAAGCTACCTGATCTGCCTGCTCCGCCGAACCTAAGAAGGCCTACGACACAAGCAAAGCCTCACACACAAAGTCCTACAAAAGAAGTCAAGCGGCTTTTTCTTCGAATTGGACAAGAACATGAGTAGCAGAGACTATCACCAGTAACAATTAAAAAGAAAGTCACCGAGAAATCCAGGGTTGCAGCTTCAGCAGTCCTAGCGATGACACAAGTTAGGTCGGGTCTCGCTATCGAATGTGCGTCTGAAGCACTCAGAAAGATACTTCTTAGGGTTGGACCTTCACTCCAAACGGAGGAAATCGCAATCGAACCTGCATCAGACTGGACGTCTGTCATAATCCCGCATGTACCACTTCATATCCGAATATTAGAGGGTAGGATTGAAGTCAAAAACGACATGGTTAAAACGGAATGCCTGTCAGTTTGTGGGGTGACGCCAATTCAGGTGCGACTAAATAACGCCAAAGTAGGGCAATATTCTACTAGTTTGATCATCCACTTCAAGCAGGTACCAAATAACTTGAAGTTTCGGCCGTTAGACGAGAGCGGACCGGCTTTACCATTCGGGTAACGTCGCCCGATCGAACAAGGTTCCCAAATGCTCAAATTGTGCAGGGCCTCATGAGGTGATTGTCCTCAAATGTATGGCTCGACCTAGAAGACAGGACGGTGCAGTCGTACCACGTGTTGAAATTGGTGCTATATGGTAATGAAGGGTATCATTAACATCGAACGTAGAAAGGTGTAAGTTTTCTAGCCAGGTTCATGATGACTCATACATTGACCAGCCTCCCAATTATCCATAATAAGCAAGTAATCGTGTCCTTCGTGTCATGGTTCTTATCATGACTCTTCATAAAAGGGTGAAAATGTGCCTAAGTAGCGGTGGGGGGTCTAGTTGTCATAGTAACCCAACTGTACA
Source organism: Blumeria hordei DH14 (assembly GCA_900239735.1). Taxonomy (NCBI): domain Eukaryota; kingdom Fungi; phylum Ascomycota; class Leotiomycetes; order Helotiales; family Erysiphaceae; genus Blumeria; species Blumeria hordei. The sequence goes on along the minus strand of OENG01000009.1, from coordinate 719,155 downwards.
GGAATGGAAAGGACTGGTGTTGTTGTTGACACTAGCGTCGAGCTAGTCCGAGGAGACCCATAAGTAGTCCTCGTTCACGTCTTTAGAGGCCGTGCGACGTTTTGTTAGATTTCCGTATCTTGTTCATATCTTGACCCGTGACTTCTATCTTGAATACTCTCTCGCCCCGTAACACTTCGCTTAGTTGTAATAATTAGTTTAAGTAGCACTCTGATACTAAGTGGGTTTAATCAACAACTCTCCACTATAGTTTTCAGACTCTTCAATTTCCAAACTCGCTTCACTAGGTAATATTAAACAGAAGCATAACAGCTTAAGCTTCTCTACCAAACTTCCATTATAACACAACGCACCCCAGCGGAACTTCGGGTAATTCGGGAACGAGGACACCGGGATTTAAAGCAGCGCTATTAAGATCTGTCAGGTAACTGGGAGCCTGACCTGTGACAGGCGAAGTGTATGTAATTAGAGTAAAAGATAACTCAGTAAAAACAACTTGATTCCTATTTTTCCCGGAATTCTCGGACCATATACACTGATCATGATTGACTTGATCTCTAAATATAGATATGCGCTAGGAATAGAATAACCTGCGATTCTAAATACAGAATGCAAGCACTGACCGAAACAAACAACCAACGTACGTATGGACAGTCCCTATTTTTGACCTGAGATATTTCCCTGTCCAACTGTTGTGATCAGGCCCACTTATAGATCACACAACTTGAAATGGCTAGTATTAAGCAAGTGTAACCGACAGGACAAACGATCCTGTATCAATGATACGTCATCGGCACACAGCAATGACAACACCAGTATCTCAACCATACATGATAATATGATCATATGACGCAGGTATATCTAATGACATAATTGTTGATAGATGAATGGTTGGAAATTATTACTATTGATGGTATAGTTTGTGTACCGTTTTTGTGTATAAATACTCGCTGCTAGACCTCTGTATATGATTAACCTTTTCCTCTCCTATTTTCAATAGTCATCAATATAGCAGATCTACAATACATATCCTTCTTCTTCACGTTAGACTTAAAGCGCTATCCTATATCCACCCAAGTTGACTGTTAGATCCATTGCGACAATTCTTAGACTTCTCGTAACCTCGTTAATACAATACCAACTTCTTCGGTAGTTATTCTTAGCCTTTGACAAGATCGGAAGAAAAGGCAAGGCTCCAGAGGTCATTGACATACCAGACGCAATAATGAACGTCAATAAGCAGTACACCCAACTCTCATCACCCTCAACAAACAAATAAGACCCTTCTATTTCAACAAGTGAACGTGGGAAATGGCGGAGAGAATATAGATATCGCACTTCAGCAGGCATGGAAGGCCGGAGGACACTAAGTTATGGTACAGGAACCATGGGTAATGCAGAATAACGGAGAGCCTACAACTAAAAGTCACCCGGGATTCAACGGTTATAAGCCGATAGGTGCAGCTGAAACTCCCCCGCGGGCAATCAGCTTTGTCTGTAAAGGCTTAGTAGCCACGCAAATATTCCCCTCTCCCCAGGATTAAACCAGCGACTACTGCTTCATAAAAGTTTGTGGTGTGATGTTTGTCATTGTGTATCGTACACCAGGATTGAAAAATATCCCGGGCCCTTACTTTGATGGAGCCCTTCTGATCCGGCAGTTGTAGGAGGAGACTTTAACGCCGTATCAAGGCATTGGGAATCACAGGCTACTCGTCAGTACGGTAATGGTGACCAAATAATGGAATGGGATACAGCTCAGAATATGCATCTACTCACCACTATCGGCGTTCCTATGTATAGGGATCGAAATTTGTTGGATCTAGTATGGAGCAACGTCACAGCAGAGGGATTGGTATCACGCGAGTACAACTACACTTGAGACCACATGACTATTGTTTGGTCCGTTGAAGCCAGACGAAATCCCGATATTTCTAGAATAAGTCAGGAACTGCGGTTACGCAATCAAGATCTAGCCAAACCCGCCCAGTATGTCAAAGTGTGGATCAGACCAGGTCCTTTGAATAGCGTAATTGACATTGAATGTCAGCTATCAAGTTTGATGGAGGCTTTGGGTGACGCACGTAAGGCAGTAGGCCACAAACCTGCAAAAGTGCGCGGAATCATAGCTCTGTGGCGGAATTAGGACTGCAAACTTAAGCACCGCGAGTATCATGAAGCTAAAAGCTGCTCAGATAGTGAGACAGAAGCCCGGAAAAGGTTTAAGCATGCAGTAAGAGCAGCGAAAAGAGATCACTGGAGGAATCAGGTTGAGGATGCTACGATAGACTCACAAGTCTTCGAAGTGATGCAATGGACAAAACCCAAGATAGGTCGAGATCCTCACCCTCTCAAAATCGCGGAGGATACATAGACATCAGACCCACTTGAGCGAGCAAAAGCTCTAAGGGATTCTCTTCTCACCAAATTTGACGCAGCTCACGATCTCCCCACGTGTGAATCTGAACAAACGGAATTAGTCCCGTGGAATGAGACACTATCACTAGAGGATGTAACGACAAGCACTATTGGCTCAGACAATAAGTTCTCAGGTTCAGACAAGATAACAGTGCGACTGCTGAGAGCTTGCTGGCCAGACATTGGCCGGCAGGTAAAGAACATCTTTCAAGCGTGTTCAGAGCAAGGGCATTTTCCTACCATATTCTGAGTAGCTGAAATCATCATGCTTCCAAAACCAGGACGGGATCTAGCAACAGCTAAAGGATGGTGACCGATCTCTCTTCTCTCTTGATTAGGCAAATGGCTAGAACAAATAGTAGCCAAAAGAATGGCGTGGCTAGCAATCGAACATCGTGTTGTCCCTCAACAGCTTTTCGGCGCACTCCCGGGAAGCTCAGCGGTCGAACTTGTTTCATGTATCATACATGATGCAGAGGCGGAAATGCAGAACAATAAGGTCATAGCTATGGTTACCCTAGACGTATAGGGCGCATTTGACGCAGTCCTTCACAAACGGCTATCACACAGGATGAGAAACCAAGGGTGACACAGGTTACTATGCCGATGGGTCAGATCATTTTTGAACCGACGATGGATACGTATTCGACACCAGGATGGAATGATCCGATACAAAGACGTGGAGTGTGGGGTCCCGCAAGGCTTACCACTATCACCACTACTATTTCTCCTGTACATTGCCATTCGAGTCAAAGGTGAGAGCGATGTCAACAAGTTTTGGTACGCAGACGACATTGCAATTCTCACTACTGGAAGCACAGCAGCTGAAGCGGTGGAAAATATGCAAGCAGAAAATGCGAAGCTTTTGCGGGTTGTAGACGAGCATGAAATAAATTTTGGCACGGCAAAGTCTGATCTAATGATAATCGGAGGGGGTCCAAAGAAAACTATAAACCGCCTAGGACTCCGCCCATGACAGAAGTGTAGGAATAATCTTGCATACAGTACCTTGATCTGCTTGGAGTAAACTTAACCCTGAGACTGATCAGGAAGGAGCTTTGGATTAGTCATGAATTAGTCATAGAAGGAAAGGTGGTCAGAGCTGAGATGGAAAACTATTCTGGTGTTGAGTTCCTTTGGAAGAGGAGTCAGTGAATAGAAGTGGTTGCGAGATATATACTTAATATAATATATTTGTTAATTCGCCCCAAAGAAAACCTACAGTAGCCGTCGCTCTAAGATTTTCAAACAACGAGAAGAACTAATCTTTCAAAAATCCAGAGCGTTACCTGATTGTCACGGTGGTAGAGTGGTAGCTGGCGTAGTTTAAGATTAAGCGATAACTGAGCCATTAAAAACCTTCGTGTAGCTAGATAGTCTCTTCCCTTCTCATCGCAAAACTCATGTCTTATACTTAACTACGCACTTCGAATTCATGCCCTGTGACAATGACACGTTTGCAGACCAGCATTCAGAACGTACCGCTTGCTGTGGAGTTCGGAAGACTTTTCTGTCCAAAATCGGATCGCAGCTACCAATTAGCGATACTAGACAACCAGTGTGAAGCTACTCTAGCCAAATAATGGATAGAGTACTTGCTAGCCGAAACTATATGTGCGTACCCAGACGGCTCATCTTGCGGGCTGGCAAAATCTGCATGGGGCTATACTCTATTCAGAGGATGACAGATTATCGGTAGCGGCGCAGGCCCTTTGCTCGGTGTAGAGGCTTATGATGCGGAACTCTTGGGAGGCCAGAAATCCCTCGAAGTAGCACTACTGGTGGCTGACAGGAACTCTATCAAAGTACTCTTAGACAGTTTACAAGCTGACCAGGCCTTGCGTAGTGGCAGGTCTGAATAGTTCCAGGGAATAGTTCCAGGGAATAGTCGACAAATTTGTCAAGGACTGTCAAAGTCATAAGTCAGTGAAAATCCGGTGGATACCATGGCACTCAAGGAACCAGGGTAATAAGATAGCAGACAAGCTTGCCAAAGCCGCCCTAACTAAAGTCCCAATTGAGGTGATCAATGAGACCCCCCCCATAGAGGTGCCTCGCAGAATGAAGTTTACGTTTGCATCACTGAAAAAATTTGTCAGGGAACGCGCGGAGGAACTAATAGTAGCATGGTGGCAGGAAAATGCGCCCAAGCACTATACAGACTTGGATCTTATGATGACTCGGAAGCGACCTCCAGAACTTGTTCTACCGAGATGAGCCTACCACAGGCTAATTGCAGCTAGGACTGGACACGGCGATTTTGCCAAATACCATGAAAGATTCAAGCATGAAAATTTCGAAGCCAATTGTGGGTGAGGTCGAGAAAGACGCCCTTGGCACTTTTCAGAATGCCGACCAGCCCTACAACGGTGAAGAGGCATGAAACGGGAACCTCCTCCGAAGGCAATTGATATGCTGGGAGGAAAAAGTTGGGAGAGATATATCGAATTCGCAATTGTAACGAGATGTTACAGGGAAAAGGCCGTAGCTGGGGATTTACAGGCTCCCCTAGGGGTATAAGTGGTTATTTTAGTAGTCAATTGCTGGGAGGAATAGGACAGGACGCAGGGCGCTTTTGTTTGGACACACTGTATTTCTTTCTTATGTTTATTTCTCATGGTTTCTTTGGCAAGTAAAGCCATGCACGCAGGTAGTAGTGAGTATGTATAGATCACATACCCGTATCACGCCTATTGGCTGTAGGGCATATGCCTAATACGAATAGCATTCAAATACAATGAAATTTTCATGCTCTTTCACTGCAAGAACCTTAACACGTTCCATGTTAATGCGGCTCTTCATTGTCAAGTAGGGCCAATTTCAACCCTAATGAATGCCAAATGTGTTGGAAATTCCGACTCTCGAAAATAGGACTCACTCGTGTAAAAATGTCAGAGTAGTTTGGGAAGAGCGGTGATAGATGCAAGAGTCGAGGGAGATGTCCCTTTAGGGGGTTTGGAGCTGGAGTTAATATATCCATGAGAATGTGGCTAACTTGTGGTATGAAGCCAAAGCGGAGTGTCTCGGTGTGCAAGTAGCACTGAGTTCCTGTTAGAGCCATATTAATGATATCCTTAGGCATGGATATTGGGGCAATTGTCGATTGGCCGAGATTTACGCACACGCAGGGTTGATTCAATGCAAAATGAGAGGTACAAAAGTGAAGTGTGTATTGATTTTCTATCTCGGTTGCGTTGTAAGAAGATGGGGGAGAGGAGGACGGGCTGCTGCATTATTATTTCACTTTATTGTCCTGTCTGGGGGGTTTTTTCAAAGCATTTACTGTGTTTTCAGCTATCTGGCTATGACACACGACTGGTGCTATGTAGACATATTGGATGACTTTTTGACGTTAGAGACACTCATACTCTGTGTTTCATTCGCAAATACCACTACGATGTATGTTCGCTCGCACAAACAGCCGACCCTCCTCCGTAAGTACCCACCAAAGGGAAATTTCAGAACCTTTGATTATCCAAGCACGCCTTCGTCATTGATTTGCGTAAGTGCCGCGAGAAATGTGGTTGTATTTTGCCGGATTCGAACCAGCGATCACCTATCTCGAGTGGGATATGTGTCCAAGCTAGCCAGAATCTACTTGGGCGAGTGACCTAGATGATGTACCACCGCACCATCTAGTCATGGCGGTGTTTATAGTGTCGCCTACACTCTCGCAAACGAAGCTTTGGCACGCACAAAGCTCAATTTATATCATTATTTTATTGCTGTTGTAGAACTTAGAGAGGACCCTCGTGAGAACGACAAGACTGACGTTGATGAGGAGTCACCAATTGTGGATGTGTCTGTGTTTTCTTTCGTTTCCGATGCGATTCTTCTTGGCTATCCCATGTATGCAGAGCATACTGAGCAATTACACTGGAATCACTGGATGGTGAAGAATTTGTCTTTATCCAAGATGGATCACAGAACTTATACGAGGTGCTAATGATCACAGTTTTCAGTTCTTCACTTTGTCTAAGTTTTTATAAACTAAGTCTTTAATTAACCTGTGTCTGTACAGTCGCATTGGCGCAATGGTAGCGCGCAAGACTTCTACTGTAGACATATCTTGAGGCTGTGGGTTCGAGCCCCACATGCGATGAATGATACGGTGTTCAAATGGTGCTGAAATGTTGCGAAATGACGTAATTTCCAAACAGCTAGCTTGAGTTTTAGGAATCTTTTTACACTTATACGACGCTCGCTGTCTGTTTGAAGCCCCCAGACTGTATAGAATTCTGTCATCAAAACCCACATGTAGTGGATGAGAGGTTGGATAGACTGCAAAAGATATTCAGAGGTATGCTCGGGACTATTCACAGGAACTAGGGGAATGAAATATGGGTAATAGAATTACCTTGAAAGACTACAGATTAGAATGGATATTAGTGGTAACACAAGGTACTAAGGTTGACCAGAGATGCTTCGATGGTGTTGGGTATGACGGAAAATTTAGCTTAAAGAACTCTGTATTCATGGACCAAGTCATCATACATATACATGCTTTCCCCAAGCCAAACAAGAGCAAGCATTTTCTCCGATTTCTTGACCACTATCCCCAAGAGCAATGTCCTCGTCTACACTAATGGATCAAAGCTCCCGGACGGAAACGCAGGAGGTGGCTTCGTCATTTTCCAGTTAGATCGCAAAATTAGCTCGAATGCTTTGTGAGAGGACAGGCAATGTTAGACCCTTAGGGTCAATTGAAAAATGTAAAGTAAAAATCTATTCGTGAAAGTCTGTCTCTCCTAGTCTAAAGAAAAAAGCACTGTATATACACATATCTCCTGAGAATATCTACGTGTGATGATGAAGTGCACGAGCGTCTTCCCACAGTGTATCAAGACTGATACTTTCTAGAAACATCGTGGTTCTGCTTGAGACTGCCCTTCAAACACCCAAGGAAATACCCCAACCCAAAACAGCTCTCAATAATGCGCTACGACGCATCAAACGACGTAGTTTGATCAAAGCCATACCATTCAAACAATTCCATGTTTGACAATTTTACTTTAGGTGCATCTCTGTGGTAGGTATGCAGAAATTTTAGTACGTATTACACTTTTGGTACTATTTGAATTTGAATCAATTTGTCAGTATGGGGATAGGATTTACGCGCGAGGGACGTAATTAAAAGTGATTTGGTAGACAATATGTCAGGGGAAGGTCATGAAGTAGATTGACGAGGTCTAATCTGGTGATTGAGATTGTCTACAAAGAAGAAAGGAGACCCCCATTGAGTCCTGTAAAAATAGTTTAGTTTAGTTTAAATTTAACGTCGTGCCTGTCTACAGCTCGTGACCTTAGTCACGTGCTAGACGGCCCAGTCCCTACAGAACTACCCGACGCTCTAACGCGCCCTACAGCACCTAGAAACTACAAAAGAGTCCGACCAGCTGTCCGCCACTCTGCTTTCCAATTTAAATGTAGCAAATTTCCCTCTACCCGGGACTTTACTTCTTATTTATAAGTAGTTTGAAATTACACCATAGACTGCGAAATAGTGAGGGGAACTTCCAAAAAAGAAAGGTCAGAATACAAAAGAAATTAATAGCAGTAATAAATCCCTCCATCTAACATTAATTTCACGCAATATCATAAATCTCAAGGGAAATATCTAATTCACTTGTTGGATTTTGTCGAAGAGCTTCGTCAGCTCAACCCATTTTCCGAAGGCGAGTGCGCCTTTGGGCGTGCCAAGAACCCATTTAATACCAGGGCTGGGATGTCGGGGCCCACCACTGAGGCGAGCCCAGCTTCTTCCTATGCTGCAGTGAAAGAAGTGGTCCGGACCTTTTTCTTCGCCACAGGAGCAAGTCATTAAGGCATCTTCGTGTGTGAAACGCCGATGATACTGTGCGAAATCTCCGTGTCCGGAGCGAGCTGCAATTAGCGCCCCAAGTGCACGCCTGCTTAGTCCTTTCAGTTCTGGGGATATTCCTAGACTAGGGCCAATCCCTAGTTCTTTATATCTAATTGAGCCTTCCTGAGCCCAGTAAGTGGTAGTAGAGGCGTTGTATAACAGAGGAATTTCTCTTTTTGCTCTTGCTATGGATGGAGGTAGGGATGGCGCACTCATTAGACAAGCCGATTTCGCTAGAGCATCTGCTGCTTCATTTCCAGGGATTCCAGAGTGTCCGGGGCACCATCTAACATTGACTGATCCTGCTTTAGTACAGGATGCTCGTTTTCTTTTCGTCCAGCTAGCTGCTAGCTGCCGGAATTTTGCAATCCGGCGGGAGCTTGTTGCAGTAGGTGATAACAAGAGGAGTCGAAGAGCTGCTTCTTGGTTATCTAGACATATGGTTAAGTTGGTTGCATAAAAGGCCATGGGATTAAGGAGGGCAGCTGCTAGACCTTCTGTTGCTCCAGTGATTTCCGCATCGTACACTTCTGCAGAGGTACCTAGAGGTATATTTCCGCGGGCAATTTCATGGTTCGTGCCGCGTCTAATTGAGTATCCCCGCTCCTGCTTGATTCTCAATCAAAGCACCGTCAGAGAAAACAAAAAGATCCATCATGGGTTGTCTGGCGTACCATTGAGTGAAGGAATCGACTCCCGCTGTTCGGCCAACAGCGCCTATCTTTTCCAAACATTCATCACGTCCAGCTTCCCAAGGTGGGGGGGATATTATCTTCTGATAGCTCCGGGGAGATCCTTTGTCGGACCACGCACATTCTCGAGGAATTCCACCGTCTACGAAGAGGGTGTCTGGGATCTGCTGCCGCAGTGCGGAGGGCGAGGCGATCGTGTATGCGCTCAAGCCAGGCCTTTGCGGGCCCCCAACCTGTTTCGCGCAGAAGAACAGCCACTGGTGTGGTACGGTATACAGGCAGTGCTGCGCGGGCAGCATCATTCATTCGTTGTTGGATCCGACGGACCAGTCCTTTCGGAGTTCCTTTGGAATACCATGTCTCAGCCCCGTAGAGCAAGGTCGCAAAAGCTGCTCCTTGGAGCGCTTGTCTCAAAAGAAGAGGGCTCATTCCTCGAGTGACTCTCGAAAGACTTTTAATGTGGCTTGTAATAGCCAAGGATCTTCCACAGGCTTGTCTGAAATGTTCTCTAAACCCGAGGCTCCGATCGAAGATGACTCCAAGCCAGCGCGAGTGGGTATTTGGTGTGATCTCTATCCCATCTGCATGAACGCTGGACTCTAGTGAAGATCCATGTTTTCGGTGAAAATATTGTAGCTCTGTTTTTGAGACTTTGAAAGCGATGCCGTTCTCAAGTCCCCAGGCGTGGGTCATGTCTAACTGCGTCTGAAGTAGCTCTCCACAGCGGGCGAGAGTCGATGCGGACGCTATAAATGCAACGTCGTCTGCATAGCCGAAACGCTTTGGGGAGAGATGGAGCATACCTTCAATTGCCAGTAAAAATAAGATAGGTGAAGCTGGGGACCCTTGAGGGAGTCCGCAGTGTATCTTGAACACCGGAGATATAATTCCATCCAGCGTGATTGAGGCTTCTCGTTCGGACATAAAAGAGGACACCCATTGTACTACATTGAAGGGCCACCCTTGACTCCGTAGGCAGTGACACAGGCGGCCTTTTTGAATTCCATCAAATGCGCCTTTAACATCTACAGTAACCATACCGGCTACATGTTTCTTGGCCCAGGCGTCCTGAATATCGCAAGACAATGCAGTGGTGAGATCGGTAGCTGATCTCCGAGGGGCTGCGCTACACTGATCCCGGGAAAGAATCTGATATCTCAGCGCTAGGAATGAAAGTCGACGCGCCACAAGTCTCTCCAATCCCTTACCAAGGCACGATAGAAGAGCGATCGGGCGGTATGATGTTGGGAGAGCTCGATTGCGGTTTCCAGACTTTGGTATTATAACAACATTAGCCTTCTTAAACGCGCTAGGGTGTATCCCCCACTAATCACATTGGCGGAATAAGGAGATTATTTTAGGACCGATTATTGGCCAGGCGCGCCGAAGTACTGTTGCGGTAATATTGTCAGGTCCAGGAGCGGATGTCGGGACAGTGCAGCACGAGTTGTAGATCTCAACATCTGTCAGCGGAGGCCAGGCAATAGATTTTTTGCCACTGTAGGAATTGCATCATCAAGATCTGCTTGATTAAAATGACGGCTAAGAAGTGCTTCATGGAAGAGCTGCGCCTTCTCTGCTGGATGGAATATCGGGCCCGATGGTCCCTCTAGGGGGGGAGTATGGTATTGCGCCTCTCTTTTATGCCAGCGCGTGACTTGATAGGCCTCTTTAAGGTTGGAGACTTGTTCTACTTTGTTGTGCCAGAATTCCCGCTTTGATTTCCTCACTACTTTTGCAAAGGCACGTCGTTCAGAAATTGCTGATAGTCCCGCGCGACGGGCTCTGCAAAAGTTTAAATGGGCTTGAGTGCACTCCTTACCCCACCAGCCAGCTTTTGTTGCTTGTTTGCGTTCTCTTGGACAGGCAGCGAGGAGAGCTCCTGCAATGATGTCGACAATGGTTACGGCCTCTTCTTCAATGATATGGGAGGGAGGTGTTGCAAGCCGATTTGTCACGAAGTCTTGAAACATTTCCCAGTTATAGGCAGCAAACTGGAGCTTACCTGGTACAGGTGTCTCGGCTTCCCAATCGAATACTTGACAGAGGATTGTCCTATGATCAGAGCCGACTTCTAGATCTTGTCGAATTTCGCAAGAAGCATTCACGTTGTTCCGGACAAAACATAGGTCGAGAGCAGCACCGGCGTCATGTGTAGGGACCCCCTGGTGATTCAAGAGTGTGAGCCCCTTCGAGGCTGTCCATGATAGCAGGGAGTCGCCATCCACGCTATCGGTTCGAGATTTCGGGTCCCAGGATGAGTGGTGAATGTTGAAGTCCCCTGCGAGTATATCTGGTGACCCTGTGCTGTTAATTAGATACTTTAGTGTTGGTATTACAGGTCACTCGAGTGAGTAGGTGAGGTTTTCGGTTGTTCGTTTCTTCTTCTTCTCTACATCTATGGACAGAGTGGTATAAAACCTTCTAGTGACGCTAGTCCTATTTAAGTTTAACCCTACAACAGCCTTATCCCCGTATTATATTCCCAGCACTGGCAACCTTTCTTTATAAGAATAACTCCCCCTAAAAATTAAATATGAGAAATAATTGTAGTTAAAACTTATGCCCCTTCTTAATACCATTAATATTGCATGCCACTTACTTCTCTAACGTTTGACCCATCCTTCTACACGAATATTCAGCTTGTTTGAGACCATAAATTTCTTCAAAGCCGTATTTCAAATTGATTTAGTCATGGCATCTGCAGGATTATCATTTCCATTGATCCAACGAATCTCCTGCATTTCTCGTCGCTCATAAGATTGACGCAAAGCCATTATATCAATCATCAGACGCTTTTCCTTAGTCGTTCCGAGCTTCACAAGACATTCGTAAAGAGAATCAGAGTCGGTACAAACGATTATTGGGAGGGCTGATAGTTCGAGTTGTTTTAAAATCATAGTGATTGTACTATTGATAGAATATGCCATATCCATGCCTGCAACCATACCGTACAATTCAGAACCAATAGGTAGCTTCAAAATCGGGAGCGTGTTTGGCCCATTTCTCATGCCGAGGGCGTCTTTAATCCGACGCTCCGCAATTGTCCTACGAACTGAAGGGTGGCCAAATCTCCGATGAAGCTGACGCAATTCTGTTTCAGTAAGATGACAAAAAGCTGCAGTTTCTTCCATGTTATATGTCATCATAAATGGATGTCCCCATTTACGTACCACCGGCACTTTCTTGGATCCCTGAACTAAGACATTTTCGAGATTGTCATATTTTACTCCCATGTCATCCATATCCTTGAGACAAAACAGGAATGGTGTATTTGCAGCAACGACATGAAAGATAATTGGGCCAAGGGGGGTTTTAACAACAGCACTACCAACCGTCTCTGCAGACCCTTTTCCAAACTTGATATTATGTTTGCCTTTGGTTGAAATATCGAGCTTGATAGTTGGATCGAGCTTCTGCAGCGCCAGAAGTTGGGGGATCCCCGCTGTCGAGATTCCTGAAGCCCCTGTGTCTGGTATAATACCTTGAAAAATACCAGAATTGTATCGGTCTACAGAGAGGAATACATCTTTTTCTTTACGTGGCTCATGGAAAATATCTTGCTTTGTCAAAGCATGGCGTGTGGATTGATTGTTGAGCAAAAAGACGGTTTTAATCGCATCAACGGTGCCAATCTCAGTGAGATAATTATCGTGATTACCTTCCTCGGTGTCTTCAATTGAAAATCCAGCCAAATATTGACCCAAATCATCAGGCGTTGTCATATCTGAACTTGGAAGTCCATCCATGCCTTCATAATGGATGAGAAAATGGCCGTAATCACTCAAATTTGGATAGCTATCTTGTTGGAAGAAATGTTGCTGATTGCAATATCTATTCCATCCTGATTGTTTTTCATCATTTGAATGTTTGCTGGAGAAACAACCTTCTTTTCCACAAATCCAACAAACTTTCTTGTAATTACGTTCATGATATCCTCTTCTGCCGTCGTTGTTGAAATTACCACGAGAATTTGTCCCACGTTCACTAGATCCCATTCCATTTCGATGTTGACTGTGGATGCCTTGTGCGCGGCTTCCTCCTCCACGCCCTCGGAAATTTCTTCGGCCATTATTCTGTCCCCTGTATGTACGGTCAAAGTAATATTGTTCATCATACAAATACTCTGGAGCTTGGTTATAATCAATATACTGTTCTGTAGCAATGGCTGGGTATTGACCGACGGGATTTTCCGGTTGTTCAGTATTCAGCGCAGCTCTTAATTGTGAGCATACACCTTCGTAGGTAGCCGCTGGACTAAAGTGCATGAGCTGGGTTCCTCGTACTCCCTTACATGCAATAATTAACTGTTGTTTGATGGTTTCGTCCATGACATATGTTCCCCGCAACGCCTGTTGGAGCAATTGCAATTTGTCAAAAAGTATTTGTAGGCAGTCCTGAACACTCCTGTCTAGGTTCTTTTCTCGAATTCCCTGAAATGTAATTTCCCGCCACTCCTTTAAGTATGCCTGTTGGAACTGGGGGGTTTCAAAGTGTTCTTTGAATTGCACAATCATTATACTAAAGTTTGTGGTAAGCCCTGCTCGAAGCAAAACATTATAATAAAACAGTCTGGCACCTCCCTTCAGTATTGTTGAGAAAGCCTCATGGTAAAATTCTTCACTTAATGAGACCTTTCGACAGTTATCCTTGAAAATATCTAACTTGACGTCTAGAATGTCGTAGTAACCACCACCATACTTAATTTCTTCGTCATGATAAAATTTGCCAAGGTCAATCAGTGCTCTGGTGACTGTCTGATTGATGGGAATCTTCGGTACGGATTGACTGGATTCTATTTGCTTATCTTGGTCTGCATAGAATTTGTTTCCAGGGGTGGGGATTGTCGATGGTAACTTTGGCTTGGAATCAGGTATAAATTGAGGCTGCTTAAACATTGGATTACGTGCCGAGTTAAAATTCCCTGCTGTCATCATCAAATTTATCTCCTCATTACTCCATTCAGTAGGTTTTTCCTCCTGAAGAAGGTTACATAAAGCCTTCGCTCTAGAGAACCCTCTCTGCTTCTTGACCCACACTCCTCGTGAGCGCAGAAAGTCCCTGAAGTTTTCGAGAAGATTATCGTTCATATGCTTGAATATTTCTTCTGTCCATTCATCAAATCGCTCACCAAATTTCTCCCAAAGTTCAAAATCCTTGATGTTGAAGGTTTCCCAATAACGCATTGCATACTCAGCATGAGTGTTAACGTATATCTCGGCTTGCTCCTCCGTCATTTTTGATAAAGCCTTTGCATCAAATTTCTTTCCCCATTTTTCGTTGTCAGTCTGCCATAACTTGATGGGGATTTTATCGGCCATTTTTTATTTTTTTTTATGGTTCTTGCCGGTGACTGATTAGCGAGTAAATCGTGGCTGGCAGTCCTTGGATAAGATGATGGAGAAATAAATCTCAAATCCTCTTCACCTTCTGTTAACGTAAATTGTTCTGCGTGATGGACGCAGATTCAGGAATACTGTATGCAATGGCGACTAATAGCAGACTGCATCAATAACTGAATCCTTGAATTCGTAAACTAGTCAAAGAGGCTTTCGCAGTCTTATTTCTAGTATCGAATTCCTAAGCACCTTACTAGGAATTTAAAAGAGCTTTTGCAGTCTTATTTTCTAAGCAAGATCTCTTCTGTTTAATGCCTTGCCGTCTGTGACTAACTGTAAAGTTAATCACTGATCAGTGTTGGTATTACAGGTCACTAGAGTGAGCAGGTGAGGTTTTCGGTTGTTCGTTTCTTCTTCTTCTCTACATCTATGGACAGAGTGGTATAAAACCTTCTAGTGACGCTAGTCCTATTTAAGTTTAACCCTACAACAGCCTTATCCCCGTATTATATTCCCAGCATTTAGACCTTCCCCGGAGTCAGTTGCTCCGATTGGGGCGTTGTAGACGTTCCAGCATGCGAGCGCACGCTTATTCCTGCGCGGAATAACGACTTGTAATAGGTCTCGCGAGTGTAAAGCTGGCTGGAAGGGGGATAACCCTTGCTCTTTGCAGACGTAAGTCATCACCCGTGGCCGAATATTCCAGTTGGAAAGTGGAGAGAAACATTGGATTCTTGGGTGAGTCTTTGTTAGTCTACGGGAAAGGTCAGTAGAAACCCAAGGTTCTTGGATTGGTACCACATTAGCCCCACATTTCGAGGCCAGTTCTAGGGCGGCGTCGTGCGCAGAGGCACGTCTACCAACGTTGATCTGGAAGAAGCAGAGGCCTGGGGTTTTCTGCTTTCTTCGGTTCCTGTTACAGTGCCTCATAGTGACTCCTCAAGGGAAATCAGGGGAGCAAACCTAGATGCTGAGCCTATTGTTAGAATAGGAGCTGGAATCGTGGTGCACGATGGTTGTGTGGAAGGCGACCCAGCGGGGGGTTCCGGAGCGGGCGGGGGAGGGTTAAGAGCCAGCCAGGACTTGTGTCCTTCCTGGCGCATTACCCGCATTCTCTCTTTGTCTGGGCGAACAAATACTCCGTTAGCTCGGAAGGGTCTCGCGGGGCATCCAGTGGAAAAGGCCACGTGCGGGCCAGCACAATTAAGACACTTTATGGGTGTTGTACAAGGGCCTTTGTGTGAGTCTGACGCACAAAGTCCGGATCGAGCTCTCCGGGTGCAGGCATTGATGTTGTGATATCCATGGCAGCGTTGACAGACCTGGAGGCGTGGGCGATTGTCAGCCGGACGAATTTTGGCGGACCGAGCAAATAGGCGGACGCTGGAGGGGAGTTTGTCTGCGGCTGGCTTTGCCACTACTAGTCGTAGAGTACCTTCCCATTCTGGGGATGCCAGAGAGTTACGTGTCCAGCTGATGGAAAAAATCGATTTTGTGTCGATTTTTGCTGCTGCAAGCTCTTCTCGAATTTCAGCATCAGAAAGGGCTTCGGGAGATCCAGAAGCATTGTACCCATATTTGGGAACTGGGCTGAGGAGTAAATTCTCTCGTTTTTCCTGTCTTTCTATCGGCACAACTCCTGTGGCAGGCTGTAGAGCAAGGGCTGCTTGCATGAGTTCTGGAGCTTGATCGGAAGAGGGGGCCACAAGGGCTAGCCCAGAAGGGACCGACCTGATGTCCTTGATTAGTTCCGGTTTTTCGAGAAAGCTTCTCAGCTTTGTACGGACCAGAAGAGAATCCTGGAATCTCAGAGGGTGGTCGGGCGCTAGACGTATCATAACTCTAGAGTCCGGTCTGTTTTTCTTCTTTGGACTTGTAACCCTGGGCGTAGCCTTTGGAAGGTATGCAGGTACGGACAAGTTTTTCTTCGCAGCATTTGCGTAAGTAGAACTTGCAGGCGGTTCTGGTTTTGGGCTGGTTGTGCGCCAACTTTAACATTTGGAGCAGTTTGAGACTGCTCGAAGACGGGGAGGCCTGCAATGACTCGAGCTGCGCTTCGCGTCACGATAGCCTTGAGGTCCGCCGCGATTTTTGGCGGTAGACCACGTAAATGTTGGGCTCCAGCGTTTTGCCAGGCCAACAATGAAGCAGCTATGTTATTTGTCATAGCTGCCGAGGGGTGTTCGATAGTCCGCGCTGTTGTACGCGCGCTAGATCGCGGGAGAGTTGAGGAAGGTTGCTTCTCAGTTGCACCGTTGTCCTTGGTGGACGCGTGGATAGAGCTGGAGAGACCCTGGGTGGAATCTCTTCGCAGGGGTTTTATTTGAGAATGCGATAGGGCCGCTGTTCCTGGTACGGGAGCTGGCGTTGGAGAGAGGGGAAGGTTTTCCGAGGAAGAGTTGGAAGGAAATTCGGTTTCCAATCCGAGGTCCATGAACTCGTCTTCTGAGTCCATATAGATGGGTTCAGCTGGAGATTGTTGCTTCTCAGCTGCGGCTGCTAGGATAACTTCCTCCTGAACAGTTGGAAGTGGAGGGCGAGGCCTCGCACGTTTGACTGCGCGCGAGACAACTCGAGCAGGGGACACGAGTGTCGTGGGGATTTTACGCCTCCCGGGGGGCATCTTAACGTCTCGGGACGATGAAAAGTCGAATAATAGATTCACAAGGTGTATCTCAGCTTGGGAAAACAAAGCGTGGATGGTATTGTGATGGTTGATGAGATACTGATGGTATGTCCTGTAAAAATATATACACCGTGAATCGCGTATCAGACGCGTTATATCACGTGATAGTAACTTCCCTCAATTCACTCTATCCCTTGACAAGGGCCCTTACGTCCACAACACTCTGTGTCTACATTTCAAACACTCCTCCTGACCGACAAGATCGACCAACTCAGGTGAAACCATAATATCCAGCAACTCAACTCAAGCAACATAAGTGTGGCGGGAAAACTTTACATCCGGAGGGAAACACCTTTAAATATGAGTGGTCTTAGAAGAAATGCAAAGAGGCGGCGAGGAGACTGGAAGAGGTCCCGAGAGGTGGAAGAGAAATGGACAGCTAGCTGATTAATTGTGCATCTAAAGACATTGGCGGAAGAAAATTGGGGGCAAGTAAATTGGTCAGGTGGTTGAAGTGCCTACTTGTTGGAGAATGTATCCGAAGGATGGTATACGGTAAGTGATGTTGAGTGGTAAATATCCCAACCCGACAGAAAAGAGAAAGCTTTAAGGTATAATGAATTCAATTTGGTATTGTAGCCGGCTTGAGAGAAAGTAGAAAATAAAATTAGGCGATCCGTAAATATTCCATCAAACTTAGTGTACAAGAAATTGCCTATGATCAAAAGTAGTCAAATTATAAGACCTCATATTCTTTTCACTGCCTTCAACAGTATTTGACTGAGACTGAAGAATGGGTAACGCGGCTCCTCTAAATTATAGTACCCCTCAACCAAAAAACTATTCTGCTAAACCCGACAGAAGATACACATGTTTGAGAACTCGGGAAGATTCGGAAGGAGAAAGACGCCGAGAAATTGCTGCGGCTCCTCCAACGAAAATTATCCCTAGACCAAAAAACTCTTCTTCGACAATAGATAGAAATTATAAATAGGCGAAAAGTTGGGAACGTATGGAGGGAGAATTGCGCCTGGAAAGTGTGAAGGAATTCGGTAGGCGATAATCGACAAAGAAAGTAGACGTGAGGGCTCTGCAGAATTGATCGATCGATGGACTTTTACATCATATATGAGATGGGGCGGAATCGAATGAATTGAATCCGAACGAAAAGATAGACGGCTATACTCGGTTAGTTAGAGTCATATTGGTCTCATATTCTGTGACTTTTCAGCTGTTGTGGCTCCTCGGCACTCTACATCGTAGTGGCCATGAGATAAGGCAACAAGCAGGGTTGCTATCATGTCTAGATAGATATTCTTTCTAAGTCTTCTGTCATGTTCATCACTCTGTCTGCTGCAACATCGAACCCAAAGATCTTCTTGACATTATGTGTGGCAAAGTTGATAAGTTCATCAAGAGCAATGTCTGCATATTTGGATCCACGGTTTGTGCCAATTTTCATGCCTTCGTCAGTGAATGTGAGCTCGACTTGGATACGTCGTATGGGATCCCAAGGAATAACATGGTGCTTATCACGTGTCAATCTAGGATCTACAGTTGCCACAACTCCAACCACCACTGGTCCATTGAGCATTGCTCGAAAAGCCTCCATCGCCGACATCTTTTTCAGTGTGATGTTCTAGTCGGTAAAGGGTGATTTGTGTGTCGTAAGTTACAATAGTATAATAAGTAGTTATGTACCTAGAAAGGCTGGGTGTTATGAGTGTTTAAACTCATACGAAATATTCGACTCCATCTGAAATAAGTCTTCTTACTGAGCTGGGGAGCATTCTGACATTTGCTTGAGAACTTTGACAGTGGACATGATGGATGGCGTTCCTCATAAGTTGAAGTATGGAGGCGATGAGATATAAGTTTAAAGAGTGAGCAGATAAAGTTCTGTCTCGAAAAAGGACAAAGGATGAGCTGAGCTCAGTTGGTTAGAGCGTTGATCTCATAATCTGTTGGGAATATCGCACAGTGAAGTGGGCGCAATATTTGTGGAACGAAAGTAAAAGTTGACTAAAGGTGTGGGAAGTGTGCGTTACAAGTACAAGTGTAAGTGACACAGAGACTAAGCCACTACATAAACGAGTGTGGCGCCATCTAGACAAAGAATAGCCCCAATAACCTCCTTGTTCCCACTCCATTCAGCCGCTCATATATCCATTACGTAGCCAGAAGTGCTACCATATTACCCATTCCCACCTCTTAGATACACCCAAGATCGTGTCGGGAACCTAGACGAAATAGAGGGCCCGTACGTCCACAACACTCTGTGTCTCCATTTCCGACAATGCGTGAGGAGCGCATTGCTTGGGTCCCACATGGGGGAATCTTCTGTTTTTTCGGAGTTTGTTTGATTTTCATGATTTTTCGTTTCTGTTGAATCAGCTGCACTTCTGGCAGCGATTCACGAAGTTGGAACGAGTTGGCTGCAGGAGGGCAAGACTGAACACCTGTACGCGGTGCCCTCTTTGAACCTGGGAGTCAAATATTCTCCCAGAGCCAAGTTCAGTCAAATTTCGCAATACCGGACAAGTTGGCCCACGAGGCAATGATTCAAAATACTTTGCCATGTCAAATTTTCGCTCCCAACGAGTTCGACTCCTATCCACGTCTCATCAAGTTTACAAGTACGACTTAGTACATCCTCATTTCAATGACCACATCTCTCATCAACTATTCTCTGGCCTCAGCTAGCCGCCAAATACACGCCCACGCCGATATTTACACGCGACAGAGGAAACAAAGCGTGGCGCACGAATCTAGGAGACAGTTCTTTGGGATGGACGTGAGAGGTATCAAGACAAGTTCACTAGACGATTTAAAGGAAGGATACAATCTCCACAGGCGTTATATTTTGAAATTTTGGAAGGAGTTTTACGACTTGAGCTTTGTGCAAGCCACGACTTCGCTTGCTGGAGTGCAGGCGACACAATAAACACAAGTTAACGATGGATGGTGCTGTGGTCTCCTGGTGGTGTTCGCCGGTATGGTTTGAGTAGCCTGGGCACCTAATCCACTGGGGAAGGAGACGCCTAAGTCCACATTACGCGCGGAGGAAATTCAGTGGATGATGAAGGCATGTCTCGATAACTCAGGGTTTTTGAGAGGTTCCCCTGGGTGGGTATTCACGGATGAGGGTTGACTGGGGGTGAAGAAAGAGCCACCATAACTTCGCAGTGGTACTTGCAAATGAAATCAGAGGCACGAGTGCCCTTCCTGTAAATTGAGTTATCTTCTCTCCACCTTTTCTCTGATATTTTGTTAAAGTTAGATAGCTGCATACTCAATTAAAATCTGATGCAAAAAAAATATAAATACAGCAGCTCGCCTTCCTTTCCCCTTTTTCGAAACAGTTTATCCGAGCCAGCACATCATAGCTCCCTGACCCACATCCCTCACTCTAAATGTATCACTTCACTGTATAATTAGAGCTGACTCTGCTCAACTATGCATCCGCTAACAGAACTGTGCTGTGCATCGAGATTGCGCTTTATTGCGGAATAAAAGATAAATGGAAGTCTTAAAACAACAGAATTTTCCCATGGCAATAGGCTTTGGTGATATGCCAATCGCCCCTCTTTGTGCCCTGAGGCTGGTCCATAACTATGAGCCCAATTGTTGTTAATCGCAAAAATGTAAACGCAAATATTTGCACACAGTAGTAAATTAAGACTTCACACTTCAACTACCAAGCTCAATAAAGTAAACCCCAACTAATCCTAATATTTTACACCTTATCCTCAAAGTATTAAATTGACGGTCAACGTTCACTCATACCATTCCAAATATCTCCAGAACCTTAATAGTTCTTTGAGGATCAATTCAATCTCAGGATGCGTCAAATTAGCGGTCAGGAGATGGGGCCAAGAGCCAGCCACTGAAGAAGACTAGGACGGCATGAGTGACAATGGTGAGAATGATAATAAACCTCGTATAGTAGATATTAATGTACCTGCTTTCGGAATTACTGGCGGGCGAGCTCGAACACTCTCTACTTATACAACAAACTTTTTAGTCGCATGTATCAAAAGCTGAAGAATGCTCCTCCATCCCGTGTTCGGATAGAGTATTTAACGAGTGCAAGTATTCAGAAATCAATTGAAACAGCGAAACTGAACTCTAACACCAGCTTCTACCCATATCTCCGACTATACCGTCTATTCCGCAAGATATTGAAAAAGCGATTCGCTAAAGATTATGTGGTTTTCTTCTCTTCGAATGGACCTGTGGTGCCAGTTACTCGTAATGGAGTCAATTGTTGGTAACGAACCTTCTGGCTCCACGTTAAAAAAACACGTATAGTTCGTAAATTTTTCTTCAAAGATTTTCGAGGATATTCATGAGTGTCCGAAGGAGATGGATTGCATTCAAAATCCAAAAATGGATAATTGTACCACAATTCAACATCGTGTCTATCAAGAGAATTGAGAAAAAGATACATTTGGTGATAATGGTATTCATATGGTGATTTACTGCTGTACATCGAGGGCTTAAATTCCTGAGTGATAGCTTCCTTCTCTTTATAAAATTCTGTCCATAGAAGTTTAAAGTCGGGATATGCTTTCAAAATGTGATTCGTAATCAATGATCCAGTCTCCATCTCCGATCCTATTAGCGTGACTGGGGTCCACTCTCTTGTTTCCAAGTTCTGCTTGAATAGATGCAGATGTCCCTGGTACCAGGCAAGTGCATTCTGTTCAAAATCTGTCCTAATTTCCCCCAACATCTCTCCATTTGGGACCAGCGAGCTCATGTCTATAGGTTGGTCTTGAGTTACCACAATCGGCTGATCAGCCATTCGTGGTGCAAACGCTTTGTATGGTCCATCTACCGCAATAATACCCTTAAATGCTAGGTTCAGAATTGTCCGGCTAGTGCACATTGTCTTCACACTTTTCTCGCATTTCGATAGATTTATGAAACTTTGCCCCAGTTCTAGGTTGGAAATTGAAGACAAGGATTGCAGACAATTAATTTCCATCTTCGCATCGCGGACAAGTCCTACGTGTGCCTGATGTGTTATATCTCTTAGGCCTTTTGTGATTTTACGAGCTATCTGGTTAGAATCAAGATGATCTGAGCAATAAGGCATGAAGTAGGTTGCATGCCATGCAAAACTTGGCTTGATAAACATGGATGCATCGATGAACTTTGGGTTTGTGAAGTAATCGAGGTCTTTAACTTCATAGACTCCATAGGATGGCTTTTCCACCTCGTCGGTTGTAACAACCAAGCGATTCGGCCGATCCGAAATCAGTGACTCGGCCAAAAGAAATGCGACGGCACATCGAATCATGTTTGACAGACTGTGATGGTCAGTGTCTTATTCAAGAATACTTTTCAAAACCTCGGTTTTGTGATATCTTTCTTTGTCAACCTTGACATCGCAAGTAATCAAAATTTTCAGGGGACGCTATGACGAGATTCAGATGAGGTGATTCTAGTTCGTAAATCATAGAAAACGTTTGCCGAAATTCAGCATCCCTAATGGCCAATCTTTTCCAATGGTGATGCAATTTGTCACAAAGAAGTTCTTAGATCTCAGGATGATGGATTTATTGCAACTTCTATGTCTGGGAGTCCAGTCATTTAATTTTCGAGATACGACGTCGTTGGCAGGATTGGGGCTCATTTTAATGGGATCGAAAATGATGAAAACTGACGTATTTCGGCTCTCAAGTCATCACAAAGATAGGGCAGCCAAGAAGATTTAAATTGCATGTCAGTCTTTTAAAATTATGATTGATTGTTATTTTAACGTGCCAGGTGCAAGCCCTATTACGTGTTTTATATGACGCAGAAATTTGATATCGAAAGGCTCAATACTAGTAAGTAGACGATTCCCGCCGGACTTATAAAAATCATCAAACATCACTTCCTAGGGCCGGTGCACTGCGCCTCGCTTCGATCCTTTGATGTTATCTACCCCGAGACCTTTTCCTACGTGGACACCTTGTCTTGCTCCAATTGATGCTGAAATTATCACAATCATTAACTCATACTTCCACCGAAATAGATGTGATATAACCGGTAGCTAAGATGTCGGTGGCACTGTCCAAAATCAATTTCAAAAACAAAAACCTCTCGAAAAATTTAGTCTAAGTATGCCCATTAAAGATTTTTTACCCATCTCATTCCATGTCTCAGCTGTCTATCTTTCTTTCTTCTTTAAAATCATTTAGTTTGAATGCAGCTATGTAGCTATGATACATGACCAGCGCTGTGTTTACATGTACGATGACTCTTTTAACGTTAGAGATACTCATACTCTACATTTCATTTTTGACTACTACTGCGATGTATGTTTGCCTATATAGACAGCCGACCCTCCTCTGTGAGTACCCACCAAAGGGAAGAAGCAGAACCTTTGATTAGCCAGGCATTCCTTCGTCTACTATGTGCATAAGTGCCGCGAGAAATGTGGTTGTATTTTTCCAGATTCGAATCATCGATCTACTGTCTCAAGTGTGATATGTGTCCAGGTTATGCAGACTTTCCTTGATAGACCGGCCACGACGATGTACCACCGCACCATCCAGCCATGGCCGCGTTTACAGTGTCGCCTGCACTCACGCAGCCGAAGCTTTGTCACGCAAAAAATTCAAATTGTAAAAACCTCTTGCCAACACTCGTGATAGCCGGTAAAGATGCATTCTTCACCTTCCAATGGTGCCGGTGTAATCGCTCAGTATGCTTTGCAAATCTGGGATATTCAAGAAGAATCGCATCCGAATCGAAATCAAAATCAACCTCAAGCATATCTCCATTTGATGATTTCTCGACAATGCCTCTTATACCATTCTCATCTGAGCCCTAAACTTTTTTCTAACCACGCATCCTCTCGCCTCATCAACCAATAAAGAAGTTACTCCAATTGCAAACAGGAGCTTGCCGCATTAATTACCGGCCATCACTCAACTCAAATTTACGACGCTACGTATACTCGCAAGGAGGAAATTAACTCATAATATACAAAGCTGGGTCATGGTTTATGGGGGACTGATACTCTAATGGGGTTACGCGTCTCTAGGAAGGACAGGCGGCTGAGATGTGGAGCTAGTAGTAGTAGAAGAGGTCTCTGAAGACGATGCTGGAACTGACATTTTCGAGGGGTTTTCAACTTTGGAACGTTTGTGGGCGCCATGACCGAGATTTCGGCTAATTAGCCAGGAGGGCTTCTTTTGTCGATGAGTCAACGGCACTCGCCAGCGTCCTGGATGGAAGATAAGAAGTTGGGCTAAGCTAACGCACAGCAATCACGCTCTGTCAAGACGTTTCTGACCTTTCAGCACGACCTTCGGGAAGGAGTTGGAAGGAGGCTAGAAAAGCAGAGGGTGAATTTCCCGAGGTACCCACAAGTCTGCAGCGCCCAGCTGGCCGGCCTCTTCGAACGCCTCAGAAGGGTCACTCTATCTTCGGATTTAGTCCTAATGTCGATATTAGAAGAGCCTCGCACGCAGTGGTTTTTGCGATTTTTCCCGTCTGCCATACACCCGCAAATGGCCATCGTTTGGTTGGCTGGAGAGGGGAGATAATGAGGGGCATCGGGCTCCTCTAAGTGTATGACCGAATGAGGGCTTGTGAGGGGTGATACTGATTGAGGGGAGCTATATGGGAGGCATAGGAGGGGATAAACTACTGGCATAGGTATCCTTGGCCTGTAGGCAGAGAGGACCTGCATGTCCGATATTGTCATAGACTCACACAGGACAATAAAATAAATAAATAAAACTCGAC
The DNA here is from genome assembly GCA_900239735.1 of Blumeria hordei DH14. NCBI lineage: Eukaryota > Fungi > Ascomycota > Leotiomycetes > Helotiales > Erysiphaceae > Blumeria > Blumeria hordei. The sequence goes on along the minus strand of OENG01000009.1, from coordinate 694,471 downwards.
ATATCCCGCCTGTCAATATTCTATCCATCCTCTGCACCATCCTATCAACTTATCCCGATCCCTCTCGAGTTCATCCCGAATAACTGCCTCCCAGATTTGTGCGCTACGATTTGCTTCCTCCGTCGGGTGTAAATATCGGCGTGGGCGTGTATTTGGCGGCTATCTGAGGCCATAGAATATTTGATGAGAGGTGTGGTCATTGAAACGAGGATGTACTAGGTCGTACTTGTAGTCTTGATGAGACTTAGGTAGGAATTGAACTCGTTGGGAGCGAAAATTTGACATGGCGGAGAATTTTGAAACATTGCCTCGTGGGCCAACCTCTTTGGTATTGCGAAATTTGACAGAACTTGGCTCTGGGAGAATATCTCACTCCCAGATTCGATGAGGACACCACGCCCCATAGACATGCAACTGTGAATGCAGAATAAATCATTGCTCGTCGGAGATATTTTAGCTTGAATGAGGCTATACCCTGATAGGGTTGAATCCCTTTCAAGGTCCTCTGTTGTGCAGGGAAATTCAGACCAAGATAGACGCAAAGTGACACGTCCGAACAAATGTGGGCATCACCAACTTCGGAGAATATGTTTCATGACGACCAGGATACCGCTGTTTCAAGGTCAGGGCGTGCTCTTCTCCCCCTCATGCCCTATGAAGGAGGACAGATGAAACACGTCTTGCAGGTTCCGGAGTTGAGACGGTTGAAGTGCATGCAGATTTTCATGGAGTAGCAACGAAGGGTTTGGATTGTTCATTAACGTGCTAGGGAAAGTGACTACCGTCGCACTCCTACTGGAGCTCGAGCACGGGTGGGGCCGGGCTGGATCAGGTTAACTACCATTAAGTAGATCTACCTCGTCCCATCTAAATGACCGGACCACCTCAGACTTCACCCATGTGTTGAATCATGGTAGCAACGAAGGGGTTAGGGCACTTGAGACACGGCAATGATCTAACCTCAACTGGACTAGAGCTTAATCGTTAGTGCACAAGCGCACACAAGACGCCGGTTACCGAGGACGATGGGGTAGACGAAGGCTGAACAACAGTTAGTAGTGTCCACTACGAACCTGGTAGTGAAATATTCTTCCAGAGCCGAGGTTCAGTCGTGAACTAGGGTGCGATGAGTATTTTTTGATGGATTTTCGGATTGAAGGAGTCGTACTCGGTATTTTGGTCGAAGAATGGGTTGGCAGAGATATCACGACCGCAAAAAAGTCGCATAAAAACTTCACACCACCAACATACTATTCGTGGATGGGCTAAGGTCTGTCTGGGGGTCGTATGCAAACATGCGATATTTCTCAAACTCCTCATATATTTGCGACGAAGCATTTCTCAGTTGATCCTATACCTGCGACCCACCTCCATGCTCGTCGCATAACTTACCTACACACGCCCTAATGGGGAAAGTCATGATGGAAACGGGACGTGTACAAAGGAAGGGAAAAAAGGGAATATATACCGAGGGGTCTACACAAATCTCCAATGACGAAAACAAGCCAACGGTGCGATATGAAGGTGCAAGGCTAGAGCAACGATGAGATATTGGACGGCAATTATGTTTCAAAGTCAATGAGGATGTCAAGGGTTCGGGCGCGTGGTGGCCGTAGCTGAGGAGGAATTCGCGCTCCGGCGCGTCAAAAGAGGGTTCTCTGGACGGTTGGGCTTGACATGATCCAATACACAGATGAAGTCTGAGGCGGTCCGGTCATTCAGGTAGGACGAGGCACTTGTACTTTACGGTAGTTAGCCTGATCCAGCCCGGCTCATGTCCAAGCTCCCATAGGAGTGCGGAGGGTGCCAATTGCCTAGCACGTTAATTAACAAACAAGACGCCGGTTTTCGCCAACAATCTGACATTATCACAATTTAAATGGACAAGGGATCTTCACAGTGACTGAAACGATGCGCGCGAAGAAGGGAAATGTGCGGGAGTAGCCGTGCGATCAGTCAACCAGGAGGGCAAAGACTGGACACCCTGTGGATCCCAAAAAGATCTAGAGTCACGGGCTGTTCGGATTTTGGACGCACGGCACATAGATAAAGTGCTTATGAATAGTGTGGTAGCTAGTTGGGCTGCATACACCTAATGAATTAAAAATAAACTGCTTATGCCTCGTAACTTCACACGATCAGACCGCACAATCAGGAGAGCAGTTCTCACTGGACCTGAGGAGTACTAGAGGATTGGTGGGTATAGGCGCATAGACATCCTATATTTAGAGAGTATTGAATTCAGGTAGTAGTCTCAAGCCCTACACAAGATGCATTGTGTAAGTAGCCACAGGATACCGATTAGAGTGCTGGCGACACTGTAAGCGCGACCATGGCTGCATGGTGCGGTGGTATATCATCTTGGTCGCTCACCCAAATCGATTCTGGCTAGCTTGGACACATATCCCATTCGAGACAGTAGATCGCTGGTTCGAATCTGGCAAACTACAACTACATTTCTCGCGGCGCTGGTATGAATGGATGATGAAGGCGTGCTTGGCTAATCAAAAGTCCTGCAACTTCTCTTTGCTGGGTACTCACGGAGGAGGGTCAACTGTTTGTGTAGGCAAATATACATCGTAGTAGTAGTTACAAATGAAATGCAGAGTATGAGTGTCTCTAACGTCAAAACAGTCATCCAACATGAACACACAGCACTGGTCATGTATCATAGCCAGATAGCTGCATACACGCCAAATGTTTGAGAAAAAAAGAAAGAGGCACTAGTTGATGACCTTTCATTCTTCCATCCATCCCCACCATTTACTAAGCTCACAACGCGCGCTCGGAAACCTCAACATGTCCGCAGCTGGTGAGATCAAAAAATCTTTTCAATATCCTTTCTTAGTTTGTGAACATGTAGGAGATGTAGGCTCTCTCTGCCTATAGGCCGAAGATACCTATGCCCGTAGTAAATCCCCTTCCTATGCCTCCCATATAGCTCCCTTTGAGCAGAACCACTCTCGAGGGGTGTGTATGCTATTTGACCCCGGGGGATAAGTGTGAGTAAATAGGGGGTCAAGGTCTTCCACAAGGAGGGGGAGAGGGTAGATTGTGATCTGATACGAGTACGGGCTTGGAGTGGTCTTCACAAGGAAGAAATGGAGTCTCAAGAATGAGAATAATATTGAAAAGATGTTGCGTGAAGGAGGCGACTTGACTGTAGACTACACTTTATTATGTACATGCTCGTAGTTCGCTGTTACATTACCTTTCCCTACTCAGGCCTGCAAGATTAGTCTGCTAATGGTAAACCATCATGCTTACCCCGGTTGTCATTCCGTGAAAACCACACCTAACAAGCCCTCAGTGGATCATACACAAGGAGGAACCATCTCCCTTTCATTGTCTCCCCCCTCCAGCCAACGAACAAGGGCCATTGACGGGTGTGTACCTGTGGGAAAAGTCTTGAAGCCCTCTAGGCTCGTCGCTCCCAACACCAGGTTCAAATCCGATGACGCACCTACCCTTCCGAAGCGTTCAAAGAGGCCGACCAGTTGGGTGCTGTAGACTTGTGGGTACCTCTAGGGTTTTACTCTCTGCCTTTCTAGCCTCCTTCCAACCCTTTCCTCAAGGTCTTGCCAAAATACCAGACGTATCATTCCCACGAGAAATCTCTTCCTTGATCTTTCCATCTCTTAGTCTCCGGTCCCTCCCCAGCTTATCCAGCCGCATTAGGGAAACAGTCCAGCATAAACCAAGACCTGTACTTTGTAATCTCAACTTAATTAGCTCCTTGTGGGTATTAATAGCATCGTAATTTTGTAGTGGGAGATGGCTGGGTTTTGATGTGGCAAATGCCCGATTGCAATTGGAGCAACGCATTTGAGGGTCATTGAGGCGAGGTGAGGTGGTAAGATTGAGATGGAGGAATCGCGTGAGAATGATAGGTGTAACTGTTTCCTTGAGGTGATGTGCTGGTTATAGCACGCGTGTGGGTTGGGAGAGAGGCGATGATGAACTCACGCAATATGTGTAGAAAGATTAAACAAGTGTATGTGGGTATATGAATGCAGTTATACGGAACAGTCCTAGTGATAGGTGTCTGTGTGTGTGAACTGTATCTCCTACTGACTACGTACTGGGGAAGAATAATGTATTCTGCACTACAGTGGCCGAGCCTGTGTCTCGGTGCTCTTTCCTTTCAATATTGGGCCCAACATTATAATGCGCACCCTTGAGTGTCCACAGTAAGACTAATGTGCTTCCGTATCATAATTATAGGTCCGACATTGACGAAAGTCGTCGAGTTTAGATATGCCCGAGGTGACTTTCCACTTTGATTTTGATGCGATTCTTCATGGCTATCCCACATTTTCAGAGTATACTGAGCGACTAAACTGGAATGACTGGAGGGTGAAGAATTCACCTCTTTGAAGTTGGATCACAGACTTTATACGGGGTACATATAATCACGGTATTTAGGGCTTGACCCTCACTGTCCATGAGAACATAGTTCAAAATTTGGAAAATTGGAATAGAAAAAATATAGCTAGTATCTTATATATAGATTAAAGGAGTCCTCTTAAGTCATTGACTCAGTTAGGACTATAATATAAATCTGATCTAATCTAATCTAATCACGGTATTCAGATCTTCATTTTGTGTAGAATTTTACCAATAGTTTATTCGCTTTTTGTCTAAAGTCAATAAGTCGCATTGGCGCAATGGTAGCGCGCAAGACTTCTAGCCACGAGATCTTGAGGCTGTGGGTTCGAGCCCCACATGCGATGAACGTAGGATGAAGACGCAACATCATGGTCGGAATGGATTTTTGTTGGGATACTGAAACATTCGATTTCTCCGAGCAGTTAAATTGAATACCCCAGCCGAGGATAATCCCTTATCGAGAGAGGTCATATTTTTGCATTTGGCGAGAGATAGTTTAGATGGAATTACAAGTTTCAGGTCAGTTTCTTCCAAGGCTCCAGAGCTGTGGAAGATTCTCAATCATCAGTATACCAATATTATTTGAGTCACTCTGGCCGGTCTGAGTGGCCCGGGTCCGGATTACTCACTATAGATCAGATTAGATTTACATTATAATCCTAACTGAGTTAATGACTGTTGAGGACTCCTAGAATATATATATATATATATATATACGATACTAGCTACATTTGTTGAGTTCCAATTGGTTTAATTTAAGCTGTGCTCTCATAGACAGTGAGGGACAAGCCCTTTTACTCACCATAGATAGTTTGGAAGGAAATAGGGTCAAGAAGTAACCTATCATCTATTTGCTATCTGCTAGCAGATTCAGCTTGCCCACATAGAAAGTAGACCAAGCTTTGTATGACGGTATCATGTTAAGCTGAATACCGTACTCTCTCTAAATTTGCGGAACAATCTCTAAACTGCCCCCATTTAATGTCGAAAGAGTCACACAATCAATAGCCTTACCTTTCAACAAGGCGATTAACGGGGAATTCTCAGATGACGCCAATCACAGCCTACACTTGACCCTAGTAGCTTGGTACTGTGCGCCGGCAGAACGAAAAGAAACTAGAAAAGAATTAATCGCTCAAGTTCCGAGGCTTCAACTTGTAGCGCAGCCCAAGTAGGAGAACGTTATATGGCAGGACTCGATCTTGGATGCGCGGCGATCTGCAGGTACCGGTAGCATCCGAAACCGACTCAGTCAGTGACTTGGTATTATTTTTCCACTTGAAGCTTTGCCCATGAGTAATTGTGAGGCGAAGTTTCAGCCAAAAAAGACCAACAGAATTCCCTGATGCCGACAATTCCATTGGGAAATTTTCATACTTATCATAGCTAAATAGATCAAACATATTCAGTTTCATGTAGGTTCTAGGAGTCCTCTACCGTCAAAGACTCGCATAGGACTATACTAAAATACAATCTCATCTAATCAAGTGGAGTAGGTGCCCAGGCTACTCGAGCTACACTAGAAAACAACACCAGGAGGAGATTCACGGCGCGCTCCCTCGGTCGCTTGTTTTTACAGTGTCAACTGCACTCTTGCATTCGAGGTATTGGCGCGCACACAAAGCTCAATTCGTAAAACTGCATGCCAAAATTGAAAATTTCACGCCGGCCGAGATCACATCTATCCTCTGCATCACCCTACAAACTTGTCCTGATTTCTCTCATGTCCATCCCCAAGAACTGTTTCCTACATTTGTGCGCCGCGCTTTGTTACCTCTGTCGAGTATAAATATCGACGTGGGCGTGTATTTGGTGACTAGCTGAGGTCAGAGAATAGTTGATGAGAGATGTGGTCATTGAAATGAGGACGGACAAGCTCGTTGAGACGGAGAGATGGATTTGGTGAAGAGTCTCAAATCACCGCCAGTGTACCAGCTTCTTTAACATTGCAAATTTCGATTTAACTTGGCTATGAGAAAAAACTTTACCCACCAGCTCCTGCATGGCAGAAGGTACACGTAATACATAGTCGGCCTATAGATGAATATCTGATGGCCTCGTCTAATTTGACTCACAACGGCAATTTACGTGCAAAACCCGAGGATTATAATTTTGTTTTTATTTCATTCAGCGCGTTCAGGTACCCCAAGGGCCCATGCAGGAAGATCGAGCTACAATACTCACAAACGAAGAAACCGATTCGGTCAAAACCTTTTGGTGGAATAACTCAGCTAGGCTAGTGTGTAAACAACTGCAGATAAATCAGATTACGGACTAGTTTTGTATATTTGTATATATTTATTTACTCCAAAGTCCTAGACTAAAGCCTTTTTATTAGAATTTAGAATAATTGGGGCTATCAAGTAGGCCACAGTGTTGGTACACACGTGACTACAAATTCTGTACTCAGTTGCACTTCGGTAATTACTCGAGTCAATGCGCTCTACAACCTCAATGACAGAGGGGTCATTATTTCCTTAATACTTTTATCTATTTAGATGTAAGACCGCTGGAGCCGGCCGAGATCTGACCTTTAAGCTTGCCCTGCTCGTTCACACCCGTTTAAGAGCTAATAGATTTTGAGCTCATTGTACAAATAATACAGTGAGGATAAAAGAAAGAAACAAAAGAAATAGTAATTGGTGTTGAGTCAGCATTCCTCATCCTGAGCTCTCCTCCGCCAGCGTATTTGTCCTGCCATTTATCTCAAAACCCGTCCTTGCATTCAGCAAAGAACTAGTATGAGTCCAGTCTACCAAAGCATTCTGTGACCCGTGCAAAATTTTTAAACTTCCCTAACCCTTTATGTCCGAGGAGTTGCCTAGTAAGAGCTTCTAAGCTCATTTCTTCTCTAAGTTTACGCGTCAGAGTATTGTATCTCCGACAGCTATAAATGAGGATTGCATCTTCGTGCTTGAAGCGACGGTGATACGCCGCCAAACAATTATGTTCGTAGTTCGCACGTTCCTTCTATCTGACTAATAAATACATCTTTCACGACAACGTTCTGCCGTCCTACGCTAGCCAAATATGTCACGTCAAGCTACACCGCCCGCGGGAGGTTCCAACAGGCGCAGCCACTATTGCAGCCAAGGAGGACGAAGGCTTAACACCTGTCAGTGGTGTCCCCTACGAACATGGGGGTGAAATATTCCCCCAGAGCCAAGATTCAGTCACGAAAAGTGGTAAATATAAGAGATTTCGCCGATTTGGCGATCGGGAGGAGCGGTGTTGGCTCATTTTTGGTCGAAAATCCGACTTGCAGAGATTTGACCACTGCACAACTCCACGAAATCAACCATCTACATCCCAGATACGAACCGCAGAAAGGCTATAACCTGTCTGATATTCGTATCACAACAACCGATACCTTCATCGTATTAATTGCTTTCTCTGGAAAATCATTCCCAGCCAAACTCGTCTCGCGGCCCTCTCCACAATCATCTCACCACCTACCGAAGCTGTCCCATACCACCAAAAGTCAAATCGCCAACAAAGAAGTAAGAGGATGTCCCACACTCCGTAACTGACAGTCGCTGTGAAGGCACGGACGAAATACCGGCCTTGAATGCGTCCTCACCTCGGCCAAGAGCACCAACAACTCGACCTGCGACGTTTCGCCGGCATAACAACTAGAGCGTTCGACAAAGGCTGGGGCACCGGTGCCTCGGTCTTGAGCTCTCAGTCGCGTTTTCGACCTCCACGGTTACGGATACGGTAGCGACGGGAGTCACTTGACCTAGCACGTTAATGAAAAACAAACAAACAAAGCCTGGACACTGGACAACCACTCCGGCAAAGAGCCATATGGATCCTGGCACACAATCGTCGATTCTCCCGTCTTGCGGGCTAGGTTCTCCAAAGTCCGAACACTGAAATGATCGACCTTCTGATTCAGCCGCCATGGCTCAAAAGTGAGACACAGTATAATAGTGTAAGGCGAGTTACACACCCTCCCATTAATCTTCCTTCTAGCATCTCTTTTAGAGATCTGGCAGTCTAAACAGATGGTGCTCAATCTGAGATAGCAGAATCGTCCAGGACAGGCAGTGGAATTATAATCTTTCAAGCCGGCCAGATGATATACCACGAGAGTCTGTCCCTTGACTTGACGCTGTGGCGTTTCGACTCAGAACTGATCGCCGTGAAAGAAGCCCTCAAAGCTGCGCTTTCCCAACCAACAGCACGCTTCTCGGAAAATCTCTGGATACTCACAGACAGCCTGAAGGTGGCTCGCCTTTTACTTCAGTCTCCAATTTGCTCGTCGCAAGTGGTCTTTCAACAAATACAGGCCCTCTCCTGAGACTGGCCTCTTCTCATACGGTTTCCACATATCCCTCTCGGGAATGTCCAGGCTTATTAGATCCCAAGCCACTCTGACATGTTGGGTAACGATTTAGCCGACGCCTCTGCCCGGGAGGGGCTTTCAAAATCGCCTCCCACACCCCGTGGGCACTTTTCTTTTGACACGACAAAATACTGAATCAAAGCAGAAGTATCAACAGCTATGAAAGATTACTGCCACCAACATGCCCCAGTTTCTTACAGGGAGCTTGCCATTGACTCATACTCTCGTCACCCTAAGGAACTCTCACTAGCCAGACCATTTCTCTTCAGACTATACCCTGCCTGCTCAGGTCATAGAGACTTTGCAGAGTGTCAGCGCCATTTCAATCACGAGAGCACTAATATACATTGCGACTGCGGACAGCTCAAAGTTCCATAGCACTTTCTAGAGTGCCGCTTAACCACACACAGACCCCCTCGAGTTCCAGTATCTTCAAGGGACCCAAAGAGATTTTTGCTAGGAACCTGGTAAGGGGTACTTTGTGTAGCAAAGTGGCTTTCCCTTTCTGAGTTTAAACAAGAGCCTGCTCTAGAAATACCCAGGAAGGGATACATAGGTCTTATACTCTGCCTCGACTTGAAGGCTTGCGTTGTGGACGGTTGGTTTGGAATTTCTGAATGGACCTAAAAGTAGTATCCCGAAATGGGTGTAATACATCAAAGGAGTGAAGAGCATAGGCGACTAGCTGTACAAGTGTAGGCGCTATCATGTAACTAGAGAATTGCCTTGCACACCTAGTTTGGAAATAGCAAGGGCGGAGCCACAAGGGCAGTAAGCACTGGCATCTATGCCTCCAGTTAGTTTAGTGGGTAGTAGGGACCCAAGCCACGGCTGGGCGCCCCGACAGACGAAAAATAGAAAACAAACAAATAACCTCTCAGAACTGTCTGTCTCATATCTATTGTTTTTTCTCCGGGTTCCTGTAGGAATGTGTTTACACTGTTCACACAGTAACAATTGTGTCCTATCCTTATCCACATCGTATCATCTTTTCGACCAATGCAATTTCTACTTCTACGAGCTGGACCCATCCATACCGGCCTCTTTCCAGGACCCAATTTATTATTCCCTCTATATCATCTGGGCCGTGCATCATTGCCGCAAAGGACCCATCTCTTGCCCTTCGAAGCACCCCTCCTCACGCCCTGACCCGCCCAGGCACACCCAGACCATTTATATGATATCTTGAGACGGATATCCACATTGTTATTTAGGGCTCATCGATCCGGGGAATATCCCTCGTTGCAGATAAGACCTCAGACCGATGCGCTCAATTCCCTTCTGAAATGTAAGACTGCTCTGGGCCCCGCCACGATTCCGGCGGATATCCGCGGGCGTTTTAGCATGGGTCATCCTTTCCCTGCCTGTTGTCTTGTCCGTGGCGATGTTTGCGGCCTTCTAGACGATTGGTATCTTGTTAGCACTGGCGGGGTTGGGAATGCTGTAGACATTTCTCGACAATGAGCTTCTTGCCGGTATATCAACAAGTAATTATCCTGCCTCAATCTTGATAGTTCGGCTGATGCCAGCGATTTCTCAAATCCCCACCGCTCGTCTGTTGTTGGCATTGGGATGTTGGCAAGTACTGTTCATTCCCACTGACGGAATGAGACAAAATCGGTGGGAATGAGTTTCGACTTGGACGTCACTGGAGATAGTGTTAGATGCTAGAAGATTTGGCGCTATCAAGTAGGCCAGGTTATCGATACACACGTGAATACAAAATCAGTACTTTGTTCCACTTTGGTAGTCACTCGAATCAACGCGCTCTACAACCTCAATGACTGAGGGATCATTATTTCCTTGATATGAAGAACTAATCTCTTCATTAACAGCGGTTTGTCAAGACGGCGCAAGCCGGCTCTTTTTTTTTTTAAAGAAAAACATCTGAACAATCAGCTCCAAGACTCGTAGAGAGCTAAGGAAGTGAAGTTCAAGTCTTGCTTGAAATGCTGATCATCCACGATACTAGAAAGACACCATCTCAGAGTCCATGTCTCTGTACTGCGTGTTTCTGCCTTATGGTAGGGCTCGACGACTTCACATGAACAGAGCGTCAAGCAGGGCGCGTGAGACTATATGTGGCAGTGCCGACTTCTTTAGAATAACCGTGGCTATCCAGTCAAGGAATAGATTCTCACGCTCAGAGGAGCTCTGGGTTATGGAGATGAGCTTCCCGTTGCTTTTCTTCCCAAGACGACAAGCGGCGCACCCGCTGACACTTGACTGCTTGATCCAGCGCCGCTTGTCCGGGCGTTGGACGACTGCTTTCCCATGAATGCTAGTCCAGCGTCGGTGTAAGTAACGAAATCAGCCGACGACGCCCGCCTCTCCAGGCTCCTTTTATCTTTTTTCCGGATTTATGCGTGTGCCGTGAAAGCGTCCGCTCGTCTCGGCGTGAGATTAATCTCGGGACGAGATAAGCTCGAAAACTGTACGAGCGATCAGAGTAATTAACATCTACTCTGCTTCCCGGGATCGATGGGCAAATGAGAATGCAGTGGCAGTGCGAGGGTGCACTTATATACGACATTTCGCGCGGAGGAAAGATTAGTGGATGACGGAGGCATGTCTGGATAACTCGGGGTTTTCGAGACGTTTCCCTGGGTGGGTATTCACGGATGAGGGTTGACCTGGAGTGAGGAAAAAGCCGCCATAGATTCGCAGTGGTCCTTGCAAATGAAATCCGAGGCATGAGTGCTCTCCCTTTACATTGAGTCATCTTTTCTGTACTTTTTCTCTGGTAGTGTGTCATGGCTAGATAGCTGCAGACGCAATTAAAATCGAATGCAGAAAAAAGCGGGTTCACAAGACAAATATGATTTGCGGGCTCAGAGCCAGTAAGAAAGCTTCGTGGACCGATTCATTGCCGCCCATTCATCAATCTCGGGCCCAAGTGGCGCATAGCTAAACTTCCTACTTGAACGTTTTCCATTTTTTGATGTAAAAAAAGAAACCCGGCATTAAAGTTATCGACGCTTGCATTTTGCCGTATCCTTTGTCCCATTCCATCAAGCCGCCATTCCCCCAGAGGGCCGCAGAGCACATTTCTGCCTCATTCAGCCCCGTCTCCCCGGCAGATCCTACGTAGCTAGGCTATCTCAGCCGTTTGAGACGGGAGATCGCTGCTTCGGATCCCGCAAGGACCACATATGACTGCGCGGCTCTTCGCCGCTTAAGATGATACAATCACAATGTGCTGGGCCCAAGGCAGGTTGAGATGGCTCGGTTGTAGGTGAGCGAGGCCCTGCGCAAACGACCTGGAATGGAATACCGGGTGATGTAACCTACCGCATGCAGAGGTCTTTAATGTACCGGCAGCGTCTGTCTCATACTATCGCAAGAGGAGCTGCCCTTTCACTGTATCAGGCTAGACGGATCCCGGGTTTGGCTGACTTTATCTAGTCTCGAATGGTTTGGCTTGGAAGTAAAGATGCACTTGGCAATGCTGCTGTCATCCGAAAATGGGCTGAGAGTCCGTTTTTCAAAAGCATTCGATGTATTGTATTAGCTATCTAACCATGACACACCATCATACGGCAAAACGAACTCTTCACCTTCCAGCGGTGCCGGTGTAATCGCTCAGTATGTTCTGCATATCTGGGGTGGCCCAGAAGTATGGCATCTGAATCGAAGTCGAAAGCATATCCAAAATCGACGACTTCTCGATAAATTTTTGGCCTACCATTCTCACGCGAGTCCTCTACCTAAATCTCACGACACTCTCTCGCCTCGGATACCGATAATAGCGTTAATGGCGTTACTCCATTTGTAGTCAGGAATTTGCCTCATTAAAAATCGGCCATGTCCCACTTCAAAGCTACGATGCTATGTATGTCTGCGAGGCGGAAACTAAATCACAATATACAGAGCCTGGATCTTGATCTACGGGGGACCATTGCTCTAATGGGGCTTCATATTTCGAGGGGGCATAGGCAGCTGGGACATGGGACGAACGAGTGAAGGGGTCACAAATGGACATACTGAGACGCACATTCCTCGAGTGTTTTCGACTTAAGGGTGTCTGTGGGCGTAGAGGCGACGACTTCAGATACTATCACCGACACTTTAGTTACAGGCAACGATGGAAGTTGCTGTGGTCCGCCTCCTGGTCTTCATCCCCCCACATTAAAGTCTGGGTAGCCGGGACATCTACCTCTCTCGAGAAAGGGAGGACTATGAGACCATATCTCGCGCGGTGGCTATACACAAGATGACAAAGGCATGTCTAGGTAGCCAAAGAGTTTCCCTTTTTTCCCTTTGTATATTAATGCTTAGGGGAAGGCTATAAGTCCCTAGCACTAGGGCCTTGAGTGGTATCAGCGAATGCATCCACTACATGAGAGGTCCAAACGTTAAACTGAGTTATCCTCGTATCTGATCGCCGGTGGGAGACTAGTCTTCTCCTTTCTAGGCGTTACGAGTGCTAGGCTTGTGCCTGTCACGAATATAAATCCCTTCATTCATACTTATCAATAGATCATTTATAATTACTACTTTTATTGGCCACCGCCCAGCCGACTGCATGGTATAGTGGTACTCCGGCTGGGCAGTTCCCCCATAAGGTTTGTGGTTGACTTCATCACCAACCCTCCGCTACGTGTGACATTTCCGTTTGGTTTCGAGCATGGCTCATTGATTAATTTGTCGCGCGGTAGTGGAACGCCATTAGGGAGATCAAAGCATAATTGGGGTACCCCAGGAGAATTCATGCATCACTGTGGAAGGTACTAAATGTATCAAGTAACCATACACTCATGTCGCAGAATATACAGAAGCTCAACGTTGAGGATACTCACAAAGAGGTCTCATGCCGCAAGGGTTAACATCCAGTAGTATCTGTAAATAAATTCTGGGTATCAGTGTACCAGATGTCGAAGTGAGCGTTCTACATGCTGTGGATATCTACCAATAATTTCTGTCATGGCCTAGAGGTGCCAAAGCAGCATAATCGAACGACTTATTTGTTTTTTGGGTTGCTCCGATATTGGCATAGCTAGATAGCTTAGTACCGTATGATTAAAAAAAAGGTAGCTCGGCAGCTTGCCGAACACTCTACCGTAGTTCGACTCACTATTAGTCCAGTACATTATCTAACTCTAGAAGCAGTTTCTGCAGATGAGAGAAATCGAGGCCGTTATCAGGCAAAGAGGGGAAAATGAAGGACAAGAAGGGAGTCTACCCTACATATGCTGACACAGTGCGAACGCCCTTCTTAATGACAAGTTTAAAATATTGCAGAATCAAATTAGCCAGCCAAAAGATTTTTACAGCTGACACTATAAAAGTAAGTCAACTATGGAAGGTGCCGTGGTCCGCCTCCTGGTGGTGTTCTCTGGTATAGTTTGAGCAGCCTGGGCACCTACTCCAATTGGGAAGGAGACGCCGAAGACGACATTTCGCGCGGAGAAAGTTCAGTGGATGATGAAGGCATGTCTGGATAACCCAGGGTTTTTGAGACGTTTCCCTGGGTGGGTATTCACGGATGAGGGTTGACTTGGGGTGAAGAAAAAGCCGGCATAACTTCGAAGTGGTCTTTGCAAATGAAATCCGAGGCATGAGTCGTCTTTACTGTACATTTTCTGATGTTGTGTCATGGCAAGATAGCTGCATACGCAATTTAAATCTGATGCAAAAATAAGAGATTTTTACTAAAGGCATTCATCCTCTTCAAAGGAAAAAATTTATAGAACCTCTTGTAGGTCCACACAGCGGAAAATCGAGCAAAGAGAGATCAATCACATAGCTCTAGAGATGATTACTTCAAGATCTCGCGCCTGGAGGTGAACTGTAGCTACTGCAACGCCATTGTGACGAAATATTTTCTTTACTGATATACCATGTACCAGGTTGCAGCCAGAAGTATCAGATATCAATTACATCCGTACATGGTAATGCTTAGTTTTTGGAGGTCTTCCTGCCGTAGACGGTAGTCGCAAGCGTTATCGCATAAATGTTCAGTTACACCGTACAGCCAGTCTTTCCCCATCGAAATATATCAGCAGAAATATTTACACTCTTTGATGAGCTCAGTGGCATTTCATTATCTTGATTTTGTTCAGTACGTGAATTATAATTGAGTCATTTTCGATGCAATGCCGCGGTGTCTCGTCTCATGCGGGAGAGATTCTCATACTATTGCACCTACGGCTAAAAAGTGAGCTGAACGGTGTACTAGAGCTATATTAGACTCAATGAAGATGATGACAAGAAAGAAGGGGTAATAAGAGCTTGGATTATAATATCCCCATATCTGGGTATTTCATGTTTGAAAAGAGGGAGAGTTTTCATCCGAAACACTAGGAGGATGCTGTTGATTTTAACCGCGAATCTAACTGTTTTGAGTTACCACCTTTGGCCTCAGTCGAAACATAAGACGAAGAAGCAGCCAAGCGCGATGCATAAGTGATTCAGACGCGGGCTAGAAAGGAGCTAGCGAAGATGATGGAAAACTTTACAGTCCATGTTAAATCTATTGTCGCCAAATCAAAATGCAAAAATAAATTGTGTTAGCCGATCAATTTTGTGGGTTCCGGAGGGATAAATTTGAATCTTCTCGGAGTAGGCTAGGTGAAGTCAGTAGATTCCTCTCTTTCGTCTGATTCCAAAAGGGGTTAGACTAGTCTTTCTTGCCACCGGATGAGACAAACACTGACGGTGCATTAAAGACCTCTGCATGCGGTAGGTTACATCACCCGGTATTCCATTCCAGGTCATTTGCGCAGGGACTCGCTCACCTACAACCGAGCCATCTTAACCTGCCTTGGGCCCAGCACATTGTGATTGTATCATCTTAACCGCCGAAGAGCCGCGCAGTCATATGTGGTCCTTGCGGGATCCGAAGCAGCGATCTCCCGTCTCAAACGGCTGAGATGGCCTAGCTACGTAGGATCTTCCAGGGAGACGGGTCTAGGCGGCATTCGTCTGCACTAGCTAGTCGCCGACAGCAGAATTTATGATGCGCTGGTATTAATCAGGATGGTCTAAGTTTCCGGGGTAGAGCGAAGGTGCGGCGAAGTCCTGAACACTCCACCTTGCCGCCAAGTCATGCGCTTAGCGTCGACGTTTCGGACATGGCTCCTCCAGGTGCTTATGTACGCCAGGCGCCCTCAGCTGCCTTCTTCATCAGCCTTGCGCTTAGCTGCTTGTTCTTGCAAGGCGGGAAATATTGACCGGATGACTAGGCTAGGGTCTGGGATTAGCTAATGCTAGACAGCAGTACCATGGGTGCGGAATCTTTCCTTTAGCCTTTTCAGGCGCGGAGAAAGAGAAAGTCGTGTGATAGAGGATGGGTATGTCATACGAGCTGATTCCTATTCCAGTGTGAGAATAGCTGATTCATGACAATGTAATTGACTTTCAGTTTCGTTTTTTTCTCTTTTTCTCGTGAGTGGGTCGTGGAGCTGGGATATGATCTGGACATTTTCTTCCATCAATCACCCAGACCCAGACCCTGACCCTTGAATACGCTGACCTTCTCGTAATAGACGCGCAGGCCGCCCGGGCTGAAAAAAGAAGAGCTAGTCTACGGATGACTCCTCATGGGGTGGGAGATGGGTCGGCCACAGTTCGTCTGTGGCTGCCCTGGCGCCAGCGCTAAAATTGATTGATGGCGGTCAATATATTGGGTCCCCCCTACATGATGTATTCTCCCCCACACCCTTCCATACCCGCCCATCCGCCTCATCCGCCGAAACGCCAACTGCTCGAAAGCTGCATTTTTCGCCGGACGTGATTTCGCGTGTATGTAGAACTGTCATTAATCCTTTACATCCTTCTCTACCATCATTATCATATCCAATTCTTCTTCTACTCCTGCCTTTTTCTGAAATTTTTAATTGGTTTGTTCCTCTCTCGTGCTAGGCGTCATCACTATATTCACAGCCTCGTTGGAAACTGTTATTGTCTCGATTCTTCCGGTTAGATCATTTAATCAAGTGTGGACGCCCTCATCATATACAAAGACCTATCAACATAAACCCAAATATCTTGCGCCATTCCTGCCGCCGATTAAATTGTAGAAATAGCCCTAAAACCATCAGTCAGCATACTACTTGAGGCAGTAGTAGATAGCTATTTCTCGACCCTGGAACAAGTTAAAGTTATCTATGCGAAATTGGCGGCTGGCTTCCGACCTAATTTTTCCATATCACAACCCCAAGAAACAACTCGCATACTTCGACAGATCCTGAGCCTTGAGATCAAACATCTGACAATACTTGAGGCTTGAGTGAGTGGGCTTGAGAGACTACAATTCTCAGTTTTGGACCTCAGTTAGCAAAACAAAAGGTAACCTATGCAAAAGCCCAGTCCTGCTTAAACAAGAGCCTCATTGAGATATTCTTAGGATTCATTTCACTTAATACCTCCACCCATAAAATATAGGAAAACATTACAACCACCACTCTGCGCGCGTTTTCGCGCAACTAGTGCAGCTACAGGTCTAGTGAACACCTCAGTATTAGCACCAGCACTAGCATGGCATCCATAGACGAACATCATGAAATAATTTTGCCCGACTCACCCACCTCTCGCTTTACAGCTGTCAATAGCAGCTCAAAAGAAGCTGCCTCCAGTAGTGGACCTGCAGTGACTTCTTCTGGTAGTGCAAACTCGAATAATACACTGGCAAGAGAACAGATTGAGAGTTCAATAATTCAAACTAGAAGCCCGCCGCTAAATCACGAAAAGCAGCTTACTACCCAGATTCCTATAAATAACAAAGAAAGCTGGACAGTGCCGACGGCCGGAGAAAGAAACATATTCCAATCACAGCCCTCTCACTTAGAACCTGAAGGGTCACATAAGCGAAAACGCTCCAGCTCGACCAGTCATAGTCCCTACCAAAGCATGCCACCAAAACATTTGACTACAACTGGATTTGGAGATTCGCAAATTGCGCGCGAGGAAGCTATGCGACAGCAGTTACAGCCTGATTCCCGTGAGACATTCATTTCGGGGACTCCTTATCGCCCTTACATGACAGCCATTGAGGAGCGCGAACCGCCTCATGACTCGGAATCCTGGGCAATACCACACTATTCTCAACAGCTTGATCTCACTTCTGATGAGCAAATTGGCGAGGTACTTCAAAGGGCATCACAAAATCTAGATGCTCATGGTCACAATGGTCATAGCACTCCTACTGTGGAAGAAGAAAGAAATTTACAACCATTTTCGCAGGCAGACCCGAAAAAGCGCAAAAGAAACTTTAGTAATCGGACCAAGACTGGTTGCTTGACGTGTCGAAGGAGGAAAAAAAAGTGTGATGAATCAAAACCAGAGTGTAAGTTCAAATGTTACATCAAAGCCGAAGTGGAAAATTTAGGTAAAAATGACTCATATTTCATAGGTAATAATTGTATACGTGGTGGTTTCGTATGTTCCGGCTATCAACAGCGTGGTCAATGGCCAAAGACAGAAAATAAGCAGGCACCAGTACTTTTACAATCCAAGGCAGAATATGAAAATTCGCCATACACAACTGCAGGCTCATATATGTTACCTAGCATGTCTGGATCACAAAGAAGAGAACCTCTTCCCGGGCATCGGGGCCAATCACTACGAATAGATCCACAGCACGATCGGCCTAGCGACCTTGAGGACGACCATTCCAACGGATCCAGTGTTTTGAGTGGAGCTGTCAATTCCGTGGCCAGCCCGGATACGAATCGACTACCGGCTATTTCTTACGCTCAACAATCCCCAACCCCTGTAACTGCCACGAGCACTAATTTTCCTGATCGACATCCCAAGAACATATACGAGCAGACTATTCCTCTTCATGACGTCATGCGTCAAGAGCCCAGGCTAGATGCTGATACCAATACGCCACACCTCGTATCCCCTAATTTACCACATTTACTACACCCTCAAATGCACGTTGACAATTCACAAACGACCAATCCACAGGTGGCTGCTCAACTAGCTCTATCTAACCTTGCTGCCACCAACCGACCGCGTTCTCAAAAAGAAGAGATGCTTGCTGGTCGACATTATTTTCCCTTTGACAAGCAGTTAGTTCTTGAGCGGGAAAGTTGTAGTGGGGCATGCTGGAGATTCAACACCAGCACAAATCCCAACAATGGCGTGTCTTCTGAAGAACGGGCGCGATTGTTCCGTGATATTTTACAGCCTCAGGAGAATTTAGGCTCGCCCCAGGCTTCGTTAATAAATCCTGTAGGCCGTGTGGGTGATAATGTAGTCGTAGAGGCACCGTTCACTTGTGATTATGGCTACAATATCAGTATTGGTCAAGATGTAGCAATTGGGAAGAACTGTACCATTCTTGACACTTGTGAAGTTCAGATAGGGGATCGATGTCACATAGGTCCCAATGTAAATATTTATACGGCAATGCTGCCAATTGATCCTAAAAAGAGGCTTGGGTCGAAAGGTCCTCATCTTGGCCGGAAGGTTATAATTGAGAGCGATTGTTGGATTGGAGGTGGTGTCATAATATTACCTGGGCGTACGATAGGTAAAGGTGCCACTGTTGGAGCTGGCTCCGTAGTTTCCAGAGTAAGTTAGATTTTTCTTCTATCTGGACGACTTTTGGGATTAACGTGGCTGGCTAACGTGCTCTAGGACATTCCCCCGTATACAGTTGCCAGGGGTAATCCTGCCCATGTGTTGCGAGGAATCGGGCACGACGAGTAAAAATGAGGTTCTCGGCTTTCCCGTAACGAAAGCAGTATCTAAATGTTACTTGCAAATTATCAAAAATTCCTCTCCCAACAGACCACAAAAAATGTAATCGGGATAACATCATCCCTTAACACCCAGCGAGCGCGCCACATACCTTGTCAATCCGAAAACTTAAGAGGCGATGCATATTCTCTCACATCCATTCTAGGATCTCTGATACGAGAATATCTTATGGTAGAGCGGACATGACTTGACATAGCATGGTCTAGGGTCGTATTTCATTTGAACTTGAGGATAACAATGGACGTCTTCATTATGGAAGATTATGGAAGACCGAGTTTCTACAATTAGGTTGCCATCATCAATATAGGCAGAGATACATTTCTCATGCCATACTATAGACGGGAAGATGCTCATAGCGGGAAATACATAAATCGGTGGCGAAAGCATAATGACTCGGAGAATTAGCGATTCACCTACCAGTTGATCGCTCTGATGTATCGAAAGAATTGAAATCCTGAGAGATAATACGCCCGGTTAAACGGAGGCTACACATAGCATATTCCAGTCGACATTTATTCCAGTCACTCATTTTGTTGGATTTTTAGCCCCGTCAATTCCTAGACTAACTCGATATCAGAGTTGTTCCTATAAAGAGCCGAAGAACCCAGGAGAAGAGTGTGCCACGAAAGAGAAAGTCGCCAAATTCCTGACGGCATTGGACTAATTCGCCTGGACTAGGCATGAGGGGAATGAAAAATTATCATGAAAGCTGCAAATACCTACCGAACGGAGCTATACTGGTATTTATCGACAATAAATGCGATGATGATTTAAAATAATAGCCCATCTTATCAATAAGCTGAAAGAAATGCTATCAAATGTAGACTCTTCATTCATGCCGGTGGTCAGTAAATCACAGTTATACGCAGAGCTACACGATATCATCCTTAAACATAGAAGTGGTGACACTTGCAACCATAAATATCTTCTTACATGGTATTGGTGGACATTTTTGAAAAAAAAAATTATTTCAAGGTAACAAAAGCGTTAGAATAGAAGCTCAAAGCGACTAGAAAATTAAAACAAGGGAGATATGGGTATGATATATATCTATACTTGATGGTAATACAGACACTGCCTCCATCTGCCATCCAAAAGTAATTGGTTATCTACTTGTAACTTTAGGGATGTGTTCCTGTTCCGATTCAAAGTAAAAAATAGATAACTTCTCGCATTGAAGCGGCAAAGATACCTTGAACCCAGGCCTTACCATTGAAAATAAGTTGAAGCTTAGAACGATGAAAGTATGCTAGTGTGGCTCAATAAATTTATATTTGTGAAAGAAAATGGAGTACAGATAGATATACGCTGATCAGGGGTAATAAAGGGTAACGTACCTTATCGCTCAATAGCACATATTTATGTCTTTATAACAGAATCTTAATAAACTAGTAAATAATTCATAAAGCAGATATAATGAAGTTCTAAATAACAATGACAGCTTAAGGAGATGTATTAATAACTCAGACCCCCTCCAAAACATCGAATTTATAGTCACAATGACGTTCTAGTCGACAGCACTTTCTCGCCAATAGTACTTATCGTTCTTGGGTTGACGGCATAACTTGGATCAATCGTGGCTCATGATATATGTCTCGAACATATTTTCATCGAAACCACGATATCAGCGGTTGCCATGGGATACGAAAACCTTTAGTTGTCATTTAATCCTGCAAAGTTTTGCTCGAATAAAGCGCACATGTTATATATTATGGACAACTAGAATGTAATATTTCTTAACTGAAGAAAAGCTCATCTAGTGCCAAGTTATTCCCGATACATATTCTGTTTGGCTGCAACATATCGAACGAGTGGACATATCAAAAGTCTTAATCAATTAACCTTCAGATAAAACCTCTCGCTTGAATTTTTATTCAAACCCAAATAGCAAAGAAGTCTCTAATAGGTCTCTATTTTGTCTCTTGCGGGAAGTAGTCACTATCTTCACTAAAGTATCTGCATAGGAATTTTACCTTTAGCATTTAGTAAGCTCATATCGTGTTTGAAGATCTATGCTAAAGACTAGAAGAAAATAGTATATCCTATTCACTAACTCGACTAGTAATTGTTTAAGTATCATTAATCAACGGATCCAAGCGAGTTTTTAGAAGTTTTCTTGGATAATCTGAGTTGGGCTGGAAGTGTGTCTATACTGTGTTCGGGTATATGCCTAGTCCCATATATCAATCCCAAGATCGATTTAAAAGAACCAATCCTCATTGCTTTGACTCTTATGCCGGCTTTCGACGATTAATCGGCAAATCTGTGATGCCTAAAATGTCGAGGTGCACGAACTCCCTCACTTCGTGGAAATTGCTTGCATAGATTCACCGTCCGTAGTAATTGAGACGGTATATTCTCCGCACAAATTCTGGTTAGCTGACCCCTCTTATCTTGGATTCCAGTCGATTTCATATTTCGTGATGCTTGCCAATCAGATGATGTCTCTGGAATGAGAGACGTGCTCACAGGAAGGAAAACATAATACTGAGAAACTGCATGAAGGTGCTTTGATAAGAGAGACTTAACTTGGCCACAAGGGACAAGGCCAGGGATACGTCACGTAGCTGAATCAATTATCCCGCCACCTTATATCCAGACTGTAATCTTGTCGATGGGCTCAGCTGTGTCAAGATCTCTTGATAGCTGATCCCGAGTATTATGTCACTCCAGACCATCCTATCACCAGCCGTTTATTTTGGGATTCCCCGGGTTTATTCATCCTAGCCGAGCACTGCATGCAACTACAGTTCGCCTATCATGCCACAAGGTGAACATGGCTTCCACATTATGGCCTCATGATGGCAGCAGCTCGTGCATCACCTATCTGCCTCCATGCCTGTGCGACGAAGGATAAGGTTCACATATTCTCCCTCCCTGAAATAGAGCACTGAATCCCACTCTCCGAGCCGTCGGCTGCTTTTTTAATTTAACCTCGTGCCAGCTCAGTCTATCTACACCACCCGACCTGCAATAAATGGGCCAAGGCCAACCTGTCGCGCCCCCCCCCGAACTTTCCCATGACGATAAAAGTAGTCTCCCACTGCGACGTTTGATTTTCAGCATAGCGCAGTCTCCCTCTAATCTGCTCGCTATACCAACATGATTACCTCATCCTCATCACGTGCCTAACTTTAATTGTTTCGTCATCACATGCCCACAGTCTGCTGGGTGTATAAAGGCCCACCGGTATCTCTAATCCTAGCGCCAGCAACGCAGTGGTTAGCGTATCGATCTTGCATCGCTTTTCAAACGTCGCCGAATCGACACGCGGCTTTCTATACCCGACCTTGAATCAAAGTCTGATGATATTCCCATCCCTAAATACGCGCAGTCTCTGAGGCGCAGAAGAGATATTTTTCCAAAAGAGCTTGGGCATTTCTTAAGGGTTTCAACGCATTGGATCCTAGCGTGCTGTCCGTCGCCTTGTATGTACTCCCGAGGTCAAAAAGCTCAGGGAGTCTGTGTAGCTTCTCGTATTCCCTCTAGGCTGGTAAGCAGGCTTCATGAGATGACCCGATCCATCCGCCGTATCAAAGCAAGCACGTCTCTAGCGTCGTCAGCGGCAATCTCTGGATGCCCATGCCTTACTTCCAGCCTCATACCAATCTATCTCTTTCTCCTGGTATTCGCCACGGCCAAATTATCGCCTTCGCGAGTCTGGACGAAAATTAACGGCTGGCCCGCATCTCCATTGAAACACGGGCTGACTGCGCCATGCGTTTGAGCTTAGCATGTGTCGTATGCTTGTGGATACTACTGCTCTCCTGCTCGCCGGTGTCGTAACTTGCCTCATTACATCATCGACAAAGTGTGGAGACCTTTGGCCTAGTGTCCCAGCCTCACATGGTAAACTTTCATGATATCTTTGTGTGGTTGAGGCTCACAGCTAAAGCTCCAAGTCATGTACGGGTGTCGAACTGATGAGCCGGCGGAGATCGCTACAAACAGGTCCAACAGATTAGCAATTGGTAAAACTACTAACTAGATTGTGACGGTCGGAGGTTGAAAGCTGAATATCTGCCAGGTGCCCTGGTACCCATGCATCTCGCTTATGATCGACCTGTGAGTCTCATGACGCACGCTTATTCTGGCTGGCTGTGTTATTGATGCTAGCGCAGGAATAAAGTATAAGTAACTGGTTAGTTGCACCTTTGGATAATTTGAGCAACGTCTCATTAATATATTCTCATATGTACCTCGACCTCACAAATCTCTAATCTACTTGTGACTCCGTTCCAACGAGCTCTACCTGTGATATCTCCCTTGTTTCATCTCCAACTACACTTGCTGCAAGGGACACACCATCATTACGCTAAAGGAACCAGACTGACGAACTTTTTGAATTTACCCCACGAAAACCTCTCACTCCAATACTCGATCAATTCAGGGAGTTGCTTAAAACAAATAATGAACTTATGAACACTGTCGTGGGTCCAACAATAAAATTACGCCTGAACACCACCAAGTTCAAGGAAAACAATGCCATTCCGATGCTCGATGATTGGCTCCTCGAAATGTTACCCAACGTAGAGCACAACAAAGTTTCCGTATCCGATTCCGACCCTATAACCAACTGAGATAAAAGTTTCGCCAGCGTTCGGCTCATTTGGTTGATTTCATCTCTCGCTGATTCCCTCATTCTTCAACCATCATCAACCGCAAAGAACCTCAAAACTTCAGCGTAGCAACAAAAAAAGCTCGAATGTCACTGCGACGCGGAACGTCGCTGACTCAGTAGCACCCTAAAATTTGCCTCCCCTATAGAGGCTCTAAAAGCTAAGTTAAGTGGGAATATTTATAAATCCGTTACAAAATTTTGGAAGATTCATTTTGAATGTATGGCTTTGTCTTTCCTAACAATACGTATTTGGGAAAGCTATGGGGACGATAACCTTTTCTCTGATCAGATGGATGAAGCAGCCACTTGATGCTGGTTTTATGCAATGCATGGCCGATATCTCACTCACTTGCTTGAGGACGCGAAGGGGCCGAGGATTTCGTTAAGCTGGTTCATTTTGAGTAATGATGGTGTGTACTTTGCAGCAAGTGTAGTTGGAGATGAAACAAGGGAGATATCACAGGTAGAGCTCGTTGGAACGGAGTCACAAGTAGATTAGAGATTTGTGAGGTCGAGGTACATATGAGAATATATTAATGAGACGTTGCTCAAATTATCCAAAGGTGCAACTAACCAGTTACTTATACTTTATTCCTGCGCTAGCATCAATAACACAGCCAGCCAGAATAAGCGTGCGTCATGTGACTTACAGGTCAATCGTAAGCGAGATGCATAGGGGTTTTTGTTCGTCATAAGCGAAAGCTCCAAGTCAACTATCGGTACAAGACTGGTGGAGCCGGCGGGGATCACAGCCTACAGGCAGAGCTTATTCCAACCGCGAGACCGGCCACAGAAAAAGTAGAAGGTAAATTACAACTCAGAATATAGCATCTACTCCGACTCTGCGATCGTGACTCTATCACGAACCCCCAAATTCAAGCATATACAATTATCCTCAGAGAAACGACGCTTCTCGCCCCGCTCCCCTTCGCGTTATGCACCGTGGCACTGACTGGTTTATCTGATCCCCGCTGAGGGCAGGCCGGCTACCGAAACAGCCGATTCCCTCGGCGAATATTTTACAGCTTTCGTGGCATTTGGGCCCGAGAAGCCTCGTGACTAAGTCGCCATGGGATATTGGCTTTCGCAGTCTACGCGCGTGTTTTGCGTGGCGGCTACAGCGGATGAAGTGGGTTGGAGTAGTCTCCTTCCCGCAGGTGCACTCCATAGGAGCGTATGGGTTGTTAAATCGTCCATAGTACGCGGCAAAATTGCCGTGACCCATTCGTGCTGCAATCAGCTCGCCGAGGAGGTATCTTGTGAGAGACAGTTCGTGTGGTCTACCTCTCCGCACCTGCAGCTTGAGTTGGCGGTATGTAGGCGGACAGGCCTCTTCCCACCAGCTGTCGAGCAATCTCTGTCGTCGATTATTCACGACGTCACGAAGATACGCGGTGCATTCTACGAGCCTGGGAGTGAAATATTCTCCCAGAGCCAAGTTCACTCAAATTTCGCAATACCAAAGAAGTTGGCCCACGAGGCAATCATTCAAAATACTCCGCCGTGTCAAATATTCACGCCCAACGAGTTCGACTCGTACTTCAGTCCCATCAAGTCTGCAAGTACGACCAGGTCCATCCTTATTCCACTAAACACACATCTCGTCGACTTCCTCTGGCCTCGGTTGACCACCAAAAATACGCCCACGCCGACATTTATACCCGACGGAGGAAGCAAAGCGTGGCGCACAAATCTGGGAGACAGTTTTTTGAGACGGATGTGAGAGGGATTGGGAAAAGTTTACAAGATGACACAGAGGATGGATACCATCTCGACGGGCGTTTTATTTTGAAATTTCGCAAGGAGTTTTACGAATTGAGCTTTGTGCGCGCCAAGACTTCGCTTGCGGGAGTGAAGCCGACACTATAAAAACAAGTAAACAATGGACGGTGCCGTGGTTCGCCCCCTGGCGGTGTTCTTTGGTACAGTTTGAGTAGCCTGGGCACCTCCTCTACTTGGGAAGGAGACACCTCAGACTACATTTCGCGCGGAGAAAGTTCAGTGGATGATGAAGGCATGTCTGGATAACTCGGGGTTTTTGAGACGTTTCCCTGGGTGGGTATTCACGGATGAGGGTTGACTTGGGGTGAAGAAAAAGCCGGCATAACTTCGAAGTGGTCCTTGCAAATGAAATCCGAGGCATGAGTCGTCTTTACTGTACATTTTTCTGATGTTGTGTCATGGCAAGATAGCTGCATACGCAATTTAAATCTGATGAAAATAAAAGATGTGCCAGAGCACTGGATCCTGGGTGGGTATCCGGGCTAGGCGGTTCTCGAAGTGCTGCACGCGCCACGGCGTCTGCCTCTTCATCTCCTTGGATTCCTGCATGCCCTGGAACCCACTTCACCGATATTTTTGCCTTATTGGATGACGCACGGAATTTGCGTACATCTTCAAGGCTAGTTGAGGATGAGCCCGTCGTTAGCGCGCTTACAGCCTGCTGGCTGTCTAGAAACACGTGGATTTGCGACGACCTCCTTCTTTCCTGGGCTGTTCGTTCTCCAAGGCCTCCAGTGCGGCCTCTAGAGCCTTCCTCGCTCCCATTATCTCTGCATCTAGCATCTCTCCGCCGTGCTTGATGCCACTTCCTTTGCCGATAAGCTGCCCATCTTTCTTCAGAACATGGCCCCATGCAGAGCGTCCATATCCTTCCGATGAACCATCCGAGTATGCGCAAATGTCCGTTCCTGGCACGTTGCTAATCCATCTAACGCAGTCTTCACCTTCCATCAGCTTTGGGCCTGGATTTTTAGGGTAGACTACCGGTGCCGTGGCCTCAGCGGCTCCTGCTTCCTGGAGCTCTCGGTAGGCACGCTATAACCGTGATATCTGGATCTCTGGTCTGTCTAAGGATTTGGCAGTCTTTTTTTATTTCCGAGTGCCGACATTCGAGCACACGGAAGCACGGATCCTCAAAAGGATGTCGGTCATCAAGGCTCTTAAGCCTTGCCGAAAGTCGGAGTCGGTTGCCCTCTAGTGTGATCTTTGCCGGCGGGATTCCTCCTTCTCTGTGAAAGAGTCTATTTGGCGTTGTTCTCATTATAGGAATTTCAGCCCGCAATCCCATCAGGTTAGCTCTGTCAATCATGCTGCAGAGGTTGGAGGTTGAGGTTGAAACTATTCCTCGTAGAGTTGGGCGTTTGGACCCTGGCCACTAGACCCCAGATCCAAATTTTGCGAGAGAAACAACGCACATATCTACTGCCTTAGCCAATGGCCCGGGAGCTGCTCCCCGAAAAGCAGAGTGCAAACGGCGCATGTGCTCGGCAACTTTTACCACCCTGCCGCACCACGCAGTTACTTGGAGTTTAAAATTGAGTCGTGGATCCAGATTTACGCCCAACCAGCGAATATTTTCCGCAGGCTCAATAAGGGTTCCGTTTATATGGACACCAACTGTTTCTTCTCGACGTCGTCCTGGAAATTGAATGACTTCAGAGTATTCCGCGCCCATTCGAGAAGATGATCTGTCTCACTTTGTACAGCAGCGACAGACTCTGTTATTGTGCGGTCAAACCTTAGAATACCGATGTCGTCGGCGTAGCTAAACCTCAATCCTAGAGTATCACTTTTCATCGGCTCCGCCATATACAGAAGGAATAGTAATGGCGATATTGGTGATACCTGGGGTACTCCGTGGACCAGATCTCCCTGGGTGGTGACTCCACGGGAGAAACGCACTTGTACCTTCCGATGTGTGAGGAATGAAGTCGTCCACCGGAGTATTGAGTATGGCCATGGCTGAGCTTGCATGCGCCTAACCAAGCGATTGTGGAGCACTGCATCGAAAGCTCCTTGGACGTCTAGAGTTACGAAAGTTGAAGCCCATCCTTGGGAGCGTGCTTCTTCGACGTCATGGACTACGCAGGAGACCAGGTCCATTGCAGATCGCTTTGGGAGCGCACCGAATTGTTGATGGCCAACCACATCACAGGTGATTGCTAGGTGCGCCATTCGCTTGGCAAGAAGCCTTTCCAACCCTTTACCTATACATGAGTGGAGGGCTATAGGTCTTCAGCCTTTGATCGTGGTTGGGTCCCTATTTATCAGGAAACTGGGGAACCTGTCCTGTAGCAGGTGAAGAATATTTACGGGTATCAATAACTCAGTAGAAACAACTTAATTCTTTTCTTCCGAGCATTGGTCCCCAGAAGTTATCACTTCTCTAGGTGGACCGTGCGTTTAACTAGCTAATTTAAAGTAGTCTATTATTGGACCCAATAAATCCAAATGTGATACAAACACCAAACACCAAATAAACCTTAGATACTTCCAAATGTCTAACACTATTAGGCTTTTCCAGTAGTACCACTTCCGCTAGCTTGAAGCAAGATGGATGAGTGCCCAGTCGTATACAGGCTTTAAAGAGCTGCAAAATACACAGTCCGATCGTCTTCCAGCAAGCTTCGAGGAGCTCGACCGTAACTCCGTCTGCCCCAGGTGCTGTCTTCCCACAGCCGATTGTGCAAGTGCGCACTTCTTCATCTGAGATTTCACCTTCCCAAGGTATTCGATTATCGCTTGGAGTGTTGCATGGCGGAAGGTCGTCCGATTGTTGGTGGCGTGCAAGAAGGGCGTCTCGGAGAATGGTAGCTCGCTCTAACGGGTCGGTGATGTAGGATCCGTTGTAGTTGAGCGGTGGAGGAGGTCTAACCTGTCTATGGTTGGCTGAACGCATCAGCTTGAAGATATCGGACGGTGATGTCATTGCTTCCACTTGGCTTATCTGGTATTCTTTCTTGGCGGCTGTGATGGTCGTACGAAGCTTCTTCGCGCAAGTGGCCCGCTGCGTCAGTCATGCTGCGGCTCGGTATTCGGCGCGTACGCATTCGAGCCTAGGAGTCCACCACGGCGTAGATTTGTTGCTTTCATTTCTAGCCCGGGTTCCAGTCGCTTTGATGGCCTCCGAGAGATGGAAGCATATTTCTTGGGCGTACTCATCCACTTTCTCTGTTGTACTCAAATCTAACGGTGGGTGTACCCATTTTGCAACGGCACGCGTAAAATTAGGTAGATTTTTCTTGGGCACCCTGATCTTTGATGGACCCCGGTTCCTGGTAACGGTTGCCGCGAGTATAATTCCACGGATCGGAAGATGGTCGCTGGCCATACACTCCTCTGTATCGACCCAAGCACGGGCTCCAGATATATTATTCCAGGCTAGATCCGGAGTATTGCCAGCTTTAGGAGTCGGCTCTCCAATTATCAGACAAGAGAGATTGTGGCTTTCTGCCCACCTCTCTATCTCATCACCCTGTCAATACGGCCGGGTTTCTCCTGGTTGCCAGGCAGCATGCAATGAGTTGAAGTCCCCAGCTGCAATTGACCTCGCAGACTGTTTCCAGTCAACAAGCGGGCGGACAGCAGTGGAATAGTTCGGGCCCTTATACACGTTGAGAAATGTGATTCCATTAACCAGTACCCAGGAGTAGTCCCCAGTCAGCCTATTACAATGGAAAATCTGCTTTGCCGATATCACCTTTTCCTTCTTTCCAGTGTAGGTCACCACCCTCGCTCTGACATCCACACCTCCATACGGTGTATGATTGAGGTAAACTTGGTGTGTCTTGGTGTTACTGGAATACTCCCTTGTGCGTGTGCTGTCTGCGCCAGTACGGTAGAGATGGAATCTAGGGTTTAGCCAGCTATAGAGACTACTAAGGGTGTAGATTGGAAACGGTTGCTAAGCAACAGAGACTGTTATGATCGGCGTCGTTATTTAAAATCCCTTATGTAAATAGCAAGCTGTAGGAGACCTTCTGTCTCTAGATTTCGATAATTAACTGATTTTATTCAGGACTTGCGCTGCTGTATACCAACACCAATTGATCCAGCGATACTCGGTTTCCTTTGCTTATTTGTGCCAACAGGGTTCTTAGATCAACACAACATCCACGCCTAGCTCGTGAGCTCGAGAGAGCGTAATGTTGTGAGTTTTGACACCCCTACCTACATTGATTGACATAAAACTCAGTATAGAAGGGGGGCGGGAAGGGACCCGTAGGGCGCCCTTCACAAAGCTTCTTCAGGGTTGAAGGCCCCAAAACCAGAACCCTCAGTCATTGCTGTGTCTGTCGAGGATATATCCTTAGCGTTACAGTTCCAATATAGAAAGCAAATAGGCTTTTGTGTGATTGGAAGGTAAAGCTATAATTCATCTATGGAGAAGTAAACTACCCGCAGATCTCCAGTGCTACTTATACACATCCAGAGGTACCTAAATCTAGCTTACGTTTACACTGGCAATGATACTAGTTTAAGATTTGTTCTGCCACACGGGTGACACTTCCGATACCCTTAGCACTATCCTTTACGTAGTCTCAGTGGGGATTTTGTATCCATTTTAGTCAGCTGAGAATCCTCGGAGTGATAGAACATAAAGGATGCATTCGATAGCTATCGAAGGCTACAGGAATTATCGGCTCACAAGCAGTCACACTTAGCAGCAGCTAGTGAAGTTAGTCGGGTCGCTCTAGTAGCAGCCTCTGCAGCCGCTTTAGCCTTGGCGACGGCTTGGTATTCATGTTGGCCAGCTGGTCGAATCGTCACAAGTTGCTCCTTAGTAGCTGGGCCAGACCTATTGGGACGCATTAGGCAGTCTCAACTACCTGATTTATGAGGCCCTCCGCAGTTTCGGCACTTATTGGCAGCTTTTCACCCGAAATCTGAGTGCACAGTGAATCCGCAATTCCAGCAGGCTGGTGCGCGAGAACATCCACGGGTGGCGTGGAAACAAGGGCATCGCCTACACTGCTGTGTGGGAGGGCGGTTTTGTTGGATTGTGGCTACTCCTGAGTCGTCAAAGTGTTGGAAGCTAGGATTTAGGCTAGCATTCTTGGAGAGCTAGGCAGCCTAGGATCTGTAGGGAGCTCCGGGCTTGGGTTTTCCGTGAATCCTTACTCGGTCTGGAGTGCAGTTAGTGACTCTGAGGATGTCCACGGCTACCATGTCGACAGTGACTTCCTTTAATCCTTCTAAGCCGAAAACTGCAACTGGAACCGTAGCGATCCGGAGGGAAACTAGATCACTTGGTGGTTCTAGTTTTGCCTCAACTTGTGTGAAGGAGCCGGAGGCCTTCAGCAGTCGGGGTTTCGCATCCGGGTTTTTGGCACGGATGGCAAAGCCCGTGGGGACGCGTTGCACCTGGTCGATATCGGAAGGGGTGCGTTGTGTTTGTTTCGCTACAGCTTCGCGAGCGCCAGCCGGAGAGAGCTGTCACCACTCGTGGTTTGCATCGAGACGCAGGAACAGTCGGTCATCTTGCGGTTCTGTTGTTGATGCTGCTTACTTTTTCTTTGATTTTCTGGCAGTTGGGGCAGCCGCACCTAAGGTAATGTTTGCAGGTATCTGGGCGCCTGACTTTTGGTGACCTGCTCGGGTGACAGTGGCCCAGATGCTTCTAGGCGGGAAAGGTGCAGTAGACTTTGATGGAGTCTATAACATCTTTATTCTCACCGGTGGTGAGCGGTAAAAGGGCTGCATCGACGCTGTTAATAGCCGTCGAGCAGATTGTGAATTGCCCGGCTTTTTGCCTTGCCCTGCGCTCCTCCGCTTCGATATCTACAAATAATTCTGGGGGGTTTGTATTTTATCTGCCTATTGCTTCTAGTGCTATAGGCAATGGGGCTAGCGAAGAGTTTTCGGCTCCTGCTGCCTTAATAGCTGATGGGTCGGCCATTTTCGCGGGCCTCACCTCTGCAGGACTCGATAGTGCTGGAATCACTGTGGGCTTCTCGGGTGTGACAACGGTTTTTCTGCGGGATTCGACGGGCTCTAAGACTTGTTCCGCGTCTTCTGGACTGGAGGATACCCATATTGGATAAGCGAGAGTTTTCAACTTCTCGACTTCTACGTCCTCCATGTCAACCTCGGGGACATCTTTCTCCTTCGCTTGGAGCGCAGCCGCGATGGCGTTCATATTCTGATCATATGACTCGAGTTCTCGTCTCGTTAGCATAGATCTTGCGTTATTTTTAATGGCAGTATTCCACTGGTATGGTTTGTTGACACGATCTTTGGCATTGCCGCTGATCGCGTTTTTGTGCGATTTACGCGTCGGAGGTATTTTAAAATGCCGCTTATAGCAAGCTACTACAATTAGATTCGTTAATCAAAGAGTAAGATGGATGTGAGGGTTGAAGTGGGCAAATTGGGGGTTCTCAAATTGTGCGTTTGTTTGTTTGTTCATCGACGTAGTAAGTAAAGTTTCACACGTCGCACTCCTGCTGGAGCTTGAGCTCGGGTGGGGCAGGGCCGGATCAGGTTAACTGCCGTTAAGTACAACTGCCTCGTCCCTCCTGATTGACCAGAACCATTCAAAAACGCATCTATGTGTTGAATCATGACGAGTTTAGCAGCCCAGAACGAAATCAGACGAAAACTTTCACTCGAAATCCCGCATCGGAGTGCAAGAATGAACACCTGTACGTAGTGTCCTCTATGAACCTGGGAGTGAAGTATTCTCCCAGAGCCAAGTTCAGTTAAATTTCGCAATACCGAAGAAGTTGGCCCACAAGGCAATTATTCAAAATACTTCACAACATTAATTTTTCGCTCCCAAAGAGAACGAATCCTACCTAAGCCTCATCAAGTGTACAGGTACGACCTATTGCATCCTCATTCTAATGACCACACCTCTCGTCAACTTTATCTGGCCTCAGCTGGCCACCAAATACACACCCATGCCAGGGGGACTATTCTCAACACCTGTCAGTGGTGTCGCCTACGAACCTCCAGCTGTCACTGTAAAGTCTACAGAGCCGAGATTGAGTATCACCTCCGTCCTAACTTCGATGAGGATTCCCAATCGCCTTCGTGGTCTGTTTCGTCTTTATCATTCAATACATCCCCCTCTCAACATTATCATGAAGCTAGCCACAATCAGATCAGATGGTAGGGTTGGAGCCCTACTCATCACCAACCATTGATCGTGGAGGAAAAGCCATCCGATGAGTTTCGGAGCGTACCCAGCACCCGATATGGAGATAGTGGATTGGGTCAAGTCTGCCTCGACTGTTACGAAGAAGGGAGATATAGATGAATATGCGCACCTCATATGGTCCAGTTATCTAAACCTCGCCTGGCTAGGTAGCTCTCGAAGGGCGGCATGGGCAATGGTGTCTGCCTCTTCGTTCCCTTCTATCATCGGGTAGTTTTATTTCCTCGTTTGTTTTCTTTTTAATGTCGTTATCTTATCACAACACACCGCAATTTTTGAAATTCGAATTTTCGAATCTTCACCTTTTCCCCCTCTCCCTCCCTCTCGCGCTCGTCGCATTCAATCAATAAATTGTAATCGAGTCGCTGGCATTTTTATCATGCCACCTGTTCGAAAAAAGCGTCCCAACGCCAAGTTGGACAACACGAGAGTCCACCCGAGGGCTCTCGAACAATTACCTGGCCTTGCCCAGTCTCTGAAATGCGCGGAGATGAGCAAGGTCTCAATCAAAGGGAAGGAAAAAGCCCTACCCGCCGTCACTGAGCCCGATACTGACATGATCGGGTCAGTTGAAACTATTGAGAAAATCTCTCAACCGCCCTCCGTCCCCCACGGGATTGGAGAATCGTCAAAATCTCCTCCGACCGCGCCCAAACTGTCGGAAAACGCTGCGCCCATATCAGCGTCAAATTCAACGTCGCAGCCAAAAGCTGCTACAAAAGCAGAATGCCCGCCCGAACTACGACCAATTTTCGAAGCCGAGCAACGACGTGCCGCCGAAACAGCGGCAAATCTGGCCCTCTGCTCCGCCGCCATTTCTGGCGTCGAAGCCACCCTCCTCCCTTTGACCAATGGGTCAAACAGACAATTCGTAGACTCGATGAGAGTCTACCTACGTGCCGCCATCGCACAATACATGGCCACGGGCCCGGCCTCCACGCCACCCGTCCTCCCTCCTCGCCCGGCCAACCCTCTCCCAAGGGCTCTCGACGCCAGGAGCACACCAATTCCCGCCGTCCCAGCGCTGCCAATAAAAAGCACCTGGGCCACGGTGGCCAGAAACGGACTGCGACAAAAAGCAGTCCTTACTGCCAAGGCTGTGCCGCGACCTACGGCCAAAGCCCAACTAAAAGAAACCCCCAAGGCGAAAGTCGACAAGCGACTGTTTCTTCGCCTTGAAAAGGACCACCCGTGGCGACAACTGTCCACAAGTAGCGTGAGAACTAAGTTGGAGTACAAATTCAGCTATTTCAACCAACAAATATCCTCACTCCATCGAGTGAGAACCGGCTTTGCTATGCTAGCAAAGAACGATACATTAAGACAAGAGATGTTAGATGCCTCTTCGAAGCTGGCGAGTGAAAACGTCAAACTCGAGGCATCTTCGGATCTTGTCGCCTTACAGATACCGAATGTACCTGTAAGTATAGTTACAGTGCACGGCCCCAGGGCGGTCGATGCTGGGTGGGTCTCCGCCAAGATTCTCAGTACGACCGGCGCGCTTCCAATTCAGGTCCGACCTCATGGGACATGTCGACCTGGGGCACCGTATCAAAACTGGCATGCCCTCTTTTCCCGGGACTGCGCCCCTCGTGCGGGCTTCCGCATCTTCGACGAGTCTGGTATGGCTACCATTCACAAGCCTCGTCGTCAAATTGAACAGTGTAAACGCTGTTTGGGCTTCCACGCCACCCGTGGTTGCTCCCGCGCTCCAGCCTGCTGGAACTGCGGCTCCAACATGCACTCGGAAGCAGAGTGCAAGGCCCTCACAAAGTGTCGTAACTGTGGGGGACCCCACCGATCGGATTCTCGGGACTGCCAAGTCAGACCCAGAAAATCCGGACCGGTGACCAAAGAGCAGCTCGCGCGGATTCGCCACCTCGAGCAAGGGAAGTTCACAGCGGCAGCTAGAGCGAGGGCCGCAGCCAAAAAGGCCGAAGAGGCGATCGTCGCCGCGGCGAAAGATGTCGCAATGGCCGAGGCAACAGGTTTCGGAATGCTGGGATCTGAAGAAGAAGTTTGAGGACACAGCGACCTCGACGATGTCCCCTTTCGGGGCATCTACTAACTATTAGCAGGATACCGGCTGGATAAAAGGTGCCTGCTAACCCGTCTTTTGCTCTCAGCAGAGAAGGGGCAAACTTGTCATCTGGAAGGTGTGACGGACCAGGGAATGTGTGAGGAACGCATTGCTTGGGTCAAATATGAAGGAATCTTCTGGTTTTTCGGAGTTATTTTGATTTTCTTGATTTTTCGTTTATGTTTAATCAGCTGCACTTTTGGTAGCGTTTCACGCGGTTGGAATGAGTTGGGCCTGTATACAGTGATCCTCACCGGCTCCACCTGTCCTTGACCCAATGTGGAAAACATAGCTTTAGCTTAGGACAAAATAAACAAAACAAAACAAAAACTACCTTAAGGTCTCGAGCTGGCCAGCTCAGTCTATATAAACCGTCCGACCTGCTGACGCATTTAAATAAGTCTGAAATGTAATAAATAGGCCAAGGTCAGCCTGTCATACACCTCGATCTATGAAAAGAAACCATAAGTACTCTCCCCCTCAGATTTTTATTTCCAAATGCAGTAAAGAAGATAATTGTCTAGGTTAAAACAAAATTTCTCTATCAACTAGTCCCGTGGTCTTTCAATCCGAGCTATAGCGAATGTAGGTCAAGGACCAAAAGCTTAGAGCTCTAGCCAGTGCCATCGTTGTATTTCTGCGAAAAAGTAGGTACCATGAAGCCATTTACTTAAAGCTATGGCTCCTTTAGGAGAGCCTAGAATTCAGGGAGTTCCCGGCGTTGGATGTGTATTTCCGTTGCGAAGTCGGGACCGACTCCAATTAAGTCGACAAAAAAGGGTATGTTTCGTGAAATAATGTCTGTCTTTGCTCGGGAGATTATTGGAAATAGGGAAAGGACGTCGGGTAGTTTTATTTAGACCGGGCTAACCGGCACGTGAAGAGCTCACGTACTGTGCGCAGGCACAACATTAATTAGATGAATTCTTTACCTTCCAGCGGTGCCGGTGTCATCGCTCAGTATGTTCTGCATATCTGGGGTAGCCAAGAAGAATGGCATCTGAATCGAAGTCGAAAGCTACCTCAAGCATATCCAAAATCGACGAATTCTCGACAAATGTTTGACTCATCATTCACACGCGAGTCCTCTACCTAAATCTCACGACACTCTCTCGCCTCGGATACCGATAATAGCGTTAATGGCGTTACTCCATTTGTAGTCAGGAATTTGCCTCATAAAAAATCGGCCATGTCCCACTTCAAAGCTACGATGCTATGTATGTCTGCGAGGCGGAAACTAAATCACAATATACAGAGCCTGGATCTTGATCTACGGGGGACCATTGCTCTAATGGGGCTTCATATTTCGAGGGGGCATAGGCAGCTGGGACGTGGGACGAACGAGTGAAGGGGTCACAAATGGACATACTGAGACGCACATTCCTCGAGTGTTTTCGACTTAAGGGTGTCTGTGGGCGTAGAGGCGACGACTTCAGATACTGTCACCGACACTTTAGTTACAGGCAACGATGGAAGTTGCTGTGGTCCGCCTCCTAGTCTTCATCTCCCCGTATTAAATGTCTGGGTAGCCGGGACATCTACCACACTCGAGAAAGGGAGGACTATGAGACCATATCTCGCGCGGTGGCTATACACAAGATGACACAGGCATGTCTAGGTAGCCAAAGAGTTTCCCTTTTTTCCCTTTGTATATTAATGCTTAGGGGAAGGGTGCAAGTCCCTAGCACCAGGGCCTCGAGTGGTATCAGCGAATGCATCCACTACATGAGTGGTCCAAACGTTAAACTGAGTTATCCTCGTATTTGATGGCCAGTGGAGGACTAGCCTTCTCCGAGTCATGCTCTCTGAGTGCTAGGCTTGTGCCCGTCACGAAAAAATATTCAATCATTCACTCAAAGGCTCGGCTACGTAGTGGCCGAGGCTAGACAACAGTGTATGCGGAAAGCACATGGGCATAAAGGCGTGTAAAAATCCTTGTAGTTGAAGGGAAAGGGCATGTGGTTTGTAACGTGTGAAATACATTGCACGCAGCCAAGGTGCATCTTTTCAATAGTCTGGGACGAGGCCCGACAGCTAACCTGATCCAACACGGCCCCACACGTGTCTAAATACCTGCAAGAGCACAAAACTGCTCAGGTAGCTGGTTTGGCACGTCAAAAATCAGGACAACCTCACACACTTGGAATGAAGCTATCCTAGAAATATATGAAGATAGACAGGAGTATGCGCCGAGGGTAAACGCCTTGACCAAAGAAATACTCGCAGATATGATAGTGATATTCATAAATAGACACAGAGGAATTAGATGAAACCAATTATCTAGTTATCTTACGAGCTATATTGAGATGCGGAAAAGTTTCCGAAGTTTTTGTCATAACTAAACTCAGAATACACTAGTAAAGAATGAATCCGAGAATTGAAGTAAAATTAAAATAATTTGACAGCCATGACAGTTTCAGTTTACAGTGAACAGGGAAAAAACATAATACACACATTAAAATCTCATGGTTCTAGATTGAATTTTTAGGGGAGTATTGAACGAAGCTTAAATTTCCATATCAGTATGATTGTCCTCACATTATCCCTTGACCTAGCTGTAACTGCTATGGCGCATATCCGAGGTACAATTAAGGTACATTATTCAATTCTGTACAATTTTATCACCTCCGATAGTTTGTTAGCCTCTTGTACGTAGTTAATAGCTGTGGCGCTAATAATTTGGTAGCGAACTCTAGTGTAACTAATCATTCATTTGTTATTAAACAGATTTAAAGGAAACATACCGCTGTTGATCCTGGTAGGTGTCCATTTTAGCTCGCACCTTGAAAGTATAAACTTTACAATTAGCCATCTCGAAGAGCTTTTCTGAAGCCGGCGGGTCATTTTCCTTGAGCTCCATTAACTTGTTCGCATCCATGCCCATTATTATTCGGCCTACATCGTCAAAGCAGTTCAACCAAAGCAGGCCCGTATGATCAGTAACGTTTAATGACAAAATGTAGCGATACTCAGGGCAAGGATGACTGACGTCACATTTCTCACAGCGCCAGCTCCCATCTCCCATATCATTGATCTTCTTGTTGCAGCCTTCTGTCCGACAAGCTGGATACGAAGGATTATCTTGTTTGATATAAATAATAGTAGCTTTCAAAGAGAAGTAATCACCGCTCTCTGACATTCCCAGATTTTCGTCTCTAATCTGGGAAATAGTTTTAAGATCACTTCGACGCCCTCCTTCACTTCCAGCAGCAACCAAGCTCGTGTGAGTCGCAAAGTTCTCGCGGCGACCTTGCGAGTCGTACCAGCCTTTGAGCTTATGAGCTTCTGCAATATCAGGATCAACGCAGAGTGACCCAGAGGCTAGTAAACTTAAACTTCGACCCCCGTAATCTCCGACTTTACAACCCTTGAGTGCTACAACAGACTCTGGACTGGCATCGAATGTTATTGCTGTCTTTCCCCAGATTGTGATTCTAATCATGTAGCAGCTGTCATCAACGATCGATAACTCCCTCTTGTCAAAAGATTTTTGGGTTGTTTTGCTGGTGATTTGAGTACATTCAGAGACGTCTTTAAGTACTCCTATGACATCAATGACAGAGTCCTTCTCAACGTTTTGAACATCAGCGATGGTGCTAAAACTGTATCGTATTTGTGGCGCACTTTCTTGATCTTCTGCTTTCTCGACGGCAGTATCCTTGTCGAAAACGAGCTCATAGTCATTTGAGAGGGTAGAATATTGCTTTTTAGCAAGTTGAACCTTGCATGGACTAGACACGTAGTAGACGGATCCTTCTTGGAAAATTTCATAGAGTTGGTCACACTGATCATTAAATCCTGTGGCCTTGATCTCTCCGCTATCATCGAGAAGATTTACACTAAATAACTTCCCTTCGCTATTCTGTTTTTGCCATGTTCGGATATCCGACTTTTTGGTGACACGTGCCTTTATTGTCCATTTATGCGCATAGGGAGACAGCCCTTCAATCGGATATATGTTGGTGTGCGACGAAGAGCTTGTAGGAACTTTTCGCGGTGGAGCACTAGACTCTTGTTTTAAAGGTTCTGTGTTATTTGAAGAGGGTTTTCCGTAGAATCCAGCGCCAGTAATCGTCGAATTACTAGGTTTGATATTTCCTTCTTCTCGGACTGTTAGTGCGACTGGTTCTCCAATCTTATCAAACTCCCCTAGGCCTTCAATAACTTCTATGTCAAGTATTATTAATATTCTATTAGTCATGTCAGTATTAACTGCTGGATCTTGGATGGACAGTGAAGCAGACAAACCTTTTTCCCTTTACACAGTTAGCTTGGAATTGTTTCAGTCGCACAATTGAGCCTCTTTTTAGTTTCCCATCATGCACAACATGGTTTGCCTCTGTATCGCGTCAAGTTGTGTGTACCTTCAGTGGCCAAAGACTTACGCGTCGCAAGCATGCATTGCACAAAATTGAAGACGTCGCTTAGCACCAGACGGTATCTTTCTGGTGCGTTTTCCTGGTTCGATGCGAGGGTCTTGATCTGTACGCATTGGCAAACTGGCACAGGGTAGTTCATCTCCAGACGCTCTGGATCATTGAAGATGGCACTACACTTGGTTAATAAAGAATCAGACGAGATAAAATGCTTACTCCAAAGCGCCTTGAGTAATCTGCTCTTGCGCTTGCGCTATGTCTGCCATTTTTAATCGTTAAACAATTGATTTCTTGTCTTTTGAGAGATTGGAAGCCTCATGAAGTGAAATGTCAGAGATTTAGGTTTACCATCCATGAATCTTCACATACTTTTTCGTAAGGCGAAGGTGAATCCCCATTAATCATGCATGTCCGATTATCAGTTTCTTAGTATGTATGCACGTCGATAAGCGACTCTTTGATTCTTCTGTGTGTGTTTATGTTGTTGATTGTACTACTTGTGTCATAGATTATCTAGCACATTGGGCTCCTCTCTGCCCCAGGCCACACCTTGTGTAGTGCTGCTTGCCTCCCATGTTTCTTGAAAGATCAATGATACGTTGCCCTTGATGAATAGCAATTCATCTTAGAGTTTACCCATGGCATTCAGTCACTTTTTCCATTGAACCTTCTACCCAACCCCCCTAAAAAAAAAATGGTAGCAATGGAAATTGCGTGAGCGGGAAAAAAGTCTCAAAAAACCTGCAGCTCCCGCCAGGCGAGGCCTAGACGCCGGAACTACTCGAGGCGCGCATGTTCATCTACACCTCCCTTTGTAGCAGTCGATGCCGACTTGATACAATCCACCATCGCCGTATTTGGTGCTGGGTACGCTCCGAAACTCATCGGATGGCTTTTCCTCCACGATCAATGGTTGGTGATGAGTAGGGCTCCAACCCTACCATCTGATCTGATTGTGGCTAGCTTCATGATAATGTTGAGAGGGGGATATATTGAATGATAAAGACGAAACAGACCACGAAGGCGATTGGGAATCCTCATCGAAGTAAGGACTTTGTTACTAAATCTCGGCTCTGCAGATTCTAAAGTGAGAGCTGGAGGTTTATAGTCGACACCACTGACAGGTGTTGAGAATAGTCTTCCAGGTCACGGCAATTTTGCGGCTACCATCGCCGTTTCAACAACCCATACGCTCCTATGGAGTGCTCTTGCGAGAAGGAGACTACTCCAACCCACTTCATCCACTGCTCTCAGCGGGGATCAGACAAACTAGTCATTGCCACAATGTATGACACAAAAGGGATCGAGGCGAGAAGTGTCGTTTCTCTGAGGAAAATTTTATGTACTTAAATTTAAGGTTGAAGGATGGAGTCTCGATTTCGGAGTCGGAGTAGGTGGTGTCTTCTGAGTTGTAATTTACCTTCTACTTTTTCTGTAGCGGGTCTCGCGATTGGAATGAGCTGGGCCTGTAAGCAGTGATCCCCGCCGGCTCCACCAGTCTGGTACCTATAGTGGACCTAGAGCTTTAGCTTAGGAGCTTAATATAAAAAAAGTTCAAAACAAAGACGAGCTTTTATCCTGTCATTATCTCCCCTCTCCAGCCAAAGAAGCGATGGCCATTTGCGGGTGTGCGGCTACAGTAGAACTGTTTTATCAATTGGGATATATAGGAGCAGGACGATGAATACCCTCTGGAAGTCATGCTCACAGTAGGTCTAGTTAATCGCTATCGCGTATGTTCTCATGATACGTAAGACTTGTATTTACATACTTATGTAGAGGAAACTTGGCCAAGGGAACGAACGGAGCCTGAGACTTCTTTATATCTCGTTGCAGACTTACTGTGTTATTCACAGCTTAGTGCTAGAATATCCTCTTATAATATTATTTTTCTCCTACAAAAAATAACCATCTTGTTGTCCCCCAGCCCATCAGTCGCTGTCTGATTCCATTATCTCTATTCTATCGAGTTCTTGTTCGATCCACAATATCCACACATCCATTACACACTAGACATCCCACAGTTTAGTTCCACAGTCACTTGTATCTAAAATGACGTGACCTAATGCATTTCCCATGGTACGTGACGTGGATATAACAACAAACTCTCTCAAAACCACCAAGTGCGGAGCCCTCCCGTGACGAGGAGTCCGGCCAGCCGAGCGTAGCAGACCTGTGCATACCTAAGAGCGTCTCTCAATCTTCCCAGCCTCGTCTCTACTCCTCCCCTGGTTATTGCCGCAGGATAAACCAAAGGTCGTAAAAGGATATCAGAAAAGTCTTTTTTTTCATTTTATTGTCCTGTCTGAGTCTATGACTATATCAGACATGCAGGTCCTCTCTGCCTACAGGCCAAGGATACCTATGCTAGTAGTATATCCCCTCCTATGCCTCCCATACAGCTCCCCTCAAACAGTACCACCCCTCACAAGCCCTCATTTTATCAAACACTTAGAGGAGCCCTTTGCCCTTCATTATCTCCCCTCTCCAGCCAACGAAGCGATGGCCATTTGCGGGTGTATGGCAGCCGGGAAAATCACAAAAACCATCGTGTGCGGAGCTCTTCTATTACTGACATTAAGACTAGGTCCGAAGACATAGTGACCCATCTTAGGCCTTCGAAGAGGCCGGCCAGCTTCGCGCTGCAGGCTTGTGGGTAACACGGTAAATTCGCATTCTGCCTTTCTAGCCTTCTTCCAACTCCTTCCCGAAGGTCTTGCTGAAATGTCAGAAAAGTCTTGATAGAGTGTGATTACTGTATATTAGCTTAGCCTAACTTCTTTTGTTCCATCCAGGGAGCTGGAGAATACTGTTGACTCACAAACATTGTAAGTCATTTTGGTTAATTAGCTGAAATCTCGGTCTTGGCGCCCACAAACGTTCTGAAGTTGAAAACCCCTCGAGAATATCAGTCCTAGCATGGTCTTCAGAGACCTCTTCGCCCACTCGTTCCACATCTCAGCCGCCTGTTCTTCCTCAAGACGAATAACCCCATTAGAGCACCAGTCCCCCATAAACCATGGCCCCAGCTTTGTATATTATGACTTGATTTCCTCCTTGCGGGTATACGTAGCGTCGTAAATTTGTAGTGAGTGATGGCCGGTGATCAATGGGGCAAGCTCCTGTTTGCAATTGGAGTGACTTCTTCATTGGTCGTTGAGGCCAAATGATGCGTGGTTGGAAAGAGATTGAGGACTCTGATGAGGATGGTAAGAAAGGCATTGTCGACAAGTAGTCAAATGGAGATATGCTTGAGGTTGCTTTCGACTTCGATTCGGATGCGATTCTTTTTGGCTATCCCAGATATGCAGAGAAAACTGAGCGATTACACCGGCACCACTGGAAGGTGAAGAATTCGTCTTTGCCGGGTTCGAGGCTGGTTGAAGAGATACCCGTGTCAAGTGCTTTTACAGCATGTTGACTATCCAGAAAAACACACAATCGCCGAATCGTGTCCCCCAGCTGCTATTGCATTTCTTTAAGTCTC
Source organism: Blumeria hordei DH14 (assembly GCA_900239735.1). Classification (NCBI taxonomy): domain Eukaryota; kingdom Fungi; phylum Ascomycota; class Leotiomycetes; order Helotiales; family Erysiphaceae; genus Blumeria; species Blumeria hordei. The sequence continues at coordinate 651,519 of OENG01000009.1, read as the reverse complement.
AACGCCGCCTCAAGAGCCTTCAGCGCCCCTGTGATTTCTGCGTCCAAGACCTCCCCCCCCGTGTCGGATACCATGCTCCTTAAGAAGAGTTTTACCATATCTCTTCACAACAAAACCCCAAGCTGAACGTCCGTTTCCCTCCGAAGAGCCGTCGGAGTAGGCGCAAATTTCTGATGCGGGCACGTTGTCTATCCAAAGTTTGCTTGCTTTTTTTCCTTCTGACTTGGTCATGAATCTAGCAGAGTAGGATGGTGGCGGCAGAGGCATCGAAGCTTCTGCATCCGGAAGTTGTCGATAGGCTCGCTGTGCACGAGTCCTTTGTCTATCTACATATTCAAATCATCGAGGTTTTTTCTTGTACTTTCGAGTCCCAACGTTTGGGCACATCGCAGCACGAGATCTCAGTGGGTGCTGATCATCGAGGGTTTTCATTCGGGCTGAAAATCGTAGCCGGTTTCCCTCTAGAAAAATATTTGCGGGATGGATTCCTCCTTCCCTGTGCAGGACCACATTCGGAGTAGTCCGCAGAACCGGAAGTGCAGATCGGAGACCCATCATTTTGGCCTTATCGATCATAGTGCAAAGTCTTGCGGTAGCTGGCGTTGCTATTCCTGCTCTTGTTGGGCGTTTGAGGCTGAGCCACCAGACTTCCGCTCCAAAAGTCGCGATTGAAACAATACAACTATTAACTGCTCGTACCAGCGCCCCTGGTGCGGCCCCTCGAAAAGTAGAATTGAAGCGTCGCATAAGATGTGCGACTTTCATTGCTTTTCCGGACCACGTCATCACATGATGTTTGAAGTTAAGACGCGGATCGAGGTAAACTCCAAGCCAGCGAACTTGTTCAGCTGGTTCTATAAGTGTGCCGTTTACGTGGTTGCCAACAGCTGCCTCGCGATGCCGTGGTAGAAATTGTACTACCTCTGACTTTTCTGTGTCGAATTGGACAGCATTTTTCTGAGCCCACTCTAGCAGGTGGTCGACTTTTTTCTGGGCAGCTGCAGTAGACTCAGCAGTGGTGCGGTCAAATCCAAGAATGCCAATGTCTTCAGCGTAGCTAAACCTTAGATTAGGTGTACCACTGCGCATTGGCTCTGCCATGTACAGAAGAAAGAGAAGAGGCGAGATCGGCGAGCGCTGTGGGACCCCGCAAACTAGCTGTTGCTTTGTCGTGACTCCTTCTGAGTGTTGGATCTGAACCATTCGTTGTGCAAGGAACGAAGACGTCCACTTTAGAACTGAGTCTGGCCATCCTTGTTCTTGCATTCTTCTCACTGGACAGTTATGAAGAACTGCATCTAACGCACCTTGTACGTCTAAGGTGACGAAATTGGCCGCCCACCCTTGTGTGCGCGCCTCCTCGACATCATGCACCACACAGGATACAAGGTCTGTTGCTGAGCGCCTCGAGAGTGCGCTGAATTGTTGCCGACCAACTACATCACAAATCACTGCTAAGTGCGCCATCCGTTTTGCCAGAAGTCTTTCAACTCCTTTACTAAGGTAAGAAAGAAGGGCAATTGGTCTCCATCCTTTGACTATCGTTGGGTCCAATTTAGGCTTCTGTACAAGTACTACTTCGGCCAATTTGAAAAAAGTCGGATGCGTACCGAACTGTATGCAAGCTATGAAGAGCTTGACTATACAGGGTCCAATTGTCTTCCAGCAGGCCACTAGCAGCTGTACAGAGACTTCGTCTGCTCCTGGGGCCGTGTTTCCATAGCCGATGGTACATGCTCGGAATTCTTCCTCGGAAATTTCATCCTTCCATGGTATCCGATTATTTCTCGCGGCAGTGCATGTGGCAGGTCGTCCGATGCTTGGTGTCATGCAAGGAGAGAGTGACGGAGAACTTTGGCTCGCTCTAGCGGATCAGAGATGAGAACTCCGTTGTGGTTAAGAGGTGGAGGAATGCTTGACTGTCTAGGAGTAGCCTTTCTCATCAAGCTTAAAACATCGTTCGGCGTGGTCAATTTTTCTATTAGCTGTGCTTGATATTCCTTTTTAGTGGCTCTAAGAACTGATTAGAGCTTTTTGCCGTGCACAGCACGTTGGGGGAGTGTTGCGGCCGCTTGATATTCGGCCCTTGCAGCCTTGCACGCCGGGGTCCACCATGGGGCAGATTTACCCGCGTTTGCTCTAGATCGAGTTCCTATTGCACTAATGGCAGTCTTGAGGTGGAAGCACAGTTCTTGGGCGCAGTCTTCGATCTTTTCAATCATGTCTAGGAGTGGCGGCAGGCGAACCAATTTAGCAACAGCTCGCGCAAAGTTTGGCAGTTTTTCCTTAGTCTCTCGAATCTTGGCTAGCTTGGGTCTTAATACTGCAGACTGGACCGGAACTATTCCTCGGGTGGGGAAGTGGTCGCTGGTGACACATTCATCACGGTCTACCCATGCACGGCTACTGTTAATTTTGATCCAGGAAAGGTCCAAGGTGTTTCCAGCTTGATGTGTGGGATCTCCGATGATAAGGCAAGTTAGATGGTATTCTTCCACCCATATTTCAATTATTTTACCTTGTCCGTAGGGACGAGTATTATGATAACGAGGTTATGAGAAGTCTAAGAATGGTCGCAATGGATGTAACAGTCAACTTGGGTGGATATAGGATAGCGCTTTAAGTCTAACGTGAAGAAGAAGAAGAAGGATATGTATTGTAGATCTGCTATATTGATGACTATTGAAGATAGGAGTAGAAAAGGTTGACCATGTACAGAGTTCTAGCAGCAAGTATTTATACACAAAAATGGTACACAAACTATACCCTCTATAGCAATAACTCCCAACCATTCAGCCATTCAACAATTATATCATTAGATATACCTGCGACATATGATCATATTATCATGTATGACTAAGATACTGATGTTGTCATTTGCTGTATGTTAATGACGTATCATTGACACAGGATTGCCTGTCCTGTCGGTTACACTTGCCTAATACTAGCCATTTCAAGTTATGTGATCTATAAGTGGGCCTGATCACAACAACGAGTGACTCCTAGTTGCCAGGCACAGTACACCGAATTGAAATCACCCGCAGCGACTGAGTTCGGCGGCGGGATCCAATTGATAAGTGGCTGTACGGCTGGTGTGTCTCTGGGTGCCTTGTACACATCGAGGAAAGTGACTCCATTAACAAGCACCCGGCAATAGTCGCCCGTCAGCTTACCACAGGGGAAGAGTTGCCTCGCTGACATCGTCCTATCATCCTTCCGGGTGTAGGTCACAGCCCTAGGCCTGACATTTTCGCCACCATGAGGTAAATGGCAAATTGTTGTTAAGGTAAGAGCTTACGGAGGTTAATTGGCAGAAGTTTTACGGATAATTATCGATGAATCAATGTGAACTGCTGATATATTTGCTATTCAGAACTATAAGGATTTAGGAGGTAGAAAGAGCTAATTATATACACATTTGAGGTGGCTAAACTCTCGCCTCATTTTCCCAAATCAGTATCACAGAATATTCTAGTATCCTCCATGTGGTAGTATTTTCTAGAAACACTTTCCATACAGTGCTCTATTGTTCCTCTACTCATCATGGAGACACCTGGAAAGTTCTTCCTTTACCCTTAGTGATCATTACCCTTGTGCATCGTAATCCTAGCCATCACCAGCACAATACAAATGTATCCAGGACGTGACATTGTCTCTTCTTTCCATCAAGGTTGTTGAATTAAGACAACGTCGATATTCAGCTCGAATGCTCGGTCAAGTGCAATATTCTATGTCGGACCTCCTCTACCTACGTTTATTGATATGAAACTTAGTGTAGGAGGGAGGCGGAAAGGGGCCCGTGGGGCGCCCTTTAAGAGTGATTTTTCGAGACGACCGCCTCTGTGACCTCAGTCACGTTTGGCATCTCATCCGTCATTAAAACCTCAAAACTGTTGTTATAGCTGTAGTTCTGTGGACTTATTTTGTCCGTCTCAGCTGCTGCTTTGAAAGCGGCTTCTGCTCGTCGAACGGCAGTTTTTGCTCGGACCACCGTGGCATATTCGCGTTAGCTAGCTTGTCTGAAAGTCACCAGATTTTCTCTCGAGGCTGATCCAGACTTGATGGGGCGAGCCAGGCAATCTCGGCTGTCCGATCGGTGGGGCTCCCCACAGTTGCGGCACTTTGTATATTCTTTGCATTCCAATGTGGAGTGCATTGTTGAGGTGCAGTTCCAGCAAACTGGGGTGCGCGGGCAGATTTGAGTCCCGTGGTATAGGAGACATCGCTTGCATTGGCTCACAGTTTGGCGTGGCTGATGGCAAACAGCGATTCCCGAGTCGTCAAATAGTGTTAGGCTCCTTAGCTAGATCAGAGGACACGGGTCGGAACGGGTCGGAGTCGGAACAGATATACTTGGGACAGGATGTGATCGGAACGGGACGAAGGCGAGACAAGACGGAGGCGGAACGAGACGGAGTCGGGGTATAAGGTAAAACTTATAATCGGATCAATCTAAAGTCTAGAATAATTACAAGACAAAAAGCTACAGAACAAATCCAGTCCTAGACATTCCTTAAGTACTCAAGACCGGCTACTACAATCAGGGGTATGATAGTCTACAGCAATAACATAGCAACTGATTACTATGTTGATTAGTAACTGTTGCTATCACAACATTGTAACCATCGTAACGAATTGACTATGTTACTAGGGAAGCTCCTGACTTGGTTGACCAGATCAACGTAGCATCTCAGTATTATCCTAGGGCACAATGGTAGTAACAAGCAGGCTGATTTCCTCGTGGAAAACCCGGTCTGTGACAAATAGTCGGAAGCCTGGTCTAGGGACGGACGCTCTTTCAAAATGAGCTACTCATGTCTGGTTTGGGGCTCTGACTCTCCCTTGTCCATAAGGGCAGACCCTTGCCGGAGTTTTATTGGTGACTCGGGTGATTTCGTCGGCCACCATCTCGTCGGTGACGATTACTTTTCAAGAAGTGTATGTCGGAATATTTCCTATGGATTCTTTATTTGTGGTATCTCAATAATGATTATTGCATTTATTCGTGTCTATCTTTCTTTGTGACGGAGCGCCAGGGCCTTAGTGACCTTGAACACTCGTCACATGATACATGCTTCTAAAGCTATTACTAATCATTACCCATTTGTTATTACATCTTCATAATCATCATTACCACCCAAACTCCAGTATCCTTGCTTTATACACATCCAAATAAAACTTGTGTCCTATTATTCGACACTGGCAAAACAGATAAATAAATGAAAACAAATAGAAGTTCCTTTTTATACTTGATGTTTTTGAAAATATAATCTGCAATGGGAAATATATTAAACCCTTTCCACCCATTCGTTTTCCTCGACTATAATAGTGTTAAGATCGATAAGACGTTTCAAAGCATTGCAGTAATCTGACTTTGTCATCGCATCTGCTGGATTACTATCGCCCTTGATCCAGCGTACTTGAGCTATTTCCCGTCTTTGGTAAGATTGACGGAGGCACATTACATCAACCATAAATCTCTTTTCACGGGTTGTACCCAGCTTTACTAAGCACTCATATAGAGATTTAGAATCTGTACATAGAATTAGTGGCACTTTCATGTGTAGAATCTTATCAAGAGTTGATTTGATGGCTGCGCCACAATCAAATCCATGCACCATTCCATACAGTTCCGCTGCTAGTACGCTTCTTGTTACTCTTTTACATTTTATAGAAGACCAGTGTTGAATGTTTGCTTTATTATGACGGTCTTTGAGCACAATTACGAAGCCGATTTGAGAGGAAGAGTCATTGTTGTTGGCAAAAGAAGAATCTGTAAAGACAAGTAGTTGCAGAGAGTTTTTGTCCAGTGGCACAAACTTTAGCCTTCTGTTCTGATTTTTGATTTGCCACAAAACCCTTTTATTTAGCTTCCTAATGCTATTGTTGTCTGGATCCATGGTTTGAGCAGCATAAGAAAGGTCGAAAGAGGCTTCTTGTCACGGCATAGAATAAGCACAAGTGAGAGTACAGCTTGTATAACTATATATTCAATCTATTGAGCGAATACTAAGACAAAGAAGAAAGAAAGAAAGTGTAATGATAATAGAATCTGCGAGCTTTTGTGTGTGTGCTCTCGCTTCCAAGGCTTGCGTGACCTTATTTTATCTCCTCCCACACATTGGTTCCTCACCCACCATACCTTCCTGGTCACCTGATATATGTAATGACATGGCAGAATGCCGTGCCGTTACACTTCTGGCTGACACACACTCGCAATATATGCTCCTCGCGCTCGTTGCGAAATAAATTGATCTTTTGTCGAGACGCTGGTTCTGGACTTATTTCTAGAACCGTGAATATCAATTGGCTCACTGTGAACAGGTTTTAAATTTCTGCATTGATGCTCCTGCGTTAAGTTAATAGAGCGGGAGCCACTATCTCTGCTGATGTGTCCGCCGTTAAAATTAATGGGCGCGGATTCAGTAAGTATTTTCCGTTCTTTCGCTGCAAATTTAGCCTTGTCGAGTTGAAGTTGTTCTTCGCCAGCGAATAATTTATCGGCTATAAATAGGGTATCATCAGTCTGTATTCCAACAACACCAAACCCTTCATCACATTCGTTTCTGTAGAGGAGACAAGGGTCGAATGTCGATTGTTTCAAGGATAATCTTTCAGTATGGTGCTGATGATAAGTGAAGAACCAATGATTTCCTGCTTCTGGCACGCTATACAACGGTTTGATAACCTTGAAAATAGTCCCCCCTGCCTCCTAACTCCATTGGTGCCCGTATGTAGAAGTTGCGACTTAGATTGGTTTCTGATTGGACATAGGCTTGAATTATGTCTCTAAGATACAAGTCCACTGGAAGCATTGCTGCAAGAGAAAGAATGATTCGTTGACTGACTCTTTGGATAGTCGGAGCCTGAGTAAGAACAAAGTGTTTGTTTTTGTCTTTGTAAGCTTGTACAACCAGACGAGATTTTTCGAAGGCTTTATCTGTACCTTGATGTTCTATATCATCAACAAACCTTGAAGAAAAAATTCTTATCCCAGGTGGGATATCGGAGGGTTTAACTCTGATGAACACCCCTCTTTCGAGTAAACCGTTTATTTCTTTTTGTCTTAATTTTTGGAAAGAAGTAGCCTGAAAAGGTTCTGTATCGTTGACAAAAGCAGATAAGCTTGGCTCGTCAAAAAAATCGGTCAGGTGGTCTGCGGGTTCTTTGGATACGGGCTGGCATGTCATTTGCTTCATTTACACCATATTCTCTTTCTTTAGTTTGTTCTTGCAAACTTGAAGGATCGTCAATAGAGTTACGGAAGTAAGGTTTTACCGAGGTTGATCGAAAGCTTGTTGAGCCTGAGGGTAACTGAACTTTGCATGTTTCCTTTTCTATATTTATTAATTTGAAAGGACCATGCCACTCCCCAAGATCGCCTGTATTTCCTTCTCTCCACACCAGGACATTAGAGTTAGTAGGCAAGTTATGAACCGGTTCAACGTTTGGTCCATTTCTTTCATTCAAAGCACTGTTTACTTAATTTTCTGCCCGAAATTTTCTTATCTCATTCGTAGCTTTTTGGATAGCCATTGAGCGTTGAGTTACTGAAGGATTGGGAGGGTCTAATGTTGTCATTCGCGGGTATGCTCCAAAAACTAGGAGAATTGGAACTAGGCCATTGGGTCCAGCAGTGTCATTGATGGCTTTTATTGCCATTTGGAGCATAAATTCCTTACTAATCTTGGCTCCAGCTAGTTCTTGAGAGATTATTTTATACACTCGTCGTATGAGAGAGTGATAGCGCTCCACTATGCCAATAGACCAATGTGCCTCGACAGGTACGTTTTTGACAGAAATTGCCATTGAAGCAGCGCTTTGGTGAAACTCTTTTGCAGTGAAGTTGGTGCCAGCATCTGTGACAATATAGTCAGGAGGTCCAATGTACACATCTATCCAGCAGGCTCTTATTGCATCCCAAATATGCTTTGCGGAGATATTCTGGAGCCATCGGGCAGCCTGGAATCTGGTTTCTTCGTCGACAACATGAAGGACTGGGTTATTGTCAATATACATTATGTCGACAAAGATAGAGTGGTTGAATTGGATGTCGTCATCCTGCAGCTTGAACTTGAAGCGTCGAGGTGGTCTCTTGTGCTTTTGGCAATAGTCACAAAATTTAGTTAAGTGGTCTATATGTCCCTTTTGTATGTCGTTATGACCGGATCTTTGTAAGACAGTATAGAGGCGTTGTGCCGAAGGGTGGCCGAAACGCCGGTGTAATCTTTGTAATTCCGTATCGGTAAGGAAACAAGGGTTCACGAAAAAGGAAGAAGATATTAATGATTGTAAGAAAATTCCCCATAGTAGAAAAGCATGTCCAAAACGCCGTATTACTTAAATCTTTTTGCTAGGTGTTATTAACTGGTTCTGAATATTATCATAATAAACGCCTAAGTTATCCATATCTGAAAGAGCGAGTAGGAAGGGAGTCTCAGCTTTAACAATGTGGAATTCTATGACTCCAATAGGCGTATCCAATTTGATAGCTCCTATTGAGGAACTGCTTCCAATGCCGAATTGAACGTTTACGGCGCCTGCTTTTGTGGAGTCAATTGTGATATTGGCAATTCTTTGGAGTGCCTGAAATTGCTTAAGTCCACCAGTGGAGTATTTTGAGGCACCCGTATCAATGATAATTCCATAAAAACAAGAGCTATTGTACCTTGAGAAGGCTAAATAATTACATGGATCATCTTCGGTGACAATTGCTGGGGTAGTTGGATCATTTCCGGTAATTGCATATTGGAAGGAGAGATCGGCGAGGTTTAACGCAGTTTCTCTTGAATTCAGGATTGTCCCAAAGGAGGTTATAAAAGATTCATTGTAAAGTACGTCGAGTTTATCAGTCTCGGCGGGTGGAGTCGTATCTAGAACTAGCATTTCAATTTGGTTATCTGTCGAATAATAGGACACAAGTTTTATTTGGATGTGTATAAAGCAAGGATACTGGAGTTTGGGCGGTAATGATGATTATGAAGATGTAATAACAAATGGGTAATGATTAGTAATAGCTTTAGAAGCATGTATCATGTGACGAGTGTTCAAGGTCACTAAGGCCCTGGCGCTCCGTCACAAAGAAAGATAGACACGAATAAATGCAATTATCGTTATTGAGATACTACAAATAAAGAATCCATAGGAAATATTCCGACATTATCAAGTTCAGATTCGCTAGTGCTAAGATCTTCTAGATCGCCTTCATATTGCACGAGCAGCTGGTCTGTACGATCATTGATTCGACTCATCATCTGTTTTTGGAAGCCTTTCTTTGCCGATTCTTGCTCTGACACAGTATGATTTGGAGACCAGCATCCAGGGCATTAACAGACATAAGATCTTTTCTGAGACGACCCGAGTGATTTATGAGACCTCCAATGAGAATTTGAGCGCGAGGTTTCAGCATTTCTTTGGCTGTTTTCTTTATAGTTATGGCGGTCCGTGAATAATTGGGATGTTTGGGCGCCTTTATTTAGCTCAACAGTTGAAATAGATGATTGGAGATCGTTGAAAAGTCCCATTAGGGTACTACTTGGTTTAAAGCGTGCAAGCTGGCATGCAGGGAAGCTGCGATAGGCATTAATTAGCTTTGTATGAAGATGTTTTTTAGATCTATATTCTATATTGAAGCTAAGTTGCAAGTGACGAAGTTCGGTGAAAAGCATGTGTAAAAATTCCAAGGTCGACTTCCCTTTATCTATATTTTCAGTTATGACCAGGCGAAGAGTAAGCGATTCCCATCTAGCAATCTCAGTTCTTTTGGTTTCTGGACCTTCAAAATAATCTCTAGTTACGGTGCATAGCTCGTCGAAGTTTGATCGGTGTCCATTGGATGTTACAGAAAAATAGTGTGTTAGTGCCGAGCCACTGAGCATTATTGAATATGCCTTTGCGTATAGGAGCTCGGGTACATCGGCCTTCTCGCACAGTTCCATAAAAATATTTAACTTGTAATCAAAGCTATTGCCTTCACCCTGATATTTGAGCTCCGGCCCGTACATTTTTGCCAAGTTTGATAACTCTCTGCCATAGCCAGTGATGGGATATGCTGAAAGCTATGAGGGTTTCTTTTGAGGGGCTTGATCTGTAGATGGATGAATAGATTGAGACCTTTTTGGTACTTCCTGAGTTGACATCCGCGGGTTTCCCAACTTGGTTTGAACGGAATGGTTTTGAGAATTTTTCATGACATTGATAATCTTAACCGAGTCAAAAGTTTCATTGGAGTTCATTATGTCTTCCCTAGTCCATTCTGTGGGGCTTTCTTCTAATAATTTATTGAATAGGGAAACTGCCATAGTTGTATGCCTGTCCCATTTAACCCAGACGCCGTGAGAACGTAGGTATGTTCTGAGTGATCGCAACACTGTCCTTGAAGCAGCCTGGGAATCATCAAGGGTTTTATCGCTGAATTCATCTTGATATGCTTCCCAAAGATTATCGTCTTTGAAATTGTACGTTGAGAATTCCTTGAGAGTCTTCTTGATAAAAATATCGATTTCTTCCTGTTTGGAAAGCGAGGAAGTTTCTGGTTTCATGTTTGAAATGCCTGACATTTTCATAGGAGTACAAACCTGACAAAAACTTGGGTTTTTCGGAGTGGAAATGGTTAAAATTCTGGGTGGAGTGTAAGTGTGATGGACGCAAATCGAGGGCCTTGGTTAATAAGGGGTCGATTTCTTGAATAATAGCTTGAAATTGAGGGCCTTTCTAAGGGGTCAATTAAAATCTATATTCCTTAGCAAATACAATATGAGCTGAGGCCTTTAACAGGGACTGAACAATTTGTATCTCTCTTCACAGGTATTCTGATCTGAATTCGAAGACTGATCAGTGTCGGAATATTTCCTGTGGATTCTTTATTTGAGGTATCTCAATAATGATAATTGCATTTATTCGTGTCTATCTTTCTTTGTGACGGAGCGCCAGGGCCTTAGTGACCTTGAACACTCGTCACATGATACATGCTTCTAAAGCTATTACTAATCATTACCCATTTGTTATTACATCTTCATAATCATCATTACCACCCAAACTCCAGTATCCTTGCTTATACACATCCAAATAAAACTTGTGCCCTATTATTCGACAGTGTATGATTAGCGACTGGAATTGTCGCAATATAAAGGACCACTAGATCTAAGGCCTTCTCCAACTTTGCATTTACCTGGACGAACGATGCAGCACAGTTTATAAGGAGCTGTCGTACTTCCTGGTTTTAGCTCGAAGTGCAACACCAGTCGGAACACGGCAAACGTGTTCAATGTTTTGTGAGGGAAGCTCGAGCACTTTTGCTACCGCATCTCACACGCCAGCCGGTGAGAGAGCGCGCCAGGCGTGGTCTTTGCCGAGCCAAAGAAACAAACGATCGTCTTGGGTGACTATTGTCGTAGACTTTGCTGGACATTTCACTCCTACGGTTGGTTTGATGTGGACTCTAACGTATTTCATTGGTGCCGCGGGCGTATTGAGTCCAGTTCGGGTGACTGTCGCCCAGGTAGGTTTGACCTGAGTCACCTTGACCTGGGTCGCTTTTTGTAGCAGCTCTGGCTGCTTTTCAATCGTTTGTTTCACGATCTTTCCGCCATGATTCTGGCAGTTTGGTCGTGGGGGAGGTTGGGAAGGACTGTTCCTGGTCCCGACATCATGAATTGAGCTATTGCAGCTCGGAGGTAGACTTTCATGGAGTCTATAAATTGAACGCTCGACCCTTTGGATAGAGGTGAGAGCGCATTCTCCACACCATTGATAGCAGCGGTGCATATTGTGATATTAGTTGCGGTCTGGGCCGCTCGCTGTTCTTCGGCTTCAAGTATGGCTCGAAGAACGGGAGGAAAAGTCGCAGTGTTCTTGGAGTTGCTATCGCTGCAAGAAGTTTGATTATTTCCACTTGTCCTCGGAATGGCGTTCCGAGAGGCTGTGGTGGACGTGACTTCGTCGGTCTTTTTTGAGCTGGCATTAGCTGTCCGATTAATGGCCGGCACAGCAATCTTCCTCGTTGTTCTAATGTAAGTAGTGTAGAGAAGCTTAAGCTGTTAGGTTTGTGTTTAATATCACGTAGTGAAGCGAGTTGGGAGATTGAAGAGTCTGAAAACTATGGTGGAGAGTTGTTGATTAAACCCACTTAGTATCAGAGCGCTATTTAAACTAATTACTACAGCTAAGTGAAGGACACGACTCACTAGTTTATGCTAGATAATTGTGAGACTGGTCAATGTATGAGTTGGCATGAATGTAGCTAGTAATACTCGAACCTTATTACGTTCCATGCTAATGCGACTCTTCGCTGCCAAGTAGCCCCAATTTCAACACTCGTGTCTGTAATAATGGGGGCCTCTGAGACCTGACCGTCTTTGGGTTCACTAATATTCCATCGTGAGCTTTCAAGCCCCTTCATGATATATCGGTCGATAACCGCATCACCCATTTCAACATCGGGGTTTGTGGATTTAGAATCTTGTTCAAGGGCTCTTATCCTTTCGCTCATGTCAAACTCCATTTTTCGCTCGTCTATCGAGCTCAGTGGCATGTTCTTTCCTGCCAAGCGCTTTTTCAGCCTAGTATTCATTCTGCCCATAATTCTTTAGTGGCGAATAAGTTTAGTGGCGAATAAGTCGCGATGATTTGGCAGGCCCCGGAGACATATTGGAGATCCGGGGACTTGCTACTGTGAGAATTCGAATTAGTATAATTCTATGCAAGTCGGAGGGGAGCGGTAATGGTAATGGGGTCTCTACTTGATTCTCTCACGAATATTCAGGAATTTTAGTTCTGATATTGTGTCGTGGCTAGATATCTGCGTACGCAATTCAAACCTGATGCACAAACAAAACAAGGTTCAGAAAACAGCAGATCGCCTTCCTTTCCCCTTTTCTTAAACAATTCAACCGTGCCAGCACATCATAGCTCCCTGACCCATATCCCTGACTCTAAATATATCACTTCACTGTATGATTATAGCTCAAGATGAGATGAGTGTTTATTGTCCTATAAAGTCTGCGACTATGTAAGAACATGTAGGTCCTTTCTGCCTACAGGCCGGGAGTATCTATGCCCCGGGTAGTGTACTCCCTCCTATGCCTCCATCACGACTTCTTTCCAGCAGTAATACCCCAACAGGTCTTCATTCGAGTACACACTAAGAGCGGCCGTTATCCCGTCATTATCTCCCCTCTCCAGCCAACGAAACGATGGCCATTTACGGGTGTGTAGCTGCAGAGAAAAGTCTCAAAAACCACTGGGTGCGGGGCTCTCCTATGACGAAGAGGCCGGCCAGCCGGGCGCAGCAGACCTGTGTATACCTAAGAGCGTCTCTCAACCTTCCTGGCCTCCTCCTTCTTCTTTTCCTGATTCATGCCACAGGACAAACCGAAGATCGTGAAAGGATTTCAGAAAAGTCTTGGTCGAGAGTGACTATCGCGAAGGAGCCTAGCCTAGCATCTAAAAATCGTTACGGACGTGGGGTCGTCGGGTAACTCATGTATTCCAGATACCCTCCTGGCTAGTAGATTCGGAAGTTAAGATTAGAAGGGACGATATTATAGACGAGTCGAAATCTGCTTTTCTTGAGGGCGGAAGGGTCTTTTACTTTGCTTTCGTGGGTTTTTTGTTCGCCCGCCGGTGGGTAGCACATGTTGTAATATGACGAGGGCTTCTCTGACTACCGTTGTAGCGTTTGGTACCGCATTATCTTTCCTCATTTCTAGCATCATTATCGTCGTCGTGGTCGTCTTATGTGTTATCGGAAGCATATCTTTGACGAAGGGGGAGATAACTCAGCTCAAAGTTGAAAAGGTGTTACTCAATCTCGGCTCTGCAGACTCTACAGTGAGAGCTGGAGGTTCGTAGGGGACACCACTGACAGGTGTTGAGAATAGTCCCCCTATGATTATAGCTGAATCTGCTCAAATATGCATCCGCTAACAGAACTGTGCTGTACATCGAGATTGCGCTTTATTGCGAAATAAGAGAGGAATAGGAAGTCTTTAGACAACAGAATTTTCCCATGGCAATAGTCTTGCGGACATGCCCAATACCACTCATTGGGCGCTGAGGCTGGGCCGTAACTATGAGCCCAGGTGAGGTTCATCGCAATAATACACACAAATATTTGCTCACAGTAGTAAGTTAAGACTTCACACTTCAACTACTAAGCTCAATTATTTAAACCCAAATAAGTCCTGATATTTTATCTCTGATCCTCAAATCTCCGATATTTTACAATCCTTAAAGTATTGAATTAACGGTCAACGTTCATTCATACCATTCCGAATATCTCCAGCACTTAAATAGGTCTTTGACGATCCTTTCAATCTCAGGATGCGTCAAATTTGCTGTCAGGAGATGGGGCCAAGAGCTAGCCACGAAGAAGACTAGGACGGCATGAGTGACAATGGTGAGAATGATAATAAGCCGTACATGGTAGATATTAACGTACCTGCTTTCGGAATTACTGGCAGACTAGCTCGAACACTATCTACTTATACATCAAAATTTTTGGTAGCATCATAAGCTGAAAAATGTTTCTCCATCCTATGTTCGGATAAAGTTTTTGACGAGTACAAGTATTCAGAAATCAATTGAAACAGCGAAACTGAACTCTAACACCAGATTCTTCCAAATATCTCAAACTACACATACTATTCCGCAAGATATTGAAAAGGCTGATCCCTTATGTTTATGTGGTTTTCTTCTATTCGGATGGACCTGTGGTGCCCGTTACTCGGAATGGAGTCAATTGTTGGTTACAAACCTTCCGGCTCCACGTTAATACATGACGTAAAATTTGTAAATTTTTGTCTGAAGGATATCGAATAAATTCACGAGATTCCGAATCATATCGTGAGAATTGAAAACCAATAAATGGATAATTATACAACAAGTCCGTATCGAGTGCTTCATTAGAATTAAAAAAATCATGAATTTCTCGATGATAGTAGTTACGTCTTGATTTTTTTCTGCGCATTGGGAGCTTATAAGCCTGAACAATATGTTCCTTCTGTTTATAAAATTCCGTCCATGGAATTTTAGAGTCGGGAAGTGCTTTCAAAATATGATTCGTAATCAATGATCCAGTCTCCATCTCGGATCCTATCCGCGTGACTGGGGTCCACTCATTTGTTCTCAAGTTCTGCTTGAATAGTTGCAAATGACCCTGGTACCAGGCAAGCGCGATCTGTTCATGCTCTGTCCTAATTCTCGCGAACATCTCTCCATTTAGAACCAGCGAGCTCATGTCCATAGGTTGGTCGTCAGTTACCACAATCGGTTGGTCAGCCATTCGCGGTGCAAACGCTTTGTATGGTCCATCTACCGCAATAATACCCTTAAATGCTAGGTTCATAATTGTCCGGCTAGTGCACATTTTCTTCATATTTTTCTCGCATTTCGATAGATTTATGGGGGTTTGCCCCATTCCTAGGTTGGAAATGGAAGACAAGGATTGCAGACAATTATTTTCCATCTTCTCATCGCGGACAAGTCCTACGTGTGCCCGATGTGTTCTATCCCTTAGGTGAATTGTGATTTTAAGAGCTATCTCTTTAGAATCCAAATGATCTGAGCAATAAGGCATGTAGAATGTTCCTTGATGTGCGATTTTTGTCTCGGTAAATATGGATGCATCAATGGACTCTGAGTTTGTGATGTAATCGCGGTTTTTAACTTCATAGACTCCGTAGGATTGCTGTTCCACATCGTCTGTTGTAACAACCAAGCGATCCAGGCGATCCGAACTCTGTCCCGTGATCAAAAGAAATGCGACGGCACATCGAATCATGTTTGACAGACTGTGATGGTCAATGTCTTATTCAAGAATGCTTTTCAAAACCTCGGTTTTATGATATCTATCATTGTCAACCTTTAATTCACAATTAGTCAAAAATTTCAGGGAACGCTATAACAAGATTCAGACAAGGTGATTCTAGTTCGTAAATTTTAGAAAACGTTTGCCGAAACCCCAAATCCCTAATGGCCAATCTTTTCCAATAGTGATGCAATTTGTCACAAAGAAGTTCTTAGATCTCAGGATGATGGATTTATTGTAATTTCTAGGTCTGGGAGTCCAGTCATTTAATTTTGAGATACGACATCGTTGGCAGGATTGGGGCTCATTTTAATGGGATCGAAAATGATGAAAACTGACGTATTTCGGTTCTCGAGTCATCACAAAGAGGGGACATCGAAAAAGATATAAATTGCATGTCAGTCTTAAAATTATGATTAATTGTTACTTTAACGCGCTAGTTGCAAGCCCTATTACGTGTTTGATTTGACGCGGAAAGATGATCTCGAAAGTCTCAATGTTAGTAAGTATACGATTCCCGCCGGATTTGAAAAATCATCTAACATCACTTCCTAGGGCCGGTGCACTGCGCCTCGCTTCGATCCTATGATGTTATCTACCACGAGACCTATTCCTTCGTCAACACCTTTCCTTGCGCCAATTGATTCTGAAATGATCACAATATTTAACTCACACGTCCATCCACCGAAATAGACGAGATATAACCGGTACTGAGATGTCGGTGGCACCGTCCAAAATCTTATTCTTCGCTCCAAAGTCTATTCCATAGTAGAATACCTCTCGATAATGTCAGTCCAAGTATGCCCATTGAAGATTTCTTACCCTCCTCATTCCATGTCTCAGCTGTCTATCTTTCTTTCTTCTTTAGAATCATTTAGTGTATTGAAGCTATCTAGCTATCATACATGAACAGTGCTGCGTGTACATGTTGAATGACTTTTAACTTTAGAGACCTCATACTCTGCATTTCATTTGTAACTACTACTAAGATGTATGTTTTACTACACAAACAGCCGACTCTCCTGTGTGAGTACCCAGCAAAGGGAAGTTTCAGAACCTTTGATTAGCCAGGCATTCCTTCGTCATCTATGTGCATAAGTGCCGCGAGAAATGTGGTTAATTTTTCCCGGATTCGAACCATTGATCTCCTGTCACAAGTGGGATATGTGTCCTAGCTATCCAGACCTTACTTGAGAGGAGGACGAAGGCTGAACACCTGTCAGTGGTGTCCTCTACGAACCTAGGAGTGAAATATTCTCCCAGAGCCGAGATTCAGTCACGAACAAGGGTGGGATGAATTTTATTTCATGGATTTTCGGCTTGAAGGAGTTGTACTCGGTATTTTGGTCGAAAAATCAGTCTACAAAGATTTCACAACCGCAAGAAAGTCGAACAAAAACTCATCACTACCAACATACGATTCACGGATGGACCAAGGTCTGTCTGGGGGTCGTATTCAAACATCCGACATTTCTCTAGCTCCCCATATATTTGCAACGAAGCATTTCTCAATCGGTCCTATACCTGCGACCTACCTCCATACTCGTCAGATCACCTACATAAACACGCCCTAATGAGGAAAGTCATGATGGAAACGGGACGTGTACAAAGGAGGAAGAAAAGGGAAGATACACCGAGGGGATTACAAAAATCCCCAATGATGACAACAACCCAACGGTACGATATGAAAGTGCAAGGCTAGAGCAACGATGAGATATTGGACGGCAATTATATTTCGGAGTTAATGAGGATGTCGAGGGCTCGGGCGCGTGGTGGCCGAGGCTGAGGAGAATTTGCGCTTCGGCGCGTCAAAAGAAGGTTCTCTGGACGGTTGGGCTTGACATGATTCAACACATGGGTGAAGTCTGAGGTGGTCCGGTCATTTATGTGGGACGAGGTAGATGTTCTTAATGGTAGTTAACCTGATCCAGCCCGGCCCCACTCGTGCTTAAGCTCCAGTAGGAGTGCGACGGGAACCAATGTACCTAGCACGTAAATGAACAAGACAAGACAAGACAAGACCTTACTTGAGAAACCGGCAAAGATGATGTACCACTGCACCATCCAACCACAGCGGTGTTTATCGTGTAGCCTGAACTCACGCAACCGAAGCCTTCGCATTCACAAAACTCAAATTGCCAAAACTTGAAAGAGCCGATACAGCCGAATTCATCACCTTCCGGTGGTGCCGGTGTAATCGCTCAGTTTTCTCTGCATATCTGGGATAGCCAAGAAGAATCGCATCCGAATCGAAGTCGAAAGCAGCCTCAAGCATATCTCCATTTGACTACTTGTCGACAATGCCTTTCTTACCATCCTCATCAGAGTCCTCAATCTCTTTCCAACCACGCATCATTTGGCCTCAACGACCAATGAAGAAGTCACTCCAATTGCAAACAGCAGCTTGCCCCATTGATCACCGGCCATCACTCACTACAAATTTACGACGCTACGTATACCCGCAAGGAGGAAATCAAGTCATAATATACAAAGCTGGGGCCATGGTTTATGGGGGACTGGTGCTCTAATGGGGTTATACGTCTTGAGGAAGAACAGGCGGCTGAGATGTGGAACGAGTGGGCGAAGAGGTCTCTGAAGACCATGCTAGGACTGATATTCTCGAGGGGTTTTCAACTTCAGAACGTTTGTGGGCGCCAAGACCGAGATTTCAGCTAATTAACCAAAATGACTTACAATGTTTGTGAGTCAACAGTATTCTCCAGCGCCCTGGATGGAACAAAAGAAGTTGGGCTAAGCTAATATACAGTAATCACACTCTATCAAGACTTTTCTGACATTTCAGCAAGACCTTCGGGAAGGAGTTGGAAGAAGGCTAGAAAGGCAGAATGCGAATTTACCGTGTTACCCACAAGCCTGCAGCGCGAAGCTGGCCGGCCTCTTCGAAGGCCTAAGAAGGGTCACTATGTCTTCGGACCTAGTCTTAATGTCGGTAATAGAAGAGCTCCGCACCCAGTGGTTTTTGCGATTTTCCCCGGCTGCCATACACCCGCAAATGGCCATCGCTTCGTTGGCTGGAGAGGGGAGATAATGAAGGGCAAAGGGCTTCTCTAAGTGTTTGATAAAATGAGGGCTTGTGAGGGGTGGTACTGTTTGAGGGGAGCTGTATGGGAGGCATAGGAGGGGATATACTACTAGCATAGGTATCCTTGGCCTGTAGGTAGAGAGGACCTGCATGTCTGATATAGTCATAGACTCAGACAGGACAATGAAATGTGTTGGAATAACTCAGCTAGGGTAGTTTGCATACAAATATCAACAGATTACGAGTTATGATAGTTATTCGAGTCTATTTCTCTCTATGTTAGGTTCACATCCTCTACAAGTCAAGTTCTGTCCATCTACGCTAGCTAAATACATGTCTAATTATATACCCTACTTGATATTCCTCTTGGTGCGGTTGTCATCATAGCTTATTTTCAAAACAAAACGAAATAATAATAATAATAATTACCACAACTGGAATAGGTCGAGGCCGGGCCAACAGGAAAGATACCTGAAACGATAGCGAAATCCCTCAGAAGTATTCAAAGAAAGTACTTAAAACTTGTTGCAGGTGCCTACAATTCCACTAGCGGCAGACTGCTAGAGCACGAATCATATGTCATCCCTATAGAGATATACCTGAAAAAAAGGATAGACCAGCACGCCGGACTATCAGCCAAACTCCCAGTTCAACAGACAATACAATCAACATGTAAGAGAATAAAGCTGACCGCAAATTGGAGAGATGCTCCGCATGCCTTGAACAGGAGTAAAGATATCGGCAAATAGACAAGAATCTGTGGGGGGGAAAAGGAAAAGTGGAGGCAGAAAGAAGCAGGAAAGATAGCGGTCTTTTAGGAGTGGAAGAATTCATGGACAAACTAGAACAGGAAAAAGAGCACTGGCCGACTAGCAACAGCCGATCCAGAACAATGGAAAGCGGCAATAATATCTACTGATGAACAAACAGGCGGCACCAAATTTAATTTCACAGATACACCCTTAAACATTCACCGTAACTTAACAAGAGCCCAAAGCATTGTCGCCATTCAGCTAAAAAGGGAGCATATCGGACTCAACTCTTACCTGTACAGAAGGAAAGTACCCAGAGCAGAAAACCCAAGTTATTAATGTGATTATTGGTCACAAAACGTCAAGCAAATGACATTGGCATGTCTGCAGTGGGAAAATGGAAGAGGTGACTTTCTTCGGCAAGCTAAAGACAGTTCATTTGAAGCAATGATCATCAGCTCAGAAGATGCGACTAGAATCATACAGTGGATACTGAGCAAAGGATGAATAAAACAGTTTCAACTTGCAGGGGAAGTCGAGATAGATATGTCGGATATAATAAATTGATTTGGAAGGAGAGAGGACAGAATCCACACTGGCTGAACAGTGAAAATTGCACTTCCTGAAATGTAACTAAACAAATTGATGGTAATGTAAATAGATAGTATCAGGGGGCTTTCACCAAATCGGTTTCCTTTTTAAATAATGAATATAGTTACCTGCATGGACCCACAGGGTGCCTGATCGCGTTCGATGAAATCAAATTCAAAACTACAACTAGAAAGTCTTAAAAATGTCAGCCTCCTCATAATTATCATCATCAATATCACTTCTCACGCATATTAAATGCCGCAACTAATCTCACATACGGCATATGGCCGCATTAGATCAATCGTCGTCCTCGGCGTCTACCGACCCAGGCGAACACCTACACCCGAGTCTTCTTGGGATTACTGCCGCAATGGAGCAATCAGAACGCGAACGAAATCAGTGGATCAGAACAGCGCAAGATCTCCTGCAAAATACTGATACTTGGGCGAAGTCATGGACAAGAAATGAAGATGCGGCATTGGTCGCACCACTTATTGAAAATATTTCACCTCTCGTGACAGAGTTTGCGATAGGTAACGCCAGTGCCACAATTCCTCAAGGCAAGAACCAATCTCCTGAAAGCACTTTGTTAAAAAACTTCTGTGCATATGGCGCTAAAACCTACTGAGAAACCGGTCCATGAATTACCGAAGAAGCCTCAGGTGAATGCCTCCCCTTGGGTCACGGTAGCCCGGAAAGCGGCCGAGATCCCAGATCCGCCAGTCAATCTGGTAAATCGAAGACTTGCCGTGCAGACGAAACCTACCGGACAGTAACCCCCAAAAGAAGACAAATGACTTTTTCTTCGCATGGGGCAATAACATCATTGGCGGAGGCTATCACCCGCCACTATAAAGAAGCTTATAACTGAGAATGCCGGAGTTGCACCTTCAGCAATTATTGCGATGACACAGGCTAGATCCGATCCTGCTATGGAGTGCGCATCGGATGCACCTAGTGAATCAATTCTGAGTGTGGGTCTGTCACTTCAAAAGGAAGATATCATAATCGAGCCCGCTTCAGATTGGACATCTATCACGGTGTCTCATGTACCAATATGCATCCGTACATTAGATGTAAGGATCGAGGTAAACAGAAAAATGGTGAAGACGGAGTACCAGGCAGTTTGTGGAGTCACACTAATACAGGTGCGCCCTAAAGACAATAAACCACGAAACATTTCCGCAAGCTGGATAGCACATCTTAAACAGGTGCCACCAAACCCGAGATTCAGATTGTTTGATGAGAGCGGCCCAGCCATACCCTTCTCTCGTCGGCGCCCCATAGAGCAGTGTCAAAGCTACTGAGGTCACCACTCAACCAAAAGCTGCATCAAACGACAACGGTGTGTAAAGTGTTCTGGCACGCACGAAGCAGCAGAATGTACGGCCAGCGTCCCCAAATGTTTAAACTGTGATGGACCACAGGAGTCCACCCACTTGACCTGCACGGCCCGGCCAAGGCGAAAACACGGACAAGTGACACCCAGGTCACCGGCAGAGTTACGAATAATTTGCGAGCGAGGAAATCTAGATTTTGAGGCAGCACTGTTAAAATCTCAAGAAAATGTTGGGGCCCGCGAGGTACTTAACATACCAGAAGAAGAAATGCATGATAATGTATAGTGCACCAAACTCTTATCATCACAACCACAAATATAGCACCCTTCTATTTCACCAAGCAAACATGTGAAAGGTGGACCGAACATGGACATAGCGCTACAACAGGCGTGGGACGCAGGAGCGCACGTAGTCATGGTGCAAGAACCTTGGAAATTGCAGGAAGATGGGGAGTATAAAACAAAAAAATCATCCCGGCTTCAACAGCCACAAACCCATCGAAGAAATAGGAAGTCGCCCACGGGCAATTACCTTTACCTGTAAAGGTCTCACAGCTTCGCAAATACCTATGGCCCCCACTATACAAACTTGGGACTACTGCTCTTTTCAAGTATGCGGCCTGATATTTGTAAACGTTTACCGTGCACCAGGGCCAAGTAGCACCTTAGAACCCCTGTTCCAATGGTCGCACCTAGGCCCTAAAGTAGTTGGGGGGACTTCAAAGCGGTTTCGAAACATTGGCAGTCATACACACCATGTCAATATGGCAACGGCAACCAAATAATGGACTGGGCATTGGCGCGGGCATGCAGTTAATAACCTCGGCTGGCGTACCTACGCATCAATATGGGAATGTGTTGGACTTAGTGTGGAGCAACACCTTTGCTGAGGTATTGGTATCAAGTAAATACACCTGCACATCAGACCATATGACTATCGTAGGATCTGTTCAGGTGACAAGAACAACAGACCTCAACAAAGTGTCACAGAATTTACAAGTCCATGACCATGACCTCGTTCAATTTGCCCACTATGTAAAAGCCGGGCCTCATACGAAACGTGTTGTATTATCCATGTCGCCTACCATGGTAGATGCATAAGGTCAAGTCATAGTATATGCACTTTTTTTTTTTTTTTTGCATCAGATTTTAATTGCGTATGTAGCTATCTAGCTATGACACAATATTAAAGAAAAGTACAGAAAAGATGACTCAATTTACAGGTAGAGCACTCATGCCTCGGATTTCATTTGCAAGTACCACTGCGAAGTTATGGTGGCTTTTTCTTCACCCCAAAGTCAACCCTCATCCGTGAATACCCACCCAGGAGAACGTCTCAAAAACCCTGGGTTATCCAGACATGCCTTCATCATCCACTGAATTTTCTCCGCGCGAAATGTAATCTGAAGTGTCTCCCTCCCAAGTAGAGTAGGTGCCCAGGCTACTCAAACTATACCGGAGAACACCACCAGGAGGCGAACCACGACACCTTCCATCGTTTGCGGGTTTTGATAGTGTCCGTTGCATCCTCGCAAACGAAGTCTTGGCGCGCTCAAAGCTCAATTCGTAAAATTTCTTGCCAAAATTCAAAATCACACGCCTGTCAAGATTGTATCCATCCTCCATATCATCTTGTAAACTTGTCCTGATCCCTCTCACGTCCGTCTCAAAGAACTTTCTCCCAGATTTGTGCGCCACGCTTTGCTTCCTCTGTCGCGTGTAAATATCGGTGTGGGCGTGTATTTGGCGGCTAGCTGAGGCCAGAGAATAGTTGATGAGAGGTGTGGTCATTGAAACAAGGATGTACTTGGTCGTACTTGTAAACTTGGTGAGACTTGAATAGGAATCGAACTCGCTGGGGGTGAAAATTTGACATGGCGGAGAACTTTGAATTATTGCCTCGTGGGCCAACTATCCGGTATTGCGAAATTTGACTGAACTTGGCTCTGGGAGAATATTTCACTCCCAGGTTCGTAGAGGACACCGTGTACAGGTATTCAGTCTGTGCCCTCCGAACAATGGAGTCTCATACTATGGACTGACAAAACCTGGGTATCGGGTGATTCTCATGCAAAACCTCGTGTCACAAGAAAAGTACGTATAACTTCTATCAAAATCTTCCATGTTCTAACAGCAGAGTTTAGCCTGATGATTCTCAAGGATGAGAGTTGGACGGTTTTCCACGGGGTGCGTTGTATAGCCTAGTGAAGATCTAGGTGGTAGATGAGGATAATACTGGGTCAAAGGGATGATAGGTCTTCTCTAGGAAGAGACAAATAGGTAGATAATTACGGTAGAGATTACATGTAGGTCTTGCTGATGAAGACTGGGCAATGGATATATGGTCTTCCCGAAGAAGAGATGGGTAAACAAATATATTGTAAAGGGTAAGTAAAGAAGAGATGGGTAAACAAATATATTGTAAAGGGTAAGTAAAGAAGACGTTGCATGAAGAATAAAGCTTCTTCATGCCGAGTAGTTATATACATAAAATTACCAAATAGCGCATAGCACAGAGCCTCTATGCCAAACAATCTACTACAGATCACCTTATGAAACTAGCCTAATCTTGTCAGTCTTCCTTGCTCATTTTAGAAGTGCCTTGAACGACTCTTTGTGTTTTAACCTAGCCTTCCGCATGACGTTTCATATTACGCTATGCCCCAGTGATCCATGAAATGATGAATTTTATGAGACTTGTATTGTGGCTCGTCATGCTCATGGAAGCAGTTGGATATTTTGGGGATCATTTTATGGATCACAGAAGGGCCCATTCCTAGTCTGGGAGAAGGATTGTATTGAAGGGTGGTGGTGTATATGGTCGTATACACTTGGTATCTTCATTTGAATGGTTGTGACTACTCAGGGGGCTTAGACTTTACTTGGGTGGTTATGGCAATAATGTGTTTGGGTGCGAATGGTATCTTATTGTGTGATGTTATGTTATAGATTATTTACATGATGATTAACCAATCCCACATACTTCCAGATAGCCCCTTAACTAGTCTCCTTTAGGAGTGGTCTTCAGGTGAATGTAGCGATTGGGGGTATGTAATCTATCACTTATCTAGTTCCATTTCCTTGGCCCTGCATGCTACACTACGTGGATGACAATTTACTACTAATGTGAAAAGCGCATTCATGACACTTCCCCTCGCTTAGCACATCTGATATGGTTAGATAGTCGGTGGTGAGCAGGTTTTGCAAGAGCTTTGGTCAATAAGTCTGCGAGGTTGTTTGCGGATTTGACGTAGAGGAGTTCGAACTCTCCTTCTTTTAATTTATCACGAACGTAGTGGTAATGCACGTCAATATGCTTTGATCGTTCGTGGATCCGCGGGTTTCTCGCAAGTTCTTGTGCTCTGTTGTTGTCGGAGTGAAGTACAGTTTCAAACTTTTGGCGCAGTTGGGTTAGTCCATATTTGGTCCAGGTGATTTGGCGGGCAGCAAGCGACATGGCCATATATTTGGCTTCTGTAGTAGATAGTGCTACAGATCGCTGTTGTTTACTACTCCAGGAGATTGCAGCGTCGCCAAGCCGAATGACATAACCTGATGTAGATCTTCGGGTATGAGGGTTGTCTGCATAGGAAGCATCGGCATAGACTTCGAGATCTTCGCAGGCTCCATTTGGATAAAATAAGTCCCAAGTGGTTGTTGCAGCTAAATATCGAAGTGTTCTTTTGGCGGCTTGCAGGTGAGTTTGGTTTGGACAGGACGAAAACTGGCTTAAAAGAGTGACTGTATATGCTAAATCAGGACGACTGCCTATGACAAGGTACATTAGCGATCCAACAATGGCTTGATACTCTTTGACGTTCTCGAGACGTTCCTCTTCGGTTCCTTTGAATAGGGTTACGTTGGGATCGAGGGGTGTGCCAATTTTATGAGCATTTGTAAAGCCAAAGCGTTCTAGGACCCTTTTTGAATATCCTTGTTGGGAAAGTCGGATACCTGATGAGTTGGTTATTATTTCGAGACCTAGTATGTACTTTGCGTCTCCTAAATCTTTGCAATCAAAATCGTTTCCGATCGATGTCTTTAGGTTTTGTCGAAAGTCGTTTGGGGGTCCGAAGATGAGTATGTCGTCTACGTATATGGAAATAAATACCATTTCCTTTGGGTGCACGAAGATGCAGGGATCAAATGTTGTTGACTCGAATCCTTTTGCTTTGAGGGAATTCGAGATACATTCGTACCATTCTCGGCCGGATTGTTTGAGGCCGTAGATACATTTTCGGAGTTTGGCACATTTTCCGGTTATACGGTATCCCGGTGGTAATTCCATGAAAATTTCCTCTTCTAGCATGCCGTAGAGGTATGCTGAGTTTACATCCATCTGTTGAGGGATCCATTTGTTCTGGGCTGAGATTCGGAGTAATATCCTCAGGCTATCATATCGAGCGACAGGTGCGAAGGTTTCATTAAAATCATGGCCAGGAACTTGGCTAAAACCTTGAGCAACTAATCGCGCTTTGTATCTCTCGATAGAGCCGTCGGCATTCCGCTTTATTTTGAAAACCCATTTGGATCCAACAACATTTCTTTTGAGAGGTCGATCAGTCACATCCCATGTATGGTTTTGAGATAAAGATGTCAATTCTTTATCTATTGCTTCGCGCCATCGATTTCCATCTGGTTGTTGAAATGCATGTTCTATAGATTTTGGCTCCTCATTTGTCTTTGGTGCTCTTTTTGCCGCCAGAGCCACAGCATTGTTTTCCACTTCGATTTGAGATTCCTCAGCTGAAACCAGTCTGCTTTGTTCAGAATTGTTATCATTCCAAGTGCGTGTAATTGAGCCGTGGTGTGCGGATAAACCATATCTCTCAATAGGCTTTGTTGAACGCTTCGGACGGCTACGATTGATAATGTTTCTTGAGTATGATTCTCTGATGTTTCAAGCTGTGCTGGCTGCTGTAAAGTTTGTTCGGAGTCATGCTTGTTTTGTGGCTCTATCGGATGTGAGGATGAGGTGTTATCTACAGATGGTGAAGATTCAACTGGTTTTGATGGAAATTTAGACGGAAGGGTTGGGTGAAATGATGTTGATTCGATGTTTTTTATCTCAAAGTTGGATTCGCTTGTGGTCTCAAGGGAGTGAGTCGCTTCCCCTGAATTGAGCGGCGCAAACTTGACGTTGGGAGATTCTACCACCTTGTGCTTAGAGGGGATCCATATTCGGAATATTTTAGTGCTCTCCGTGTAGCCCATGAATTTTCCTTCGATTGCCCTTGGTAATAGCTTTGAACCTGAGGGTCGCGAGTCCTTGTGTATGTGAACAAAGCATTTTCTGCCGAAGGGTTGAAGGTGTTTGATTTTGGGTTTGTTGCCTTGTAAGGCCTCATATGGCGTAGTATTTTGAGGTAGCCGTGAATGAGGAAGGCGATTTTTAAGATAGCTGGCAGTTGATATGGCTTCTGCCCAAAAATTTAGGCTTAAGTCTGCTATCATTGTTCTGGCTATTGTAGTTAACGTTTGGTTAAATCGCTCAGCCAGTCCGTTTCTCTCATGTTCGTAGGGTGGCGAAAGTTCATGAACTATTCCTTCAGATTTAAAAACGAGTTGATGGTTTTATTCACGAATTCTCCCCCGTTGTCAGTCCTCCATCGCTTGATCTTTATATTGAATTGTCTATAGATAAGTTTACAAAGTCAACAATAGCTTCAGCGGCTTCATCTTTGTTTCGTAAGAATCTGACCCAGGAGAATCGTGTTTTTCATCAATGAAGGTGATGTAGTAATATTTGCCGTTTAAAGAGGGAACAGAGAATTTCCCGGAAAGATCTGAGTGAATAATTTCAAAAACGTTACTGGGATCCTCATGGATTGGATCAGGAACAATGTGCTTGGACTTAGCTTTTTCGCATGCGGGACAGTGAAAGGTCTGGGGTAGTGAAGGAAGGTTGTGACCGTCTGTGTATAATTTAGAAGGGTCTCGCATGGTCGTTACACCGGGGTGTCCTAAAGCTTCATGAAATTCACGATAGGAGGAGAAACGAGCTTTTATTTCTTCTAACTTAATTACGATCGACTTTTCCCTTGCTGTCGCCCACAGAACCTCTTGCCCGTTTTTATCCCTTATAAAAGTATTGTCGCCTTTAGAAAATAATTCATATCCCATCTCCCTTAATTTTTCCCATGAAAACAACCTAGTCTGTCGAAAAGAGGGCACCAGAAGAACATTGTTTAGAAGGATATTTCGCGATCGCCCGTCGCTGGTTAGAGCGCGAAGACGAACGGTACCTTTGCCAGTGACTGGGGTATAACTGTTATCGGCGACTCGTACAGTTTTATTTTCTAGGGGTGTAACTGATTCAAAGTCGTCGATGCAGCCAGTCATGTGAGTAGTGGCACCTGTATCAAGGATCCATTCTTTTGGAGTGGATGAAGAAGAGTTAGCCATGAAAGCCCTGTCTGAAAGTTCGTCATCTAATTCTGAGACTCTTTTGGCGTTTTCATTTTGTAAAGCGCTCTTCTTCGTTACCTTGGCTTCCTTCTGTTGTTCTTTATGTTTCTTGAGTTTGAAACAATTCTTGTAGGTGTGCCCCTTGTAGTTGAACTTCTTGATTTTGCACCATGAACATTCTGTTGCCTCTTGGGTCGATGCGTGATAGGCTTTGCTGTCAGCTTCGCCGACATTCCTATCAGCGGAGAGGTCCAAGAGCTTTGGTTGTATGTCCTGGTATTTGATCAAGTCTTTTGTCGCTAGGTTGTCGATGATGTTGTCCATGGATTTAGGGAGTGAGAGTAGTAAGAACGCGCCTTTGACTTCATCAGATGAGGTAACATCTCGGAATGCTTGTGCAACGCTGGATTTGGAGGTGAGGGACCTTTGGTAAAGACGATCCCATGCGTTGGTGAAGTTATTTAAGTGGTCGGCTACGTTCTCATTTTCTTGAAGTTTAAGGTCGACAATATTTCGCAGTAACGACAGGGTTGTTGATGGTGTTTCCCTGTCGAAGCGAGCCTTGATGTTGGCCCAAGCATCTCTGGCAGTTTGCTCGCTGGTGATCATATTCCGCAAGGAACGATCGACCGCAGACACCAGATATCCCCTGAGCAGTTTGTTCGCCGTATTCCACTCTTCCCAGTCGGGAGAAGTCTTCTCAGGTTTACTGACTTCTCCAGTTAGTACTTCCTTCAAACCCATCATGTCAAATCCTATTTCCCAGGTTCCGGCCCAATCTTGATAGTTTTCACTACCAGTTAAGACAGGATAATTATCCAGTTTCGCTGGTGTGACACCTTTGATAGTGAAGGTGGAACCGAAAGGTTTTTTCTCATCGTTGGACATGATTGTGGTGGTTGGTAGATGGAAGAAAGTTGGTTGACTTAGGAAGTTTTTTGGTGGATGCGAGAATTGTTTGCAGGCTTAAGGCTACCGAGCTGATAACCTATTGAAGGGTGGTGGTGTACATGGTCGTATACACTTGGTATCTTCAATTGAATGGTTGTGACTACTCAGGGGGCTTAGACTTTACTTGGGTGGTTATGGCAATAATGTGTTTGGGTGCGAATGGTATCTTATTGTGTGATGTTATGTTATAGATTATTTACATGATGATTAACCAATCCCACATACTTCCAGATAGCCCCTTAACTAGTCTCCTTTAGGAGTGGTCTTCAGGTGAATGTAGCGATTGGGGGTATGTAATCTATCACTTATCTAGTTCCATTTCCTTGGCCCTGCATGCTACACTACGTGGATGACAATTTACTACTAATGTGAAAAGCGCATTCATGACAGATTGGAGATCAATGAGGGCCTCATCCTTTTGTGAAAGGATTTTGCCTCTTTTGAATCAATTTCACACGGAAAATCCAGAAATTATATACATGCACTACAATGCACCATGCCATAAAGCAGACTTAAAGACTGAGGCGCTAAGTGAGGTTGGAATAACACCTATTAGATGGCCACCTTACTCTCCAGACCTGAACCCAATTGAGTCATTGTGGAACATCTTAAAAAACAACATTCAGGTAAATAGTCCTGAGAAAAATGAGGTCAGGCTTGTGCGCTCTGCCACGTTGAAGACATTGCTACAGGATGCATGGGACTCTATAGCTTCTGAGGAGCTATTGTCACTAGTTGGTAGCATGCACAAAAGATGTGTAGCAGTGATAAAGGCAAACAGAGGGTACACAAAGTATTAGGATGGAGCAGACTAATACAAAGCATGTAGAACAGTTTCATTTTAGTTGCAAGCCATACTGAGGGCTTCGATGTATACTTTTGCAATACAGAACAATTATTTTTGAAATAGATGTGTATTTTTAGATAATATCAATTGATTTTTTTAATTTTAAATTTTAAATGAGGACCATTGTACAATTCACCTAGAGTTGAAAACCATCCCCACAATTTAAACTTTCACGGAATATCATTGGATAGTAACCCTTGCTTGCATAACTAGTCTAGTAACTAGACATGGGCCTGCATGAAGACCATACCAATTAAGGCAATATGTACAGGGATCTAACCCCAGTCATTTTGACAATGTCATGGTTTCATTACAAAATGCGTGGGCGATGCTGTAGGTACAATATGTTTATTATAATTATCTAAAGAGAGAATTCCTGTACTCAATGACTACCTATATATACAGTCTGAAATATCCTTCTTTGAAAAGGTTTTCTCCACAACTTGACAACTCAGACTCTCCAATAGTCACCTAGAAGATCCTTGATACTCCTGTAACCCTCATGGACTCTCAGTATGTTTCAACAAGGTTCAATATGTATCATCTAGGTTCCCTGTCATCCAAGGTCTTCCCAGGAACCTCCCTTCATATAATTGCCTGCAACAGACAGCATAGGTTACAGGAACCCTTAGGCATAACAGCTGTCACAGACAATTATACTATTACACCCCATAATAGATTGTAAACATCCCACGGTTTAGTTTCACAGCCACGTGCATATACTATGGAGGGCAAGACTGAACGCCTGTACACGGTGTCCTCTACGAACCTGGGAGTGAAATATTCTCCCAGAGCCAAGTTCAGTCAAATTTCGCAATACCGGATAGTTGGCCCACGAGGCAATAATTCAAAGTTCTCCGCCATGTCAAATTTTCACCCCCAGCGAGTTCGATTCCTATTCAAGTCTCACCAAGTTTACAAGTACGACCAAGTACATCCTTGTTTCAATGACCACACCTCTCATCAACTATTCTCTGGCCTCAGCTAGCCGCCAAATACACGCCCACACCGATATTTACACGCGACAGAGGAAGCAAAGCGTGGCGCACAAATCTGGGAGAAAGTTCTTTGAGACGGACGTGAGAGGGATCAGGACAAGTTTACAAGATGATATGGAGGATGGATACAATCTTGACAGGCGTGTGATTTTGAATTTTGGCAAGAAATTTTACGAATTGAGCTTTGAGCGCGCCAAGACTTCGTTTGCGAGGATGCAACGGACACTATCAAAACCCGCAAACGATGGAAGGTGTCGTGGTTCGCCTCCTGGTGGTGTTCTCCGGTATAGTTTGAGTAGCCTGGGCACCTACTCTACTTGGGAGGGAGACACTTCAGATTACATTTCGCGCGGAGAAAATTCAGTGAATGATGAAGGCATGTCTGTTATAATAACGAGGTCATGAGGGGACAGATGAATACCTGAAATGGATGCAGATGATTATGGATGCGCGGATATAATTGATGTGGCTGTAGTGAGAAGATGTGTTGGAATGGACAGTAGTGAGATGGTTGATTCTCTATCTAACTGCGGAAGTATTGCTTCCTTATATATACATTCAGTACCCCAGTCCTGATCACGCACTCACCACAGGTGCTTCCTACTTCTGTCACAGTAACCACTTCCATAGCCCCTGACAATATCTCCTGTCATAACATACTATTGACACTGGTTGCTAGTTTGGAACTTCCGGGATTGCAGAGCTACACACCGTCGTCACATTGTATGCTGTTGCCACTCGGTAGCCATCAGAGTGATGAGCACCTCAGTCTAAATGCATTGGTCCACCAGGCAACACTCGGATGTAAGGATGTTGCCAGAGTGATTAGGTACTTAGCTGTGCTATCAGTGCCCTAATCTCACCTAGCTTACTGCGGCCGAGTGTCCGAGTGCCGCGATGGTGGAAGCCCGATGAGGCTCGATTGGAGCTGACCCGAGGTATTCAAAACAATGTCTGGATAACCCAGGGTTTGAGACGTTCCCCTGGGTGGGTATTCACGGATGAGGGTTGACTTTGGGGTGAAGAAAAAGCCGCCATAACTTTGCAGTGGAACTTGCAAATGAAATCTGAGGCATGAGTGCTCTTATTCATCACTCCATTTCTCTAGTTTAACGTCCTATGCGGTATCTATATACAGAACCATGAAGACGGTAAGCTGCTTTGGTAAGGGAAAAAGCTTTTAACGAAACAAAACCTGATGTCCCGCCACTCTGAACCGACCCGGCTTCATGCCGAGGACGTCCCTTTCAACCTTAGATTTATAAACTTTCCGCAGTTTTCGTTAACTCCCCTTCGATCAGACTATCGTGATGGGAAATTGAAAAGAGAAGGTACCTCCTCGCCCGGCGTTGGTCGTCGAAGTGTTCGAAGAGTTGGCCCCGATGGTGGTGCAGCTGTCGAGGCGATGGTTGGTGCTGCTGGGACTTCGACTACCTTGCATGGTCGTCCTGGCCCCCTTTTGAGTCCTTCAGCCTTTTTACTGGTGACCAAAGTGAAACCCTGATCATCAGTTGGTCCGACTGTTTGTATTGGCGCCATTATTGATTTTTCATTCCATATTTCCGCCGTTCTTGACAACAGCTCCATCCGAGTCTTCTACACACTTCCCTTGTAGACCTGGTAGGTCCGACACGCTGCTTTCTGCCACGAACGGTGTTCCTTGCCGCAGTTGGCACAAGAAACCCTTTTCCTCGGACAGTCCCGAGTTTGGTGAGCGCCAGCGCACTCACCGAACCTGGCTGCCTTTCCACACGACGCCTGGGTGTGTCCCCACTGACTGCTGTTGTAACACTGCTTTGGCTGGGACCGTGGTGACCACACCTGCGCCGTGAAGAGCATAGCGTTCATAACAAGGCCGTTTCGGACCACTTCCGTCCGCATTGCCTCCGATGGGAGGCTCACCACTATTGATCCTCGATTGCGGCCATTTTTCTTTGACCACTGGTGTTCCTTTCCGTCGTATAACCACCTTATACGACTTATGACTAAGCCTGGAATTCGTGCCTTCATAGCCGTCTCTATCTCCCTGATGATGGCGAATGAGTGCTCTTATTGTAAATTGAGTCATCTATTCTGTACATTTTCTCCAATATTGTGTCAAGGCTAGTTAGCTGCATACGCAATTAAGATCTGATGCAAAAAAAAAAAAAAGACTCCATTGTTCATTGCTCCAATCTAAATGTGATTGGGCGAGCTCCAACCTTTTCTGCTTGTTAACTGCACTCAACGGAGGCTTCTTCCGAGCAATGTATCTGCTGTAACCCCTTTTTTTGAGTGCATTAGAAACAAACGCTCACTGCATCTCAAATGGCTGAAGGGTCCCATCGCTAGTTCCAAATAACACATCTGTCGATTTTCAGGAGATTCCAGACAAAAGCCTCAAGCTCATCAACTTGTTCCGCACTTAATATAGGCAAGCGTTCTTTGCGAGGTTTAGGATTCGCAGTCTCTCGAGCACACGCTAATTGTACTTGCCTTCTTGTGAAACCAAGCTCGTGGGATATATGTTGCAATGTAACGCCAAGTCTTAATGCTCTAATTTCAATACATTGATTGCGAGTTAGGTGCCTGCAAACATTGATTTCTGAAGCAGAATTTTCGAGAGACATTGTTTGTGTAACGGCTGTTGAGCCGAAGGATTCCTGTAGCCTACGCTGGCTAGCGTAGGCAATGACACAAAGCGAATATTTGGGAGAGGTCTCGGAAGCCACGGAGTTTAGAATATTCTCAGTGAACCTTCTGGAAACATACTGAAGGTTCATGAGGATGACAGGTCTACCGAGTACCTTCAAGGTAGTTGTCGAATAGTCTCAGTCATTCAGGTTACAGGGAGAATCTTCTCGAAAGGCAATAGTTCAGAATGTATATATATGTAGTCTTTAGCTTCAGGAATTCTCTCCTCAGAGAATTATAATAAATATACTGTACCTACAAGATCGCTCATGCACCTTGTACTGAAACCGTGACATTTTGCCATAATAGGGGATGAATTGATAGTGGTGTTGATGATGAAGGGTTGTGCAGCCAAAAATATTGTTGAAAATGTGTTTCTCTAAGCAATTGTTAGAACAAGACAATTGGACCATACTTCATGGCGAGGGGTAATGAGGAGAGACAAACTAACCTATTACAAGCTAGCCCAGCTGCGCCTATAGGGCTAATCCCTTAAATAACCAGTTTCAAGATTAACCTTCATGTTCCTAGAGGCGCTGTAGTGTGTAATGCATGTGTGGGTGTTATGGACCAAGATAGAACTCGATAGAATAGGGATAATGGAATCAGCGAGAGACTGATGGACTGAGGGAGAATGAGATGGTCGTTTCTCGTAGGAGAGAAATGACATCACAAGAGAATGTTCTAGCACTAGGCTGTGAACAACACAGTAAGTCTGGAGCAGGATATAGGGAGGTCTCAACCTCCGTTCGTTCATTTGTAACTAATTTTCCTTTATACAAGAACATAGAATCAAGTCTTACATATCACGAGAACACACGCAACAGCAGTTAAAGAGACTTACTGTGAGCATAACTTCCCCAGAGTATCCATCGTCCTGCTCGTATATAGCCTAGATATTATAAAATAACGTGATAGAAATTGAAAGCCAAGTATCGAACTTGCTCGAAGCTCTAGGGGATGCCCTCAAGGCATTGGGACAGAAACCAGCGAGAATAGGTGAGAAATTGGCGCCACAGTGGAACAAGCAGTGCAAGTTTAAGTACCCAGAGTTAAAGGAATACAGAGACGACCAAGAAAAAGCAGCTCCGGCCCGGAAAAAATTTAGAGCTACAGTCAGAGCGGCAAAAAGAGATCGTCTGGGGAAACAGATAGAGAAAGCCACCACTGACACCCAGGTATTTAAGGTAATGCAAAGGGTCAAGCCCAAGCCATGTTGCAAGTTTCCTCCCCCGAAGGTCACGGATGACAAATAGGTATCAGACCCACTCGAGTGGGCAGAAACTCTACTAGACACCTGATGACTAGATTTAACGCAGCCCATCATCTCTCCTTACAGGAGACGGGACAATCTGAGTCTATACTGTGGAACTCAACACTTTTGACAGAGGATATGAAATCGAGTACCATTGGAACAGGGGATAAGTATCCAGGAGGGGACAAGATCACAGTCCGAATACTTTAGGCATACTGGGAGGAAATTGGAGATCAGGTTAAGAACCTCTTTCAAGCCTGCCTACTGTTTGGATATTTCCCCACCATAATTCGAGTTGCAGTGGTCATCCTCCTCCCTAAGCCAGGATTGGACCTGGCAACAGCCAAAGGTTGGCGACCAATCTCCCTTCTTTCTTGCCTCGGAAAAGGTCTGGAACAATTAGTTGCCCAGAGAATGGCCCGGTTGACAATAGAGCACCGAGTAGCTCCTCAACAGCTGTTTGGCGCACTCCCCGGACGCTCAGCAGTCGACCTGATCTCCTATGTCATACACAATGCTGAGGCAACTATGCGAAACAACAAGTTAACGGCAATAGTTACTCTGGACGTACAAGGCGCGTTTGATGCGGTTCTGCACAAACGGCTGATCCATCGGAGGTGGAATCAAAGAAGGCCAAGAATACTATGCCTGTGGATAGAGCCATTTCTAACCCAAAGAAGAATAAGGATACGATACCGGGATGAAACGACGCAGGATAAAGTAGCAGAGTGTGGAGTCCCACAAGGATCACCGCTTTCAACTCTCCTATTTTTATTATACATTGCGATCCTATTTCGAGATGGGAATAAGAAAACAAAGTTCGAGTACGCCGATGATATCGCGTTACTCGGCATAGGAAGCACCGCGTCGGAAGCAGTGTCCAGAGTTCAGAAAGAGGTCGACAAACTCGTCCAAATAGCGCGTGAAAACTAGATACCCTTTGACCCAGCAAAGTCCGTACTACTGGTAATAGGAGGGGGGCTAAGAAAGAAGCTAGATACCTCAGGCCTAGCTTTCCAGATCCAAGGCTACAGCATAGACTCATCACTTTACTTGAGATGGCTGGGTGTATGGTTAGACTCCCGACTCAATTTCAAGCAAAATGTCCAGAAATGGTGCGGGAAGGCGTAACGCATCACATAGTTTTAACGTTGGACAAATTTGGTATAGCACGGTGCAGCCCCTTGGTCGATGATTAGGGTAGTGCAGGCCTGTGTCCTTAATATAGCACTGTATGGAGCAGAGGCGAGGCGGCTAGGCCTCACCCGAATCGCAATTCAGAGTGACAAAAACATTGGTACAGGAGGAGGCTGGCACACCGATCTTGATAGCACAATCCTGAAGGCAGTTCGAGCGGTGTTATTGGTGTGGCGGACTACACCAAATATAACGCTGCACAGATAGTTGTGCACCCCCCGATCTGCTACTATACTACAGCAGAAACCAATTCTAGCTGCCGCATAGATTCAGTGGCTAGAGGCATGGCATCCTTTATTTTTCAGATCTAGAGAATGTGACGTGATCGATGTTTGAAAGTACTTCAATTAATCCTTAGAATATTAAGCTAAAGAGAGAAGAAAGAGACTATGAAAGGCGGGGTATCTACCCCAAACTATATACAATGAACGTGGGTGACATTATAAAATTGGCAGGGAACCGAGCCTATATGCCTCAGGCCGCCTTCATCATCAGCATCGTGACAAATCGTCACATCATCCCCCCCTTCGAAAAAATCTCGCCCTCGAGGTTTTACTCATTAGTTTGTCATTGTCGAGGTCGTCATAAGTTATCTCGACCTTGTTCCCAAGCCTTTATCCAATCCTCCAGCTTCAATGGGGGTCCAGCTTGTTCCTTGTTTGCAAAATGNTGATAGTGAAGGTGGAACCGAAAGGTTTTTTCTCATCGTTGGACATGATTGTGGTGGTTGGTAGATGGAAGAAAGTTGGTTGACTTAGGAAGTTTTTTGGTGGATGCGAGAATTGTTTGCAGCTTAAGGCTACCGAGCTGATAACCTATTGAAGGGTGGTGGTGTACATGGTCGTATACACTTGGTATCTTCAATTGAATGGTTGTGACTACTCAGGGGGCTTAGACTTTACTTGGGTGGTTATGGCAATAATGTGTTTGGGTGCGAATGGTATCTTATTGTGTGATGTTATGTTATAGATTATTTACATGATGATTAACCAATCCCACATACTTCCAGATAGCCCCTTAACTAGTCTCCTTTAGGAGTGGTCTTCAGGTGAATGTAGCGATTGGGGGTATGTAATCTATCACTTATCTAGTTCCATTTCCTTGGCCCTGCATGCTACACTACGTGGATGACAATTTACTACTAATGTGAAAAGCGCATTCATGACAGATTGGAGATCAATGAGGGCCTCATCCTTTTGTGAAAGGATTTTGCCTCTTTTGAATCAATTTCACACGGAAAATCCAGAAATTATATACATGCACTACAATGCACCATGCCATAAAGCAGACTTAAAGACTGAGGCGCTAAGTGAGGTTGGAATAACACCTATTAGATGGCCACCTTACTCTCCAGACCTGAACCCAATTGAGTCATTGTGGAACATCTTAAAAAACAACATTCAGGTAAATAGTCCTGAGAAAATGAGGTCAGGCTTGTGCGCTCTGCCACGTTGAAGACATTGCTACAGGATGCATGGGACTTATAGCTTCTGAGGAGCTATTGTCACTAGTTGGTAGCATGCACAAAAGATGTGTAGCAGTGATAAAGGCAAACAGAGGGTACACAAAGTATTAGGATGGAGCAGACTAATACAAAGCATGTAGAACAGTTTCATTTTAGTTGCAAGCCATACTGAGGCTTCGATGTATACTTTTGCAATACAGAACAATTATTTTTGAAATAGATGTGTATTTTTAGATAATATCAATTGATTTTTTTAATTTTAAATTTTAAATGAGGACCATTGTACAATTCACCTAGAGTTGAAAACCATCCCCACAATTTAAACTTTCACGGAATATCATTGGATAGTAACCCTTGCTTGCATAACTAGTCTAGTAACTAGACATGGGCCTGCATGAAGACCATACCAATTAAGGCAATATGTACAGGGATCTAACCCCAGTCATTTTGACAATGTCATGGTTTCATTACAAAATGCGTGGGCGATGCTGTAGGTACAATATGTTTATTATAATTATCTAAAGAGAGAATTCCTGTACTCAATGACTACCTATATATACAGTCTGAAATATCCTTCTTTGAAAAGGTTTCTCCACAACTTGACAACTCAGACTCTCCAATAGTCACCTAGAAGATCCTTGATACTCCTGTAACCCTCATGGACTCTCAGTATGTTTCAACAAGGTTCAATATGTATCATCTAGGTTCCCTGTCATCCAAGGTCTTCCAGGAACCTCCCTTCATATAATTGCCTGCAACAGACAGCATAGGTTACAGGAACCCTTAGGCATAACAGCTGTCACAGACAATTATACTATTAACACCCCCTAATAGATTGTAAACATCCCACGGTTTAGTTTCACAGCCACGTGCATATACTATGGAGGGCAAGACTGAACGCCTGTACACGGTGTCCTCTACGAACCTGGGAGTGAAATATTCTCCCAGAGCCAAGTTCAGTCAAATTTCGCAATACCGGATAGTTGGCCCACGAGGCAATAATTCAAAGTTCTCCGCCATGTCAAATTTTCACCCCCAGCGAGTTCGATTCCTATTCAAGTCTCACCAAGTTTACAAGTACGACCAAGTACATCCTTGTTTCAATGACCACACCTCTCATCAACTATTCTCTGGCCTCAGCTAGCCGCCAAATACACGCCCACACCGATATTTACACGCGACAGAGGAAGCAAAGCGTGGCGCACAAATCTGGGAGAAAGTTCTTTGAGACGGACGTGAGAGGGATCAGGACAAGTTTACAAGATGATATGGAGGATGGATACAATCTTGACAGGCGTGTGATTTTGAATTTTGGCAAGAAATTTTACGAATTGAGCTTTGAGCGCGCCAAGACTTCGTTTGCGAGGATGCAACGGACACTATCAAAACCCGCAAACGATGGAAGGTGTCGTGGTTCGCCTCCTGGTGGTGTTCTCCGGTATAGTTTGAGTAGCCTGGGCACCTACTCTACTTGGGAGGGAGACACTTCAGATTACATTTCGCGCGGAGAAAATTCAGTGAATGATGAAGGCATGTCTGTTATAATAACGAGGTCATGAGGGGACAGATGAATACCTGAAATGGATGCAGATGATTATGGATGCGCGGATATAATTGATGTGGCTGTAGTGAGAAGATGTGTTGGAATGGACAGTAGTGAGATGGTTGATTCTCTATCTAACTGCGGAAGTATTGCTTCCTTATATATACATTCAGTACCCCAGTCCTGATCACGCACTCACCACAGGTGCTTCCTACTTCTGTCACAGTAACCACTTCCATAGCCCCTGACAATATCTCCTGTCATAACATACTATTGACACTGGTTGCTAGTTTGGAACTTCCGGGATTGCAGAGCTACACACCGTCGTCACATTGTATGCTGTTGCCACTCGGTAGCCATCAGAGTGATGAGCACCTCAGTCTAAATGCATTGGTCCACCAGGCAACACTCGGATGTAAGGATGTTGCCAGAGTGATTAGGTACTTAGCTGTGCTATCAGTGCCCTAATCTCACCTAGCTTACTGCGGCCGAGTGTCCGAGTGCCGCGATGGTGGAAGCCCGATGAGGCTCGATTGGAGCTGACCCGAGGTATTCAAAACAATGTCTGGATAACCCAGGGTTTGAGACGTTCCCCTGGGTGGGTATTCACGGATGAGGGTTGACTTTGGGGTGAAGAAAAAGCCGCCATAACTTTGCAGTGGAACTTGCAAATGAAATCTGAGGCATGAGTGCTCTTATTCATCACTCCATTTCTCTAGTTTAACGTCCTATGCGGTATCTATATACAGAACCATGAAGACGGTAAGCTGCTTTGGTAAGGGAAAAAGCTTTTAACGAAACAAAACCTGATGTCCCGCCACTCTGAACCGACCCGGCTTCATGCCGAGGACGTCCCTTTCAAC
The DNA here is from genome assembly GCA_900239735.1 of Blumeria hordei DH14. Lineage (NCBI taxonomy): Eukaryota > Fungi > Ascomycota > Leotiomycetes > Helotiales > Erysiphaceae > Blumeria > Blumeria hordei. The sequence continues at coordinate 611,786 of OENG01000009.1, read as the reverse complement.
CTTAGATTTATAAACTTTCCGCAGTTTTCGTTAACTCCCCCTTCGATCAGACTATCGTGATGGGAAATTGAAAAGAGAAGGTACCTCCTCGCCCGGCGTTGGTCGTCGAAGTGTTCGAAGAGTTGGCCCCGATGGTGGTGCAGCTGTCGAGGCGATGGTTGGTGCTGCTGGGACTTCGACTACCTTGCATGGTCGTCCTGGCCCCCTTTTGAGTCCTTCAGCCTTTTTACTGGTGACCAAAGTGAAACCCTGATCATCAGTTGGTCCGACTGTTTGTATTGGCGCCATTATTGATTTTTCATTCCATATTTCCGCCGTTCTTGACAACAGCTCCATCCGAGTCTTCTACACACTTCCCTTGTAGACCTGGTAGGTCCGACACGCTGCTTTCTGCCACGAACGGTGTTCCTTGCCGCAGTTGGCACAAGAAACCCTTTTCCTCGGACAGTCCCGAGTTTGGTGAGCGCCAGCGCACTCACCGAACCTGGCTGCCTTTCCACACGACGCCTGGGTGTGTCCCCACTGACTGCTGTTGTAACACTGCTTTGGCTGGGACCGTGGTGACCACACCTGCGCCGTGAAGAGCATAGCGTTCATAACAAGGCCGTTTCGGACCACTTCCGTCCGCATTGCCTCCGATGGGAGGCTCACCACTATTGATCCTCGATTGCGGCCATTTTTCTTTGACCACTGGTGTTCCTTTCCGTCGTATAACCACCTTATACGACTTATGACTAAGCCTGGAATTCGTGCCTTCATAGCCGTCTCTATCTCCCTGATGATGGCGAATGAGTGCTCTTATTGTAAATTGAGTCATCTATTCTGTACATTTTCTCCAATATTGTGTCAAGGCTAGTTAGCTGCATACGCAATTAAGATCTGATGCAAAAAAAAAAAAAAGACTCCATTGTTCATTGCTCCAATCTAAATGTGATTGGGCGAGCTCCAACCTTTTCTGCTTGTTAACTGCACTCAACGGAGGCTTCTTCCGAGCAATGTATCTGCTGTAACCCCTTTTTTTGAGTGCATTAGAAACAAACGCTCACTGCATCTCAAATGGCTGAAGGGTCCCATCGCTAGTTCCAAATAACACATCTGTCGATTTTCAGGAGATTCCCAGACAAAAGCCTCAAGCTCATCAACTTGTTCCGCACTTAATATAGGCAAGCGTTCTTTGCGAGGTTTAGGATTCGCAGTCTCTCGAGCACACGCTAATTGTACTTGCCTTCTTGTGAAACCAAGCTCGTGGGATATATGTTGCAATGTAACGCCAAGTCTTAATGCTCTAATTTCAATACATTGATTGCGAGTTAGGTGCCTGCAAACATTGATTTCTGAAGCAGAATTTTCGAGAGACATTGTTTGTGTAACGGCTGTTGAGCCGAAGGATTCCTGTAGCCTACGCTGGCTAGCGTAGGCAATGACACAAAGCGAATATTTGGGAGAGGTCTCGGAAGCCACGGAGTTTAGAATATTCTCAGTGAACCTTCTGGAAACATACTGAAGGTTCATGAGGATGACAGGTCTACCGAGTACCTTCAAGGTAGTTGTCGAATAGTCTCAGTCATTCAGGTTACAGGGAGAATCTTCTCGAAAGGCAATAGTTCAGAATGTATATATATGTAGTCTTTAGCTTCAGGAATTCTCTCCTCAGAGAATTATAATAAATATACTGTACCTACAAGATCGCTCATGCACCTTGTACTGAAACCGTGACATTTTGCCATAATAGGGGATGAATTGATAGTGGTGTTGATGATGAAGGGTTGTGCAGCCAAAAATATTGTTGAAAATGTGTTTCTCTAAGCAATTGTTAGAACAAGACAATTGGACCATACTTCATGGCGAGCGGGGTAATGAGGAGAGACAAACTAACCTATTACAAGCTAGCCCAGCTGCGCCTATAGGGCTAATCCCTTAAATAACCCAGTTTCAAGATTAACCTTCATGTTCCTAGAGGCGCTGTAGTGTGTAATGCATGTGTGGGTGTTATGGACCAAGATAGAACTCGATAGAATAGGGATAATGGAATCAGCGAGAGACTGATGGACTGAGGGAGAATGAGATGGTCGTTTCTCGTAGGAGAGAAATGACATCACAAGAGAATGTTCTAGCACTAGGCTGTGAACAACACAGTAAGTCTGGAGCAGGATATAGGGAGGTCTCAACCTCCGTTCGTTCATTTGTAACTAATTTTCCTTTATACAAGAACATAGAATCAAGTCTTACATATCACGAGAACACACGCAACAGCAGTTAAAGAGACTTACTGTGAGCATAACTTCCCCCAGAGTATCCATCGTCCTGCTCGTATATAGCCTAGATATTATAAAATAACGTGATAGAAATTGAAAGCCAAGTATCGAACTTGCTCGAAGCTCTAGGGGATGCCCTCAAGGCATTGGGACAGAAACCAGCGAGAATAGGTGAGAAATTGGCGCCACAGTGGAACAAGCAGTGCAAGTTTAAGTACCCAGAGTTAAAGGAATACAGAGACGACCAAGAAAAAGCAGCTCCGGCCCGGAAAAAATTTAGAGCTACAGTCAGAGCGGCAAAAAGAGATCGTCTGGGGAAACAGATAGAGAAAGCCACCACTGACACCCAGGTATTTAAGGTAATGCAAAGGGTCAAGCCCAAGCCATGTTGCAAGTTTCCTCCCCCGAAGGTCACGGATGACAAATAGGTATCAGACCCACTCGAGTGGGCAGAAACTCTACTAGACACCTGATGACTAGATTTAACGCAGCCCATCATCTCTCCTTACAGGAGACGGGACAATCTGAGTCTATACTGTGGAACTCAACACTTTTGACAGAGGATATGAAATCGAGTACCATTGGAACAGGGGATAAGTATCCAGGAGGGGACAAGATCACAGTCCGAATACTTTAGGCATACTGGGAGGAAATTGGAGATCAGGTTAAGAACCTCTTTCAAGCCTGCCTACTGTTTGGATATTTCCCCACCATAATTCGAGTTGCAGTGGTCATCCTCCTCCCTAAGCCAGGATTGGACCTGGCAACAGCCAAAGGTTGGCGACCAATCTCCCTTCTTTCTTGCCTCGGAAAAGGTCTGGAACAATTAGTTGCCCAGAGAATGGCCCGGTTGACAATAGAGCACCGAGTAGCTCCTCAACAGCTGTTTGGCGCACTCCCGGACGCTCAGCAGTCGACCTGATCTCCTATGTCATACACAATGCTGAGGCAACTATGCGAAACAACAAGTTAACGGCAATAGTTACTCTGGACGTACAAGGCGCGTTTGATGCGGTTCTGCACAAACGGCTGATCCATCGGAGGTGGAATCAAAGAAGGCCAAGAATACTATGCCTGTGGATAGAGCCATTTCTAACCCAAAGAAGAATAAGGATACGATACCGGGATGAAACGACGCAGGATAAAGTAGCAGAGTGTGGAGTCCCACAAGGATCACCGCTTTCAACTCTCCTATTTTTATTATACATTGCGATCCTATTTCGAGATGGGAATAAGAAAACAAAGTTCGAGTACGCCGATGATATCGCGTTACTCGGCATAGGAAGCACCGCGTCGGAAGCAGTGTCCAGAGTTCAGAAAGAGGTCGACAAACTCGTCCAAATAGCGCGTGAAAACTAGATACCCTTTGACCCAGCAAAGTCCGTACTACTGGTAATAGGAGGGGGGCTAAGAAAGAAGCTAGATACCTCAGGCCTAGCTTTCCAGATCCAAGGCTACAGCATAGACTCATCACTTTACTTGAGATGGCTGGGTGTATGGTTAGACTCCCGACTCAATTTCAAGCAAAATGTCCAGAAATGGTGCGGGAAGGCGTAACGCATCACATAGTTTTAACGTTGGACAAATTTGGTATAGCACGGTGCAGCCCTTGGTCGATGATTAGGGTAGTGCAGGCCTGTGTCCTTAATATAGCACTGTATGGAGCAGAGGCGAGGCGGCTAGGCCTCACCCGAATCGCAATTCAGAGTGACAAAAACATTGGTACAGGAGGAGGCTGGCACACCGATCTTGATAGCACAATCCTGAAGGCAGTTCGAGCGGTGTTATTGGTGTGGCGGACTACACCAAATATAACGCTGCACAGATAGTTGTGCACCCCCCGATCTGCTACTATACTACAGCAGAAACCAATTCTAGCTGCCGCATAGATTCAGTGGCTAGAGGCATGGCATCCTTTATTTTTCAGATCTAGAGAATGTGACGTGATCGATGTTTGAAAGTACTTCAATTAATCCTTAGAATATTAAGCTAAAGAGAGAAGAAAGAGACTATGAAAGGCGGGGTATCTACCCCAAACTATATACAATGAACGTGGGTGACATTATAAAATTGGCAGGGAACCGAGCCTATATGCCTCAGGCCGCCTTCATCATCAGCATCGTGACAAATCGTCACATCATCCCCCCTTCGAAAAAATCTCGCCCTCGAGGTTTTACTCATTAGTTTGTCATTGTCGAGGTCGTCATAGTTATCTCGACCTTGTTCCCAAGCCTTTATCCAATCCTCCAGCTTCAATGGGGGTCCAGCTTGTTCCTTGTTTGCAAATGAAAGTCCCTCACCTTGTGGGGGCGTACTTGAGATCAGATGCGGGATACCAAGTGAGATCAACGTCATGATTTAACCAAGTGACCCGATACTCCAACCTTCCATACCGGAGGCGACACGCGAGCACTTCCTCCACTTCCCATTCGTCCTCTCCAGTGATGTTGAGTGGGAAGGACTCATTTTGAAATTGTCCGGGCAATGGATTGTTGCTGGCCTTGCGTAGCTTTCCAGGTGGAAACACATCATGGATTTTCATGGTTTCCGGAAGGGCTAACCTGAAGGAGTTACCCACTTGAGCAGTGATGGTAAATGGCCCATTGGTTGGGAAGTCCAACTTCTTGGAGGGACGTGCGGATGGGTAATATCTCATATCTAACCAAACCTTATCACCAATTGCAAAGTCAACTGGACGACGGTGAGCATCTACGTTGCGGCGCATGGTCTCTTGAGCTTTGACAATTTGTGATTGGGCAAAGGTCCATGCATTTTGGAAGCGCGATGCGAGGCGTTGAGCGTCAGAAAGGTTGAGTTTTTCAGTGGGTGTGGTGCCAGCATGAGAACTTTTCCAGTCGAAATTAGTGCGAGGAGGATATCCGTGAACAACTTCGAATGGGCTTAAACCGCCGAGGGAATGTGGGGAAGGGTAAGTTGTGCATAATCCATCATGGGAAGGAGATCTGACCAGTTGTCTTGGTAGTAGTTGACGAAAGGTCTGAGTCGCTTCTGGAGGTACTGGTTGTAGATTTCAGTCTGGCCGTCAGTTTGAGGATGGTCAGCTGTTGATAGTTTTATCTTTGTTCCTAGTATCCTGTTAAATTCTTCCCAGAAGGAGGAGATGAATTGCGGGCCACGATCGGAGAGCATAGTGACAGGAGCGCCAAAGTATCGATAAATATGGTAAACGTAAAGCATTGCAAGTTGTCGAGAAGTGACTGTTTTGTGACAAGGAATCGAAATCGCCTGCTTGCTGAAACGGTCGATGATTACAAGAACGTTATCAAATCCATGTTTATCCTTGTTGAACGAGCAGAAATCCATAGTAACGTGCTCCCAAGGCCGAGTTGGGACACCTAGAGGATGGAGAAATCCGGGTTTTCGGTCGCGAGGGACAGAACTGCGGCGGCAAGTGTGACAGTTGCGGCAGTACTGTGTGACGTACCTGGACATTCCACGCCAAAAGTACGATTGAGAGATTAGGCGTAGGGTCTTGGCGGCGCTAGGATGAGCTGTAGATATCTGATCGTGGGCTTCACGAATGAGAAGGGTACGGAGATTTTCCGTATCAGGAACAACAAGACGTTCGTCGAAAAGAAGTAGTCCTTGAAGCAGCGTAAATTTTCCAGGGGAATCAGAGAGTGCTTGAAGGCGCAGTGCTTGGAGAGATGGCGTGTTTCGATTTGCGCTGAGGATTTGATCAACTACACCAATGGATGAGGAGATTGGTGCGATATCGATGGCGGAAATGACGTTTTCTTCGGGTGTATCGTGGCGTAGCTCGCGAGACAGAATCTTGGGATCTAACTGATCTTCCTTGAGGAGCCGAAAGAGGCGTTGGCTCTTTTTGACTCTATTCTGTGGTTCGAGCTCGTCAACTCTGCGTGTTAAGGCGTCAGCAAGTGGATTATCTTTTCCAGGACGATATGAAATCATAAAGTTGTAATCTGCGAGCAATTCGGCCCATCGGGCTTGCCGTGAGTTTAAAGCTTTTGAAGTCATAAAGTATTCCAATGCTTTATGATCAGTATAGACCCGAATCTGGTGAGGTGTTCCTTGCAATTCAGCGCGCCAGTTTCCAAAGGATCGAATAATAGCGAGCATTTCCTTGTCGTGCACAGCGTAGTTGAGTTCAGCGGGTGCCATCGTTTTCGAAAAGAAAGCAACAGGAAGCCAATCATTGCCGTGCTTTTGCGAGAGAACACTTGCAACCACTCCGTCGGAGGCGTCAGTTTCCAGCATACATTCGAGATCTACGTTGTAGTGCTGAAGGACGGGAGCTGAGGTGAGAGTAGCTTTTAGCGTGTCAAAAGCGTAGGCACACTCGCTGTCAAAGATAAAAGGAACATTATTTTTTGTAAGATAAACGAGAGGTTGCGCAATAATTCCATAATTTTTGATAAAACGACGGTAAAAGTTACAAAAGCCAAGGAAAGATTGTATACCTTTGACCGAGGTAGGGTACTGCCAGCTTTCGACGACGGAGACTTTTTCGGGATCAACTTCAATTCCATCAGTAGAGACAATGAAACCAAGGTACTTAGTGCGTTTGACACTGAATTCGGATTTCTTGAGATCAGCTTGCAGTCCAGCATCCCGGAGGCGTTGGAGGACTAGTGTCACTTGGTACTTATGCTCGAGTTCGTTCTCAGAATATATAAGAATATCATCGAGGTAAGCAGTGCAAAAAACATCCAAATAATCAAAAAGAACGTCGTTCATGTAGCGTTGGTATGTGGCAGGACCATTGGTAAGACCAAATGGAAGGACTTTACACTTGTAAGCTCCATATCGGGTCCGAAACGTAGTGTACTCCTCTGATGCTGGATCCATTCTTATCCGGTGGAAGGCTTGACGTATATCCAGTTTGGTATATATCTTGGCACGAGCGAGGCGGGATAGCGTCTCATCAATAAGAGGAAGAGGGTAGCGGTCCTTTCGGGTGAGGGCGTTGAGAGCTCGGAAATCGATACATAAACGAAGTCTTCCGTCGGATTTTCGAACGAATAGAATGGGCGCGGCGTACGGCGACTGAGATGGCTCTATGAATCCTTTATCTAGGTTGTCTGTGATATATGCCTTTACAGCTTCAAGTTCATCAAGTGACATTTTGTATAACGGAGAATACTTAAGAGCATTTTCACCTTTATCCTCCAACTGTATCTTGTGATCGTAAGGACGGTGAGGTGGAAGGATATTAGATGCATCCTTGGAGAATACATCAGCGTAATCAGCATACTCATCGGGGACAGGAGGTTCTGTGTCGAGTTCTAGAATTTGGGCAGCGAGGACGGCGGCACTTGGTCTTTGTCTGCATTGATTATGAAAATCCTGAACCAAATTGGCCGTGGCAGTCTCGTAGGACTTGAATTCGGTATGTTGTTCGATCAAGGCATCAAGTTCATGGATGCTGGATGAGAAGACATGATCGTGGGGAGATTTCTTTGCGTTCATATGAAATGCATTACCCGAGATAAAAGCGATATTGACAAGGGAATTGGGTTGCTGAAGTTTTGGTTTCCATAGTTGCTTACGTACACGCGGTATTAGTGATTGGGAGTTTTCGTGTTCGGGCTTTAATAATTCCCTATTTATTCGCGTAAGAGCAGTATACATCTGTTTGACGTGTGAAGAAGAAGAAGAAAAAGGAGAAGAAAAAGAAGGTGTGATGGTCGGAGATTCTGTAATAAGAGAACTGGAGATCGTCGGAGGAGGCTCTGAATGGTCTGAGACTGTAGGTGTAGAATCTTGAGCGGGTAAATTTTTTTTCATATCTTTTTTAAGATGATGCTGTCTTTTGGAGGCGGGGATTTGTTGTGTAGTATCCTCGGCTGTTCTCGGGACTTTCTCGCACTAGTGACAGCGTCTCTTCTTTTCCAATCCCGATCGATAATACGATCTCTACGTTCTGTGTCTCGTTGGTGTGAGCGATTGATCCTTGGCGAGTCCAGATTTGTATGTCCTATGATAGTGTTCCGAGCATAGGATTGGGTAGGTGGGTAGTCCGAAGGCCAGATAAGTCGGCGTCGCGCGGCGTCTAGCAGTACGCGATGTTCGGCCAGCCATTGGCGTCCAAGAATTAATCCGTGGTTTCCGAGAGAAGTGACTAAAAAAGGAGTAAATGATTGAATGCGTTTGTCAATAGTAAGATTCAAATGAGTGTAATGAGTAATGGACTTGCCAGCGAGTCCGTTGTACCCTTTGATTGGAATGGGACGAGGAAGACGATGAAGGAAAGGTTTTAAAGAATGTGAGAGTCTCTTGAGCAAAGAAGAGTCCAGTAATCCATAGCCATTAGCTCCTGAATCAATGAGTGTCTGGAGGGAGTATGAAATGCCGTTTTTAGTTAGAAAGCAAGGCATTGTAAGATGGGGTCCTCCCAAAAGTTGGCTGATATCCAGGTACTGCATATTCTTCACTTGGCCTAAGAAGGAGGCTTTCCCTAGGCTTTGTCTTTTAAACGCGGAGTATGTTCTTCGTCCGCCGAGTCTTCTAGAGCATCATGATATTCAATGTCCGAGGAAGAAGATGTACTTCTATCTTCAATAGCGTTAATTGACTTTGAACGGTAATCAGCCGGAGGTGCAGAGGAGCGCCCTGGAGTAGCTGACGAATGTTGAGGTCCTCCGTTGCCGGAATAGTTTTTGGGACGCGGAGAAAACTTCGGGGGTCCTGGGCCTCGTCTTGTCGTACGATCGGTGCGATCAGATTGTCGGTATTGCACCGGAGGGGAAGAGCTTGGTGCCATTTTCAACGACATATCCGATGAAGCCGATTTGTCATAATTGTTATGCCTACCCTGAGAACGCGCTGTGCCTTTGGAATTTGAGTTTCCGGAAGGCTGCTGATTTGTGAGGGTTCGTCGACGTGCGGATTGCTTGGCTTGAGCTTCAAAATCAGCGTCGACGTCCTGGATGACGTTAGCGTACTCATTCAGGGTTCGGCATCTCCTCCATTCGTTGACCACTGCGCTTCTCAAACGTTTAGTGATCTTGTTTCGAAGGTCCGACTTGAGCATATTCTCATCGGTAAGGCCGGCCTGATTAGCCAGAATGCGGAACCGTTGAAAAAAATGACGGAACTGTTCGTAAGGTTGCATTTCCAGTTCATGGTAGTCATCACTGGCGGTCTGCTGCTCGGCCGGGTCCGACAAGAAGTCTACAACTTCCTGTATTAGTCTGTTTGGTGATGGACGTGGGTTCATGTCCATATACAGAGGAAGAAGGAAATCGCGCGCAATCCCTTCCGTGTTGTCAACAATATAGCTGCGGCGATGGCTGTTGTCAAAAAAACTGGAATTGTACCATTGCAGTCTTTCGAGAATTTGCTGTTGCCAAAGACGCGGCTTCATATCCCTACCATCTGAAAGTCTGGAAGGTAGCAAGGGGATAGTCTCTGGTCGGAATGCAGGTCGTGAGGTCGAAGCAAAGCGAGTGATTCGAGTGCGGTTGGGGTATTCATCATCATCCGAGGGGTCTTGAAAGCGAACTTGAGCGTGGCCACGTTCTATAGAAGGAATTAGATTGTCAGGATTCCTGGAGGTTGACTCAGAGGCGAAATTTGTAACACTACTGGTTTCGTAGGGCCTAGCAGTGGTATTTGAGGATGTTCCAAGACGACTTCCTCGAATGGCAGTCTCTAGGTCGTCCAACTCTTGTGCGCGTGCGAGAAGAGCACGTTCTCTTTTAAGCAGGTCTAGCTCACGGTGTTCCAGGTCGGTAGGGCTGTAAGGATCTCTAACGGTCTCCAGTCTAGGAGAGGCGAGTTGCTTGGCTTTTCCTTTGCCCTTCTTACGCTCTGACACGTTCCTGGAAGGCATTGAGGGCGATGTGGCGGAGATGACAAGGAGGATGACTCAGATAAAGCTGCAGCTGCGGTAGTGGCGGTATCTTGGATGTTGTGAAGCGGTGTAAATCGATTGTCGTTGGTAGTTTGTTCTTGGAAATCGATTTGAGATGGAGATTGGTTTTGCGAGAGTTCAATACGTTCAGAACGACGTATTTTTTTGGACTTCGCGAAGGGGTTGTGTGATGAATTAACCATGCTTCGAGAGGATGACTATTTCTCTCGGTATCTGGTCTTCCTTGGAAAGCGAGGCGTAATTCGCGTTGATTAGGCCGGGCACAAGGGAACTGAAATCTTGATGTTAATTTTTTTGTAGGCCGTCGCCAGCCTGAAGGTGGTAAGAGAGCTTAATATAATGTGACGTGATCAATGTTTGAAAGTACTTCAATTAATCCTTAGAATATTAAGCTAAAGAGAGAAGAAAGAGACTATGAAAGGCGGGGTATCTACCCCAAACTATATACAATGAACGTGGGTGACATTATAAAATTGGCAGGGAACCGAGCCTATATGCCTCAGGCCGCCTTCATCATCAGCATCGTGACAAATCGTCACAGAGAAGGGCCAAAGGATACAATATGCCGCCTCGGCCTCCGCATAGCTCAGAAAAACCGGCCATTCAAGTTCACAGAACGATGCCTCACGTAACTTCAGATCTGAACAAAAACTATGCCGACTTCCGAAGAACCCGGCAAATTGTAGTTCCTCTAAACTGAGCTTACCAAAGAACTTACTAGTGGTGACCGCCAGGATGAAGTGGCTCACTTTAAGCCATGGATGACAGGCCTTTAGGCCGAGACAGTTTGCGCGTATTCAGACGGCTTATCATGTGGACCAGCCAGGTCTACGTGGGGATATACCTTATACAAAAGATGCCAGATGATTGGAAGTAACTCCGGTCCATTGCCAGAGGTGGAGGTTTACGATGCTGAAATCTTTGGTGCCCAAAAGGCTCTCGATGATGCGATAGGAAAAGCTAGCAGCTATCCAATAAAGGTGCTCCTCGATAATTCTATGGCAGTAAGAGGTCTATTAATAGGCCAAACGAGATCCTCTCAGAAAGTAGTGGAAATTTTCAAAAAGCTTGTACGACAATACAGATTAGTTGAAATCTGGTGGATACCATCCCACTCTGGGATCACGGGGAACCTTGAGGTAGACAGACTGGCTAAGGAAGCCCTCAAGCACCTCCCAGCCGAGACTGCCAAATCTCCCTCAGATATGTGGGACAGACTTAAGTACACCCTCGTAGCCCTCACCGGTTATGCTAAGCATAGATGTGAAGAAGTGGTAGAATTCTGGTGGATGAAACATAGACCTAGCCGAAATGAGGAGTTACATCTGCGAATGAAACGAGAACGTCTACCGGAGTTAGCACTACCAAAGTTGGCGCATCACCGTCTGGTCGCGGCGAGGACAGGACAAGGCGACTTCAGATACTACCATGAAAGGTTTGGCCATGAATTTAGAAACTTTAAATGCGTTTGCGGAAGGGAAAAAAGTAAGAGAATGTAAAGTAGATATGAAAATGGGATTCACGATGTCAAATTGATGATAAGGGCAGCGTGTAACGCTGCGCAGCTTTCTGAAAAAATTGGTGTTTTTTCCAAAAAAATACACTATTTTCAGCAATCATTTGAAAATTTAGTCAGAAAATTCTGATACTAATTGTAGGACTCTTCTTTG